>JZKD02S2397709.1:93942-122003 GCA_000966675.3 Picea glauca
CGAAGACAAGAAACTCTTGCAACATTGAATCACGAAACACGATATCCCGACGGAAGGGTCATGTGGGCCACAGTCAGGGTTAGTGGAGGACAGGTGGCATACCATATCGGGGATCGGGGAAAGGTAAGTCCCGAATCCTTTGGATTCAGGATTCGCGATCCCACGAATTCCGAAATCCCGACAGAGGTGACGAAAAGTGGAAAAGTCAACCCGCACGTGTACATCAGAGTATCGACACATCGGGGTTCGGAGTTCAGAAATTCCATTTGTTGACGTCGTGAGTAGCAATTTCCTGATAGGGAGAACTCCTATAATAGGGGAGGAATTCAACGTTGACTCGCATCGGATTTCGAGAAATTGTGAGGCACAAGACACACGACCATAGGATTCACGAAATTGAGAGGTCTGATTTCCCAATCATTAAGGGAGATCAATTGGGGAGTTGTTGTGGGTAAGGAAAATTCCCAATATGGAATCCGAGGAACCTTTGAGTTCTTTGAGCCGTGAACGAAAGAAGGTCCTGAGGAAGAAGACATGCTCCAAGGAGTGCGGCTGTGCCAGTTGTGGTATCAGAGCAGGAATATCTCTTTGCTTTCTATAGCAGAGAAGAAGGGAATTCACCATGCCACCGAGGAGAGAAAGACAGTCACTTGATATAGAGGATAGGGATGTGAGAAGAAGAGGCAAGCAGGTATTCAATCCAGAAATGGAGAGACATATGAGAGGTCTCCGAGAAAGACTTGAAGACATGGAGACAACTCAAAGACACATAACTAATGCAGGGGATCTTAGTGATTCCGAGAGCAAGATAGAAGCTGAATGTGAGGAGGAAGTTGCAGTTGAAGATGCAACCAACGAGCATTTAATTAAAGCTATTGACAGAATGGGTGCAAAGGAAAAGATGGACATTCCAGTTTACGAGGGGAATCTGGATGCAGAAGAGCTTCTAGATTGGATAAGAGCTCTTGACACCTACTTCGATTATGAAGATATCAAAGAGGATAAGAAGGTTAGACATGCTGTCACGTGCTTGAAAGGACATGAAACATTATGGTGGGACGCGCTACACGCTGATAGACACTGCAAATGAAAGCATAAGATCAAGAGTTGGGATCAAATGATCGTGAAGATGAAAGAAAAGTTCATCCCGAGAGACTATCAAATTACTCTGTTCAGGAGTATGCAGAACCTGAGGCAGAAGCTGATGACAGTGAAAGAATACACTGAGGAATTCTATCGACTGAACATCAGAGCGGTTCATCAGGAGAGCGATGATGAGAAGGTTGCTAGATATATGAATGGTCTGAGGTACGACATTCAGGATGAATTAAGCATGGTTACCATCAGGACGGTGGAGGATGCTTATCAGATGGCTCTGAAAGCAGAGGAGAAGCTGAGTCGTAATAAAGGTCAGTGAGGGCGAGGTAGGAGTCAGCCCAGAGGCAAGTTAGTTGCCCAGGAAAGAACTCATAAGGCCAAAGAGGAATGGAAGAAACCTCAGGGTAAGGTTGAAAGAGGTGGAACCTCACAGCGAAGGCCATACATTGAACAGAGAGGAAAACATACAGAGTAGGGCGAAGGATATGATGACAACAATATGTTTCCTCGTACCAGAGGCAGAGGAAGAGGCCGAGGTGGATTCATCACATGCTTCACATGTGGAAAGAATGGGCACAAGTCTTACGAGTGTCCAGAGAAAAAGAAGGACATCAGAAAATCTCACATCACTGAAGCGCAAAGGCGAGATGTTGAGGCCAAAGACGCAGAAGGCGGAAGATCGCTTATGATGCAAAAAGTCCTTTTGCACCCGAGAAAGAGGTAGAGAGTTCATCTCAAAGGACCAAACTATTCATAACAACTTGCAAGACCAAGGATAGGGCGTGCAAGGTTATTGTTGACAGTGGTAGCATGAATAATCTCGTATCTACAGAGATGGTGGAAAATCTGGAGCTGGAGACGACTGATCATCCAAGTCCATACAGAGTTTCGTGGATACAAAAGGGACACCAGGTAACTGTTACTAAACAATGCTTGGTTGAATTCAAAATAGGTGGATATAATGATAAGATTCTGTGTGATGTTATTCCCATGGATGTTTGTCATTTATTGCTGGGTAGACCATGGCAATATGACAGAAATGTGATTCATTATGGGAGAATGAACACATATACTCTGGAGAAGAATGGGAGAACCCATATGTTTATTCCGATAAAGGATAAGGAGGTGAAACCGGAAGTGAATAACACAGTACTTCTCATGAGTGGGAATGAGCTTCTTACAGAGGTGAAGAAGAAAGAAGATCCACAATTCTTTGTTGTTAGGAAACCAAGGATTGTTCTGAATAGCACAAGAGTGGACGATCTACCAGAAGAGATTCAGGAACTACTGGAAGAGTTCGCTGACATCATAGTGGAAGAATTACCTCATTCGTTGCCATCGATGAGGAGTGTGAGTCATCATATTGATCTCATACCAGGAGCTAGTTTGCCGAAAAAATCCACGTACAGCTTGATGCCGCAAGAAAAAGAAGAAGTTAGGAAGAAAGTCCAGGAGTTATTGGACAAGGGATTGGTCAGAGAAAGATTAAGTCCGTGTGTCGTTCCAACAGTGCTCAGTCCGAAGAAAGACAAAGGTTGGAGAATGTGTACCGACTCAAGGGATATCAACAAGATAACCATTAGATACAAGTTTCCATTGCCGAGAATGGATGATCTGATGGATTTCCTGAGCGGGGCAAGGTATTTTTCAAAGATAGATTTGAAGATCGGATATCACCAGATTCGTATGAGGGAAGGAGATGAATGGAAGACAACATTCAAGACAAACAAAGGATTGTATGAATGGCTTGTTATGCCATTTGGATTGACGAATGCACCAAGTACCTTTATGAGATTGATGAATGAAGTCCTGAGGGAGTTTATTGGGAATTTCATCATTGTGTAGTTGGATGATATACTGATTTACAGTAAATCAGAGGCTGAACATCTGAAGCATTTGGCCATTGTAATGAGGAAGCTACAGCAGGAGAAGTTGTTGATTAACATGAGAAAATCTTCATTTATGAAGACAAAACTCATTTACTTGGGATTTGTCATATTGACAAATGAATTGAAGATGGATCCGGATAAGGTGGAAGTGATTAAGAATTGGCCATCACCGAGGAATGTATTCGAGGTGATAAGTTTTCATGGATTAGCTAGTTTCTACCAAAAGTTCATTAGGAATTTCAGTGGAATTAGTGCAGCAATAATGGATACAGTGAAGAAGCGGCATAAATATTTTCACTGGACAACAGAGGCTGAGAAGAGATTCAATCTGTTGAAGCATAGGATCATGGAACAACCAGTGTTGGTGTTGTCGGATTTCCAGAAAACATTTCAGGTGAAATGTGATGCAAGCGGGTTTGCCATAGGGGCAGTCTTGAGTCAAGAAGATAGGCCAGTTGCATATTTCAACGAGAAGCTCGATGAAGCGAAATTGAAATATTCCACGTATGATAAGGAATTTTATGCTATCATACAAACATTGAAGAAGTGGAGGCATTACTTGATTCCGAGAGAATTTGTATTGTACAGTGATAACCATGCATTACAGTTTGTGACTCAACAGGAGAAGTTGAATCAGAAACATGCCAAATGGGTAGAGTATATGCAGAATTTCACATTTGTGATTAAGCATATTTTGGGTACTGCTAACAAAGTGGCTGATGCTTTGAGCAGGAAGTGTTTGTTGTTGCAGGAATTCCAAGTCAGAACCTTGGGTTTTGAAAATCTCAGGGACATGTACGCAGGTGATGCAGATTTTGGAGAGGCGTATGAAGCAGCTGAGAATCTGGTTCTCAGAGACATAAGCCCTTGGATAGATTATATGATCCAGGAGGGATTGATGTTTAGAGGTAATCAGCTGTGTATTCCGAATTGCTCCATGAGGGAGAACTTGTTAAAGGAGAAGCACAGTGGTGGATTAGTAGGACATTTTGGCCATGACAAGACATTCGCGAAGCTAAGAGAATCATATTTTTGGCCAGGAATGCGAGCATATGTCAAGAGGTTTGTTGACAAATGTCAAATTTGCCAGCATTCGAATGGGAGAAAGAAGAATGCAGGGTTTTATCAGCCATTACCCATACCATAGAGGCCATGGGAGGCGATTATCATGGATTTCGTATTGGGGTTGCCAAGGACACAAAGAGGTGTGGATTCAATCTTTGTGGTAGTGGACATATTTTTAAATATGGCACACTTCATTCCATGCCAGAAAACCAATGATGAGACTCATATCGCAAATTTGTTCTTCAAGGAGATCATTCGACTTCATGGATTGCCGAAAAGCATAGTTTCGGACAGGGACACTAAATTCATAGGGCATTTTTGGAGGACCTTATGGAAGAAACTAGGAACTAACTTGGCGTTTAGTTCTTCTTATCATCCTCAGACGGATGGAAAAACAGAAGTGGTCAACAGAAGTCTGGGAGACTTGCTGAGAAGCTTAGTGATAGAGCACCATAACAGCTAGGATAGCATATTGCCACAAGCAGAGTTTGCATACAACGATTCAGTGAATCAGAGCACAGGGAAGAGTTCATTTCAGATTGTGTATGGATTGCAGCCGAGAGGAGTTTCTGAACTAAGGGATTTAGAACCGAATGATACTAGAAGCGCTAGTGCCGAGGAATTCGCTGAGGCAATGAAGGAACTTCACTGCGAGGTGAAGGAGCAGTTGCTGAAATCGAGCCAGGAGTATAAGCGCAGAGCGGATCAGCATCGAAGACAACTTCAATTTGAAGTTGGTGATCTAGTTCTGGTGCACTTAAGAAAAGAAAGGTTCCCGAGGGGAACATACAACAAATTGAAAATGAAGAAGATTGGGCCATGCAAGGTCTTGAGAAAATTTAGGGAAAATGCTTATGAGATTGAGTTGCTAGATGGCATCAGAATATCTCCGATATTCAATATCGTAGATTTATACCCATACAGGGCTGGAGAATAAGAGACTAGAACTGAGGTGCCAGTGATCTAGTGGATGAAACAATTGCCAGTTGCATAAAATCCATAGATGGAATGCATACTGGACAAGAGAATGGGTAAGAAGACCAGGAGGAATGAATACCTTGAGTATCTTATCAAATGGAAGGGCTATCCAGTGGAAGATGCTAGCTGGGAGACTGAAGTAGAGATACAAAAGCATGGACATACCGTGCAGAGGCTCATGGACAGGAGCCCATGAAAGTTTTCAAGCCGAGGAGTATGATGCAGGAGCATCACCGACTCATCAAGAGAGCCAACGCGAAAGCGGAGGACAGCTGGACGAGCCAGCACAAATTTTTTGAAAATGATTTGGAATTGTTGAACGATCTTAAATGGCTCATTTAAGAAGATGCGCCTTTGTATATTGTAATGGACCTTAAGAGGATAGCTCTCATCCTTAGGTAGATAGTCGGCATTTAGTATAGTTAATGTCGGTAGATAGGAATTTAATCTTTGATTTGATAGCTTTAGATTCCAAGAGGGAAAATGGATATAGACACCCTCATTGTATTGTTGTAATATAACCCTTGAGCATAGAAGAGGAGTAGAGAGAGAAGAGCATGCAGAGAATTGTATGAAGAACACCCATGTACAAACATTTGAATTAATAGAAGAAAGCTTTGATTCAAATTCATGGTTTGTGTTGTTTCTCTGTCTATTGATGTTATGCTCATGAATGTTTGCTTCCTGTTATACATTTTCTTTTATATGATGTGTATGTGATTTCATGGTTGAATTGAAGTCTAAAGGGAACAAGGAATTAGTTTCAATTGTTTCTCTATTTTGTGCCAGAGAATTCCTACAAGGAGTGCAGTTGAATCGTCTGCAAGTAGTACGTTGACAGAAGGGTTCAATTAGAGATAACTTTTGTTCTCATCCATCCCAGAAGTGTAGTTGGGCACAGGAGCCATGCAAGGAGTGTGCAGGCTAGAAAAGTCTTAGGGTTGTGAACCTAAGAGGAGCAATTGAGAGATTGCTGCTGCAAGCGTGCGTGGAGTCGGGAGTGACTTCAACACTTAGTCGAGGTTGAAGGGTTGCCGCAAGGAGTGCGTGCAAGAGGTTTCCAAGAAGACTAAATTCGTGGAAAAGATCAGGAGGAGTAGGCCTTTGAACTCACTGAAGGGTAAGCGCAGGGGAGCTGCTATTGGAAGTCCGAGGGAAGCGTCGCAGGTTTGCGAGCAGGTGAGCGAGTCTCGTGGGGGAACACTTCTTCATTTCGTGGATTCACAAGGAGAAGAGCGGACGATCGAAATCCTTTGAGGAGGTATTGTGAAGTCCCATGGGTCGTTGGATCTCATGGAGGCACAGGGAGGTCACAGTGTAAGTGTGGAAGAGGTTCAAAGTTCAGGAGGGAGCAGAGCCGTCGATCCGAGTCAGAAGGACCATCAGATCTACACGTGACATCACATATCGGGGAATCGCGAGTCGAAGCACCAAGTTGTTGTAATGGGAACTACGGTATCGTGATCCATGATATCCCGAAGAGCTCAAGACTATCCATCAGTGGGGACGCGTGTCAAGAGATCCCAAAGAGTCAGAGTTCGGGGCATCGGAGTTTTCGAAGACAAGAAACTCTTGCAACGTTGAATCATGAAACGCGATATCCCGACGGAAGGGTCATGTGGGCCACAGTCAGGGTTAGTGGAGGATAGGTGGCATACCATATCGGGGATCAGGGAAAGGTAAGTCTTGAATCCTTTGGCATCAGGATTCACGATCCCGAGAATTCCAAAATCCCGACAGAGGTGACGAAAAGTGGAAAAGTCAACCCGCACGTGTGCATCAGAGTATCGACACATTGGGGTTCGGAGTTCAGAAATTCCATTTGTTGACGTCGTGAGTATTGATTTCCCGATAGGGATAAGTTCGATAATAGGGGAGGAAGTCAACGTTGACTCGCATCGGATTTTGGGAAATTGTGAGGCACAAGACATGCGACCATAGGATTCACGAAATCGTGAGGTCCGATTTCCCAATCATTAAGGGAGATCAATTGGGGAGTTGCTGTGGGTAAGGAAAATTCCCGATAGGGAATCAGAGGAACCTTTGATTTCTTCGGGCCATGAACAAAAGAAGGTCCTGAGGAAGCGGACGTGATCTGAGGAGTGCGGCTGTGCCAGTTGTCTGTGCACTAGAGGTAATGTGAACATGAAGAAGTGGATCGAGTAGTATTTGATGACGATAATGAAAAACAAGCACTATGAGAATGTGGCATGTGCAATGTTTTTGAAATTGGTGGTATGAGAGCCCAAAGGAGACCGTTGAATCTCTTGATTGACTATTGGCACCCAAACAAAGAATCATTCATGCTTGGGGGAAAATCACTAACGATAATTGTTGAATATATATACGTCATTACAGGTTTGTACCGTAGAGGGGAAGTTCCTAACGTCCAATCTTGTGGGGTAGGTGGTCGGTCCATCAATGATTATATCAATAAATACTATGAAAATGGCATAGAGAAGAGTAGTTCCCAGGTTCTTATCAAACATATAACCAATATGAGTCTCTGAGTTATATTGTACACCATGGTTCACATTGTGGGATCCAACTCCTTGGATTTGTATTCTCAAGCCCAGATGCAACATGGGGTTGAGTGCTTGAGACACTTGGATAGTTGGTTGTCATTGATGTCAAACCTTAGAGAATTCAAGATACCCCAAAGTTGTTGTGGATATTGATGGTGAGTTAATTTTCATTGATGTCAACAAGAGTGGTTGATGCCAGCATATGTGTTGGGTGCATTTGATGAAGTCTACATGAATCCCCGAAGGTGTGGTTATGGAAACCAAAGTTGATCAAGGAAAACAATCATTAAGGATAGTGTAAATGTAGGTAACACACTCATGGATGGATATTCCTCGTCATGCCATTTCCGTTGATAGGTGGTATTCCATGTGGTTCCTCACGGTTGAGGATTTATGTCCTCATGAAGTTGGAATACCCGGAGACTAGGTAAGAAACCCCTAAACAGTCACAAGTCTTAGTCAAAGGGTTAAGTGGTTTAACAAGAAAACCTTAAAGTAAGGAAAGAGGTTACTTAGAAAAAGTATATATACACCTCAAGGAGTCTCTCATAAGTACATTGACACTCACATTCTATTGAATATCTCTAAGTGAATAAGTGATATGGTTTATCTTTTTATTGAAAAATCTGAGTTCAAATATGAGGTAACAAGTTTTAGCCTGCTAAGGAAGGTCGAAGGTGAAAGTATTGGAGTTCTCGAAAATGTGAGTAACCTTAGTTTCTTAGGTATCTGTGAGTTACAGGTCAACAGAGTCTAGTTGTACATGGGCTGTAGTTGAGGAAAGTGCAAATATCTTTGGGTAGTAGAGGAGAAAGTCATGAATATGTGAAAAGGATTGTGAAAGGTTGAGAAGTGATGCTTGTACCATGATTTTGATGCCCAGGTTGGTTTACTCATTTGTTATCTGATACAATAGGGTGTCTACATGATCAAAGGTATGCTTATGTGTTAATTTTGAGGCTTATGCTTATGTTGTTATGGTACATGCTTGAGGCATGTAATGGTAGTTATTGTGCATGATACACCTTGGTGATGGTATGATACATTGTTAGAGGAACATATTGAATACTTGGAATATGGTTTACTATACGATATATTCTTGAAGAATATCATGAGTGATATTACACATGTTTGATGGTATCTCTTTGTGCATGGTTTATGATTTTGGGCACATACTTGAGGCACATGGTTTGAGGTACATCTTGGTTACATGTTGATGATGTTATGGTCAAGCCTTTGGTACCTTATTGATGCATTGATATATGTTTGAGGAAAATATTTGGTGTATGATTGAGACATATCATCGGTAATATGGTATATGGTTTATGCATGAGATGGTATAGGTTTGATACATGGTTGATGTACATGATATGGTACATGGTTGATGTACCTGGTATGATACATGGTTGATGTACTTGGTGTGGTACATGTTTGATACATATTGATGTACAAGGTTGATGCACATGGTTGATGATTGATGTACATGGTTCGATGATGGTTTTTGTATACATGTGAGTGGATATGGTTGATGATGGTATATCAGTGACGGTGACAATGATAGTGACAGTGATAGTGAAAGTGATAGTGACAGTGACAATGACAGTGACAGGGTAAGTGATAGGTTGGTTGATGTGACAATGAAAATAATAGGTTGTTTTATATGAAAGTGAAAATAACAGGTTCATTGATGTGACAATGGTAGTCACAGGTTGATGGTGATAGGTTGATGTGACAGGTTGACAGTGATAAGTTGATGTGACAGGTTGAAAATGACAAGTTGACAGTGGCAGTGATTGTGGTAGTGACAGTTTGTTCTACACTTATATTTCAGGGTGGAAGGATAGGGAAAGGAAAGGGGGTTGTATCCTCCTTCCGGTTGTTGTTAGAGAACACAGGGATTTGGAGCTTCCTTCAGGTTGGAGCCCAAGAATCAGGGGGTTGTAGCCTCCTTTTGGTTGGATCCAAAGAATTCAGGGAGTTGTTGCTTCCTTCAGGTTGGAGACTCCATCTAATTGCAGTTGGAGAATTGGGAAGTTGATGCTTACAATGAATGTAATATTTTATATATAAGAAAATCATTCTGTGGTTTTCTCTCATTTGGGTTTCCACTTAAATTTTGGTGTACTGTGTATTTGATGTGATGTTGTTGATGTGATGTTGCTTATTTTTATATGATCATGATATATTGAATGCAATCATAGATGATACATTGATGATATACTATTGATAAAAGTGGTAAAAGTGCTCATAATAATTCACCCCCCTATGAGTATTCCAACAATTGGTATCAAAGCAGTTTCCTTCAGGAAACAATTTAACCACTGGAAGGAAGATCATGGAGTACACTATGTTTGGGGTACCACAGTTTGATTTTCAGAATGGTTAGAGATTTGAAATGTGGAGTATCAGGATGAAAAAATTCTTAGAGGAACAAGGGTATGATGTTTGGAAATCAATTGTTACATGATACACTGCTACAAAGAAACTGAAGTATGCAAACAAAAAGGAATTGAAAAGAAACAACAAAATAACAATGTATTTCATCTAGGAAGGATTACCTGATACAGTAAGAGAAAAGATTGGAAAATGTTCATCATCCAAAGAACTTTGGGAAATGCTACAAAGTATCTATTCGAAGAAATCTCATCTCATCATAGATCCAGAGAATGCTAAAGATGATGAAAGAATAGAACAAGAAGAAATATTCTCACCATGTTAGATATATTCAGAAGAAGAAGATTGTGAAGAAGGCATAGTAGAAATTGAATAATAATTAATCAGTGCTTTAGACGAATTAACGAAAGAAAGGAAGAAAAATAAGCCTCTTGAGGAACAATTAGTCAAGAATAATTCTCAAGAAAGTTTTGAATAATCCCAACAAGTCATCGTGAATCTAAAATATCAGCTGGAAAAATCTAGAAGGATTGAAGAAACATACAAAAGTCATATGGAAGAGAAGCAGTGTTTGGAAGTCGAAATAGTAGCACAAAAAGAGGAAGCAGAGAAGAGAGAGAAGATTTTGACAAATCATCACAAGGAAAGGATTGCGGATTTAAACTAGCTTGAAGCAGAATTTGGTTAATAAGAAAGAAGACTTGAAGAATAAATAATCTCTTTGAAGATTCAACTTGAGGAAGCAAAGAGAACCGAAGAAGTTAAGAAGATTCATATGATGAAGAAACAAGAAGAATTTTTCACATTGAGAGTTAAAATAATCAATCTCAACAAGAATGTTGAAGAGAGAGAAAAATCCACATCATCAGTAAAGACAGATGAATAGAAGCACTCCAGGTTGCCAGAAAGGAAGAATGAAGAAAAGAGAAAGATTTATGCAGAAGTACTAAAAGGAAGGAATCATGGTTAACAAGAATCAAAGAAGAATGAGTATAATAGAGATACATATTCAACAATACCTTCAACATTCAAGCAACAAAGAGGCTTCAATCATGATGAAGGGATCAGCATAAAAGAATACCGTGATCAACCGAGGCATGAACTCAGAAGGACTACACCACAAAGAATATCATTCACCCCTAGATATGTTAATTTATTTTATGGTCATTGTTTTACTTGTAGTATCTTTGGACATAAAGATGTAGATTGTAGGGCTTATGGAAGAAATGTTCAAGAAATAAATGCTTATGTGGCTCCACATAACATTGAATGTTACAAATTTCAAAATTGTGGTCACGTAGCTCGTGGTTGTAGAATCATGATGGATACTTCTATGAAAGATAACATTGATATCCAATATAATAAAGTTTGGAAAAGAAAACAAGAACATGTAAAAGAAGAGCAGATGAATGAACGACACCCAAAATTTATACTGTCGGGATTGGAAATAGTACAATATCAAGAAAAATATACAGGAAAAAAGGAAGATGTCATATATAGGAAGGTTTGGAGAAGAAATAGAAAACAATAAGAACATGTGAATAAATAACAGGTCCTAGAGATCACAGGATTTGCAGTAGTACGAGAAATAAAATAAGAGCAAGTGAATCAAGAACAGGCCCAAGAGATTGTACTTTCAGGAATTGTAGTGAAAGATCATAAAGAATCCATAGGAAAAGAGGAAGGAGTTAGAGTTTATAGAGATGATGAATCTATAGATGAAGAGGAATATTACTCTGAAGTATAATATATTCCTCCATTGTTCTGAGCCAACCGACTTGAAGACTCTCAGTAAATATGAATATTGAACAAGGGGAGTCTATGTAATAGATAACACAAATAAAAGAGCCATCCTTCAAACAATTTGAAGTATTTGTAGAGACAAATTCAGAGTAGTCAGATAGTAGAAGTACAAAATGACAGATTGATCGATTGAGAAGAAATGTTCCCATGCAGATATAAGAGGAATATCATTGACAAAATTTGCAGGAAGGGATATATTCATTACATATTCAAGGATGTATTTTAGATTAGCGAACATATTTGATGTAGTCTGATAAATCGGAATATGTGATGATCAATTACAAAAATGAATCCTTCATGATAGTATAGTGACATATGGGTCAATATTGTGGACAATTCAGTAACATAGTTATGGACAATTTATGACATATGAACATAGATGGATTTATGAGATCGTTGGCAGGTCTAGAAAGATATATGACAAATCATATTTACAATTGGAATTAGTGGAATCAATTAACAAGTGGAATCAATTGGTCACACAAAGACAAGAAGTGAAAATCATAGAAGAACATGGAAAGAGAAACCTTCAATAATATCTATATCATCAGAGGGACATTGTTGAATAAGTATGGTCAAGTTAACATGACAAGTAAATGAAGAAATCAAGTTTTAAATTATTTTTATATATGTCAGAGAGTTACAAGAGGAAGCACCAATGGACAATAAGAAGCATTGGAAGAGAGGAAATGAAACATACACAGCAAGTCCCATATTTTTCTACATCTTGCAAAGAAGTCAAGGGAAGATAAATAATCAGAGAAAGAGATCCATAAAGGAATATCAATAGCATGTAGGAAGGGGGAGACATATTGAATTGGAGATTTATCCTTTTTCCAATGATGTCAAATGGAGAGAAAGAGAGAGATTAGAATAATAAGAGTCAAGCACATGAAGTCACAAAATGATTGCTCAAATAAGGTATACTTTTCAGGGGAGTCTCTCTTTGCTATTAAAAGAGAAGAGGGACATGGAAAGAAACTTGAGGAAAAAAACATCTGAAGAGAGAGAAAAAACACATGAATATAAGGAGAGAAGCCCCAAGGAGAGATACCCTTTTCCATTGATTTCAAAGGGAGGGAGAGATAAACATTGATGAGGAGCAATGATCACAGGGGAGCATGAGTATTGGAGCATCAATGTTGATGTTGCCATCAATTCCAAAGGGGGAGATTGTTGGACAATTGTTTGACATTGATGTCAAACCTTAGATCATTTGAGATACCCATGAGTTGTGATTCAGAATGATGGTGAGTTAGTTTTCATTGATTTCAACAAGAGTGGTTGATGTAGATAGATGTGTTGGGTGCATTTGATGAAGTCTACATGAATCCTTGAAGGTGTGGTTATGGAACCCAAAGTTGATAAAGGAAAATGGTCATGAAGTACAAAGTAAATTTAGGTAACACACTCATGGATGGATATTCCTCGTCATGCAATTTCCATTGATATGTGGTACGCCACGTGGTTCCTCATGGTTGAGGAGTTACGACCTCATGAAATTGGAAGCTCCAAAGACTGGGTAAGAAACCCTTAAACAATTACAAGTCGTAGTCAAAGGGTTAAGTGGTTGTAACAAGAAACCCCTAAAGTAAGGAAAGAGGTTACCTAGAAAAAGTATAAATACACCTCAAGGAGTCTCTCATAATTATATTCACATGCACATTCTATTGAATATCTCTAAGAGAATAAGTGATATGATTTATCTTTTTATTGACAAATCTTAGGTCAAATATGAGGTAGAAAGTCTAAGGTTGCGAAGGAAGGTCGAAGGTGAAAGTCTCGATGATACAGGAGCATCGTAAGAAAGCCAACAAAGCAAGCACAAAAGTGAAGGACAACTGGAAATGCACCAGTGCACATTTTGAAGGCATTTTGAATTTCAAAAGATGGAGCATTAATGTTACAACCAGAAGGATGTATTTCATTTATGTTTTGGAGATTGTAAACAGATCTTGAGTGTTTCTCTCATTTGTCGGTTATGGAGGCATTTAATTGTAATGAATGTAAAGTAGGTAGCTTTTAATTTTTGACTAGATAGCTTAGAGCCGTAAGAGGGAAAACTCTAGAAAGCTCCCTCGTATGTATTGTATTGTAGGATTATTCTCATTGTAATTTTGTAAGATGAAGAGAAAGAGAGCGAGAGAATAGGAGAACATATATTGTATAATTTGTATAAGTAGATAGTTCTCGCTATTGAACCCATGTATAGAAGAACTTGGATTAATATACAAATGCTTTGATCCAATTCTATGGTGTGTCATGGTTACTGTTTGCATCTATTGAATGGCATGTTTATAGTTGGTTTATGTTCTCTATTATGCATTTGTTTCAATACTTTCTGTGTATGATTTCATGTTGAATGTATGAAGTCTGTGAGAGGATAAGTATAAGCTTCAATTGTTTCTCTTCCTGAGAAGTCCTGCGAGGAGTGCAGTGAAAGTCTGTAAGGAGTGCATTGACGAGATATTAGTTTTATCTCAGAAAGGCTCAGGAGGGTTACCATTGTTCTTATACCAGTAGAAGTGCAAGTATAGCACAGAGCCATGCAAGGTGTGCATAGGCCAGTTGAATTCTTAGACTTACCCAACCAAGGAGAGAAATTGAAAAAACGTCGTTGCAAGGAATGCATAGAGTTGGAAGTGTGAATAACCAAAGGTTATTGTGAATGCCGAAAGGAGTGCGTGCGAGAACCCTTTATAAATCCTTGATTTGTAGCAAGTATAAGCTCAGGAAGAATAGGGATTTTGAAGGAGTTTTAAGGAAGGGCGAGGTCTGAAGTCTCCTCGTAGAAGTTAAGCTCAGGGGGAAAAGACGCCAGGTATTTTGGCAGGAGCCTTTGAGAAACTTGAATGAACGGTTGAAGTCATCAGAGGGTGAATCGCCGAATTTTCGTGGACCGTTAGATCTTGTAGATCAACGGGAAGGTTAAGGCTGAGTGTCTTTCAACACTCATAAGCTTAGGAGGAGTAGTGGCCATTGGATTTGGATCAATGAGAGCCATTGATATCGTGCTTGAATTTCATCGTTTCGAAATTCAGGGTGTGGAGAAAGTTGTTTCTCGGAGTCGAGAGTTTTGAATTCTTGATTCACAAAGTCCCAATAGAATCAAGACTATCAAATCATGGGAAGCTTAGAGCCATTGATTCATGACAAGGATTCATCACGATTTCGGCTATCGGTGAAGGGTGTTGTTGCATTGAAAATCATTGATACGCGAAATCTCGAAGTGCCAAAATATTTGGGCCCTAGATTTTAGTCAAAGGTCACATCAAGTGAAGTCAAGGGAGGAACCAAAGATCTGTTAGCCATTTTTGGGGTTTCGAGGATTGAAAAAGTCAGAGGGACTCATATTTAGGGTCGCGAAGTCATGAAACTTGAAACACCTTTTCGGGCGAAGGTTGTGGTCATGTCAGTTGATCACATGGGCAAGAGTTTGCGCTTTGTGTTGGTTCGCATAGGAAAAAATTTGAAGAAGGACCTGTGGAAACACTTGTGTGTTGGATATTCCTGCGGGGAATCATATAGTCAATCAGACTCAAAGGGATATAGAGAACGATCCTTAGACCAAGAGGTTGAGTAGAACCTGCTAAGGTAGGGGTGTTTTGTCATGTGGTATCAGAGCTTAGATTTTAAATTCCTGTAGCAGAGAAGTAGGTTTAATACAATGTCGCCCAGAAGACATCAAGAGCAAGCAATGCTCGATCCAACTGTGGAAAGGGAAATGAGAGAACTCTGTGCTCGATTAGATGCTATGGAGACAACACAAAGATGAAAAATTGATGTTGGAGATGTCAGTGAATCTGAGAATGAAAATGAAGTTGGGGTTGAAGAAGAAGTTGTAGCCAAAGATGTTGCAGAAGAACATCTATTCAGAGAAGTCACAATAATAGGTGCCAGAGAAAAGAGGGACATTCCGATGTACGAAGGAAAATTAGACATTGAGGAGCTACTAGATTGGTTTAGAGCTCTAGATAAATACTTTGACTATGAGGATGTCGAAGAAGATAAGAAAGTTAAACATGTTGTCACTAGACTGAAAGGGCATGCAACACTGTGGTGGGATGAACTGCAGGCTGACATGCATTGCAAAGGCAAGCAAAGAATCAAAATCTAGGATAGGATGGTCGCCAAGTTGAAATCCAATTTTATACCCAGATATTACCAAATCATTCTATTTCGAAGAATGCATAATTTGAGACGGAAGGGGATGACCTTGAAGGAATACACTGAAGAATTCTATAGGATAAACATTAGAGTTGGTCATCATGAGAGTGATGATGAAAAGGTCGCTAGATACATGAATGGTCTGAAATATGACATTCAATATGAGATGAGCATGATGGCAATCAAGAATGTAGAAGATTCTTATCAAATGGATTTGAAGGCTGAAGAGAAATTGGCCCGAAAGAAAGGTCAAAGGAGCAGAGGTAGAAGTCAGAGAAGAGGCAAAGCAGTTACCCAGGATAGAGTACAGAAGCCCAAGGATGAAGAAAATAAACCTCATACTCACCCTGAAAGAGGAGGAAGTTCACAGGGATGACAATATGTCGATAAGAACACTTTTCTGTGGGCAAGAGGAAGAGGAAGAGGCAGAGGAGGTGAGATAAAGTGTTTTGTCTATGGAAATATGGGGCATAAATATTTTGAATGTCCTGATAGAAAAAATGATGGAGGTGAAGTTCACATTTTAGAAGCAAAAAAGATAAATGTTGAGGCAGAATATGCAGAAGGTGGAAGATCCTTAATGATGAGTAAAATTCTCTTGAGACTAGAGAAGGAGGTGGAGAATCTAGTCCAGGGAAACAGTTTGTTCATAACTACTTGCAAGACCAAGGATAGGGTATGCAAAGTAATAGGTGATAGTGGAAGTATGGATAATCTAGTATCCACAAAAATGGTGGAGAAGCTGGAATTGGAAACTGTTTCACATACAAGCCCATATAAAGTTTCATGGTTGCAAAAAGGACATCAGGTAACTATCACTAAACAATGTTTAGTTGAATTTAAGATAGGGGGATATAGAGATGAAATTTTATGTGATGTTGTTCCCATGGATGTCTGTCATCTTTTGTTGGGGAGACCTTGGCAATATGACATAAATGTTTTTCATGATGGGGAAAGAACACATACATCTTGGAGAAGAATGGTAGAACACATATGTTGCTTCCAATTGAAGAGAAGAAGGTGAAAGCAGAAGAAAGCAATACTATACTTCTCATGAGTGGGAA
Source organism: Picea glauca (assembly GCA_000966675.3). Lineage (NCBI taxonomy): Eukaryota > Viridiplantae > Streptophyta > Pinopsida > Pinales > Pinaceae > Picea > Picea glauca. The sequence goes on from JZKD02S2397709.1 coordinate 110,926, forward strand.
GGAACTTCTTGATGAAGTCAAGAAAGAAGAAAACATGCAGTTTTTTGTGGTAAGAAAACCTAGAGTCATCTTGAAAAGTACTTCAATAGATGATCTACCAGAGGAAATTCAAGAACTGCTAGAGAATTTCACTGATATAGTGGTAGATGAATTACCTTGTTCATTGCCACCCATTAGGAGTATAATCCATCACATTGACCTTATACCAAGGGTGAGTTTACCAAAAAAAAAAGCGTACATATTGACACCGCAGGAGAATGAAGAGGTCAAGAAGCAAATAAAAAATTTAATGGACAAAGGGCTTATTAGAGAAATTTTGAGCCCATGCGTTGTGCCAACAATGTTAAGTTCGAAGAAAGATGGTGGATGGAGAATGTGTACAGATTCGAGGGATATAAACAAAATCACCATCAGGTATAGATTTCCTTTACCCAGGATGGATGACTTTATGGATTGCTTGAGTGGCGCAATTTTGTTTTTCAAAAATTGATTTGAAAAGAAGATATCATCAAATTAGAATGAGGGAAGGTGATGAATGGAATACAGCATTCAAAACGAATGAAGGGTTGTATGAATGGCTTGTCATGCCATTTGGTTTGACGAATACGCCAAGTACTTTCATGAGATTAATGAACGAAGTCTTGAAGGATTTCATTGGGAGGTTTGTAATTGTGTATCTTGATGATATACTGATCTTCAGTAAGACTGAGGAAGAACATTTGAGACACCTAACTCTAGTGATGGGGAGGTTGTAGCAAGAGAATTTGCTGATAAATTTGAAGAAGTCATCTTTCATGAAGAGAGAAATCATTTATTTGGGGTTTGTGATCTCTTCGAATGAGTTGAAGATGGATCCTGAGAAAGCAAAAGCAATTAGAGATTGTCCATCGCCAAGGAATATCTTTGAATTCAGAAGCTTCCATGGATTAACTAGTTTTTACAGGAAGTTCATCAGAAATTTTAGTGGGATTAGTGTACCAATGATGGACACTGTCAAGAAAAGACATAAATATTTTCATTGGACAAAGGAAGAAGAGAAAAGTTTCAAGTTGATGAAGGAGAAAATAACTTAACAACTAGTTCTGGTTTTTCCAGACTTCAGTAAAACATTTCAAGTCAGGTGTGATGCAAGTGGATTCAGGGTTGGAGCAGTCTTAAGTCAAGACAATAGGTCGATTTCATACTTCAGTGAGAACCTGAATGAGAGAAAGATGAAGTACTCAATGTATGATAAGGAGTTTTATGCAATCATAAAGGCACTGAAGAAATGGAGACATTACTTGGTTCCGAAAGAGTTTGTCTTGCATAGAGACAACCATTCTTTACAATTCATAACTCGATCAGAGAAATTGAACCAGAAACATGCGAAGTGGGTTGAATTTATGAAAAAAATTACTTTTGTTATAAAGCACATTTCTGGAACTGCTAACAAGGTTGTTGATGCGTTGAGAAAGAAATGTTTGATTCTACAGGAGTTTTGTGTGAAGACCTTAGGTTTCGATAACCTTAAGGATATGTACATAGATGATTTAGATTTCAAGGATGCTTATGAAGCATGTGAGAATCATGTTCTAAGAAACAAAATCCAATGGATTGGATATTTAATTCAGGATGGATTATTATTCAAAGGAAATCAATTGTGTATCCCGAAGAGTTCAATGAGAGAAAACCTTCTAAAGGAAAAACATAGTGGGGGATTGGCTGGACATTTCGTCCATGATAAAACCTTTACGCAACTAAAAATATTATATTATTGGCCAGGGATGAGGACATATGTCAAGAATTTTTTGAACAAATGCAGGATTTGCCATCATGCAAAGGGGAAAAGACATAATACAGGGTTGTATCAACCATTTCCAGTACCAGAAAGGTCGTGGGATGTGGTAAGCATGGATTTTGTGTTAGGACTGTCGAGGACACAAAGAGGTTTTGATTCCATATTCATGGTATTCAACAGATTTTCTAAAATGGCACATTTCATTCCATGTCAGAAAAATAGTGATGCAATGTGTTGAGCACTCAACACACCGTAAAAGTCTATGTTCATTTTTTACTTTTGGGTACCACTCGATCCTTTACACTGTTTGTTTTTCCTTTAGTATGAAATTGATAATGCACTTATTTTTATGTTCATTCTAAAGACTTCATGAACATACAACAAAGAATCATCTTAATCGTTAGAGGGTCCTTAATAAGATACTTAGGTAATCAACACACTAAATCTTTCCACGATGCATTTAGGAGTTCGACATCGGTAAACATTAAAGGTGTTGAAAATCCTTTGAGAAGTTTAAAATAGTTGAACACTGATATTCATCGGTGTTGGAAGATGAAATTATTTCTTTTTATGATTGAACCTTGACAGAGGTATCACCGAAGACCAACCTGTTCGGATTCGGTAGGAAAAATAAAAGGTAAGCATTGTGCAAAGAGAAGAGTGGTATCGCCGATTGCCGACACCCAACACGATTTCGGCGTTGGAGAATTACAAAATACAATGCTCATTAAAATTTACATTTTGAATTTTTCGACCCCCGATGCAACTCAAGTATAGGTAGTCGCAATATATTTTAAGTACTTTCGACATAAATATACCCCCTAAGTACAATCCTTACCCACCATCCGAATGATAAATTGTATGTTCAAATAATTTAAGTAACCATGTGTTGATAAGCCATGTCAATGTCATTCAATATCAGAAGTTTTAGAGGGAACATATCAACAAGCTCACATTGCAAAAATAAAATTTATAAAATCATATATTTTGCACAAAAACTTAGATAAAAGAACGTAGTTATTTTACATTCAAAAGGGAACAGGATACATTTAAGAAGCTTCGAGACATAATTAATTCCCTCCAATCTTGGGCTACATACAAATAGATATCGTCAACACCTTTACTAACTAGCCCGGTCACAGTGAGAGTACAAAATCCTTACTACAAAAGAGAAGAAATATTAAGCGTCACTTTAGGGAATGCAAAGCAAAGGCCCACCCATTATGCATCTCCTACACACACACCTTCTCCCGGACTACTTCTCGCATCCTGTAATGTTTCCTTTCTCTCTTTCGCTTCCATCCTTTGTGCCTCACGCAACTGCACAATTGTTTCTTGAGCTTCTTGAAGCTGTCTCTGGAGCCAAACTATGCTTCCTCCGTGACCCTTTATCGTCCATACCTCTTGGTTCTTTGTCGCTAAATGGCCTCGCAACTCTCTATTTTCTTGGTAGAGTTTAGCTATCGCAAGTTGGGCCTGCTCTAACTATTGGATGGAACTATTAATGGGAGAACCCAATTATTTTTCCCTCCCCTTTCATTCTCCACTTCCTTTACTAGAATTCCCCACAAGCCTCGACCGATAAGTAAGCGTCGTAGACCCCTCATCGACGGGATGTATATTTAGCTTAGCTTGAGGGCAAGTTTCCTCCCCTTTTCCCATGTCTTTCCCAGGCCTCCCTCTTCTTTGTGGTGTTCACTCCTATGGGGGCATAGTCTCCAGCATACCTACTTCAGGTGTAATTATCTCCACCCCAACTTCCACTAGAGTCACTGACACCCTATCCAAATGAAATCCTGTACCTCCTGTCGAAGCTTCGAGGAGACTGGGAGCCAATAAGAATGAATCCCAGGCGCGTTGGGGCTTAGAATTGGCATTTTGACTACCTCACAAACCCCATCTCTTGTTAGGAGGGGATCCCATAATGAAACAACATGATTTATTGGATGCTTGCAGGTAATTAAGGACCACTACACCAAGTTTCTCCTGAATAAATGCACAATTTTAGCATCATAGAAGCATAAACTCGACTTATGCGTGGAATTCCCCACATAATTCCTAGAATTTATAGCCAGACAAAGAAGTAAACCAGAGCATGACAAAATAACACTCATGCTTTGTGACAAGATGCCTTGAAGACTTAATGTGTCACAACTTCTCATCGGATGTAATATAGAATGTTTAAAGTGTCGCCGATTGGAGTTGCAGAGAATGTGGTGTACGATAATTCCAATCTCTTTAAACTCCCCAGCTTCCATTATTGACAAATGATAGTTGAAACACTTGGTAATACAGATTCTGGAGGCATTTAGCGACTTCCTTACTACGATATCCAACCTTCTGGGAGCATACATGTGCATGCTCAACCTTGGCGTATTTTCCTAGTCCCAAAGGTCAAGAAGCTACTATGACGGTTCCAACGATCGTATCCGCCGTACTCAATTTGCCACACTTTGGTGCGATGACGTGACTCGTTTAAACTGAAGAGGAGCGACGACGTGGATAAAATACATTGGACATAATTCAAAAGAGAAATCAGGATCACGCAAGTATTAAATGATCAACACTAACGAGCTCCACAGGTACACACCGATTGATTATGTTTGTTAGTATATTATGTCATATTTGCTCGACCGCTATACTATGTCAACTCCACTTGTAGGAAGGATTCCCCAATCACCGAACAAATATTGCTCCGTGATCTTACCAATGAACTCGAAAGAAGCACTGAAGAAAGATTAAGAGAGCGATATAGAATGCCAAGCTCCCCTAGTTTAAGAACCCCAATAATTTCATTGAACTGAGCGACGTGGTCAAGCGGCATGTCGAACAAGATGCGCTATGGACTGAAGAGTTAGAAAAATAGTCAATGCGAAGCCAGGGAAAGTATGACAATTTGCAGAACATCCGATCAAAGCCCGAGTCATGTTACAACAACTAAAATCCATCTTATTAAAGTATCGGGATCATGCAGTAGACATATGAGGAATATATGCAACCTCAATGGAACAACATAGATTTCCATGGGCCCAAACTTGTGAAAAATTGTTTGTTAGATAGACTGAATACGAGAGAAGTCATCCTTTCCAAGAAGTATCTCGAGACGACTGTTAAAGAATCTATTAGAAGATAATGCCATGTGGTGATTTTTGTTTTGTTTAAACTACAATTATTCATTAATTTTAGTTATAACTCTATATTATAAATAAAGACATCAACCAATTAGCAAAGGGTTGATGGTTGTTGTAAGAACTCTTTCTTTTTGGTTGTTGAGAATTATTTTGAGACTGCTATGAATTGAGAAGTTCTTCTGGACCAAAGACAAACTATTTTCATTAGATGCATGTGATTGGACTTGGAGAAGAACTATTGCCTATCCCGTTTCATGAATGATGCAGTAATGAGTAAGAGAAATTAATTCTGTTGTCAAGTTATCTGGTGCAACGTCTTGATGTTCTTTGCTTTAACGATGAAGATAAATTGTTGTGTTATTATGTGATGCATGGTCATGGTAGATGAATTATTTTTCGTTCCATTATCTCATTACATATGTGATTTCTTTCTAATAGTTAGTTTCTCAGACAGTAATTCGATGCTCACATGGTTAATGTATTAGTACTAGGCCTGTGGTATAGAGTAATTGTCTGCATGTTGAGCAATGGGTTATCCCAAGCTTAACCTCTTCCCTAGTAGTTAAAACTTAATCCTATTAATTTTCAAGTTAGTTTATGTTGTCTTTCATCTCTCATATCAGCCCCACCCAATATAAAATGCAGAAGAAAATAGTCCTAACTAAAGGAAGAGCCTTCACAAAGAAACCCAAAGCCCATTGATAAACTGGTTAGATCAGAAGATTTGGAGAACCATTCCATTTTAAATGCTGCAAAGTCTAATTGGGCCTCAGCGGTGGGTTTGGTTCCTACTGTTGAGCCAATGGATTTAGGTCCCATCAACAGAATTACCGCTAGAAGGAGGGCCTGAGAATGAATGGTTGAGTATATATTTTATCTATCATTTCAAACAGCCTATAGATTCATAACAACCCACATGCATGGCTAGTCCATCACAAGACAACCCACACATGTTGAGTATTCCTGAAATGGATAACTGACCCCAGCTCGAGGAAGAACCTTTTCACCTTGAAATACCTTACACCCTTCCTCACAAGGAAGTGAATCAATTCAGGAGAATCACTAGAGCCTACGCCCGACAGATCGATGCGTTGTCCTTATCTCCCGTACTCCCTCGAGGAAAAAAACAAAGAAGACCAGTGGTTAGCACTCCCGACGAAGTTCTCATACACTCTGTAGAAGACTTAATAGATTTCACAATTACTGAAATCCAAGAACCTCTTGATCCGATACCTGAAACGCTAGTCGCCGATGTCTCTGAGCCAAATGAATTTTTGGAAGAAGAAGAGTTTGACTCGGATTTTGAATATATGGAGGATAATAATAACCACGAGGAAGAAAGGGAAATAACACTTCAGAACAATCAACCCTGGTTGGCTGGAGACGCCGTGGCCATCCCTAGACGAGTACATAATCCTCCCCGGCATCTGGAGAAACTGCTTCCTAAGTATGACCCCAAAACTTCAGGATTACTTGAAGATCACATCAAGAATTTCATACTCGCGATCAAACTTATGAACGTTCAACATGAAGACGTAGTTTGTAGACTTTTCTCCTACACGTTTGAAAATTTAGATTCCATGTGATATTTTAATTTTCCAGTAGGATCTATAACCAACTGGACTAAGTTCCAGAAAGACTTTCTAGATAAATTTTTAGAGGAAACCACTACGGGAGCCTTGATGGCTGAGTTATTCACATCCACCATGATTCTGAAAGAGAGCTTCAAAGATTTCAACCAGAGGTTCACGACCATCCTAAATAAATTCCAGCCTGCAACAAAACCAACTCAAGAGTTGCAAATTGAGGTTTATGCCAACACGCTCCAAGCTTCTATTTCTATGTTTGTAAAATGATCCGCTAAGAAAACCCTGGAGGATAATTTTGAAGAGGCCAAAATGATAGAACCAGATGAAAGGATGTAAAGAAGGCCATGCCTCTATGGTAAATAAAGAAACCCAACCCCCTCCCAGGGGGGACTCCTTTTGACTAGACCACCAAGAAAACCGGTCGAACAAACTCCTGATAAAGGTAATGGAGATATAGAATATATACAATGCATGGTTAAAAAATTATTAAATGAAATTATAGACATGAAGAGAAGTGCAGGAGAGGGAAACCAAGGTTAGAGGCCCTACAAGCCTTTCTTTAAAAGAAACCCTCGTTTCAAAGCAATTGAACCCCCCTTGCTAACCTAAATATCGATCTAGGAAATTTTGTGTCTCATTCTTTCTGTACTTATCATCAGGATAACCACTCCAAAAGAGACTGCCCTCAATGGTTCCATGCCATGAACTTGATGGCCAATCAGTTTCTAACAAAGTCTCCCTGGATGAACAACCAAGTAGTTCGGCTATGAATACGATGGACCAGGAAGAATTTGACCCACCACGAGACACAACCATGCTGATATGGGATCCTGACTTGATCATGCCTTCCAGCGATATTTTTGAGTCTCGGGAACAACCCGCAGAAGTTTCGGCGATACAGACATGTAGTAAGGGTCTGTCGAGATCAAAATATATCGATGCCACCTAGGCCTCAGAGAGTAAGGCAACTCTCGATCACCCGAAAACATGTTTCTCTTTCTGTAAGAAACCTATAAGCATTCATACCCGGGAATCACCCGAATTATATTAAAACGTGGTCAAATATTTGAAGAAGTTAAGGGCTAATATATCCATCATGGACATATGTAAGATTCCTTAGCAGAAATACTTTCTACTATAGGCTCTCAGCTCAGAACAAAAAAAGGTGGCAGGGAGCGGACCAGAAAGGAATCTGCCTTCCACCGATCTGGTGAGAAAACCAACTGTGAACACCTATGCGGGAGATAGGAAGGAAAAACATTTTGTCCCACCATTCCTCCTAATGTTTGAAATATTCAATAGAAACATCCACAACTATTTAGTAGATTCTGGAGCATCCTCCAATGTCATGCCCTTGTCTGTTTGCAAGAAATTGAATGTCTTTCCTCTCAATACTGATAAACATTTCATACAACTAGATAGGACTCAGGTTAAAGTCATAGGATAAGTCAAAGACATGATGATCAGAATATTGACACACCCCATGTTTGTGCAAGTGATCAACATTATTGTAGTAGATATCCCAGAGGCATATGGGCTCTTACTAAGCCAAGACTGGTCTGAAAAGATAAACGGTTACTTCAGTACATATTGGGCACGCCTTTGGCTACCACTGAAGGGATACAAGAACATGATCAGAATTGATAGGGAGATATATTTGAAACATACAGTCACTGATTTAGAAGCCCCTAACGAACCCTCGTCCATAGATTTCCCCATAATGGGAAATTATTCCTGCGACTCCTACTTTAGAAACTTCACTCCCCTCCTATCCAATGTTCCTCTTACTTAAAACTCTGAATTCATTTTCCAAGACAAATCGTTGATACCGACAGGAGACACCCACTTCTTCCAAAACTCGATGCTAGAACTTGCCAAACAAGAGGTCAAGGAACAAGAAACTAATAAGGGAAACGAAAATAGCGATCCCTGTTCACAAATTTGGACCCTCTATTTTGATGGATCCAAATCTCAAGAAGGGTCTGGAGCAGGATGAATCCTCATCAATCCTATTGGTAAACATCATTTCTTGTCCTATAGGCTAGAATTCGAATGTACCAACAACATTGTCGAATATGAAGCTCTAGTACAACGATTAAGGAAAGCCATAGATTTGGAAAGTAAGAAATTATTTTTAGACAAGTAAGAAATACTATACATTGCAATTCTCCTCATCTGAAGAACTATCAGCAGGAGGTGCATAGGTTAATAGAATACTTTGAGGCTTTTAACATCACTGTGATCCCCAAAACAAAGAATATTCTTGCTGACTCCTTGGCCACAGCCTCTTCCAGGCTGTCGCCTTTAGAATATTATGAAGCCTCCCGATTCACTGTAGATCTTCTCTACAAACCATTGATACCTAATAACATTTCCAATTGGAAATTATTCGAAGGATATGAACAAATCATAAACTTCTTGACTAACCAAGAAAATTTCAAAGACCTCGCTATTGACAATGAACAATTCCAAGAGCTGTCAAAAGAAACTGGTCATCAGATGGGATGACCTATGGATAAATCAAAGGGTCACACGATCCCAAAAGGGGTAGCTAATATAGAAAATATTTTTGATCTCAAGGAGCGCTTTAAGGGACCCAAAAATGTAAATACTGGAAGCTCTTGTCCCTTGCATGAAACTATAAATCTTGGGACCCCAGATATCCCAAAGATTGTGAATCTGGGCAAGCCTATGTCTAAAGAAGGAAAGCTTACCTCAAATTATTCAGGCAATACCAGTATGTCTTTGCATGGTCCTATAAGGATTTGAAAACGTATGATATCCACATCATTCAACACACCATCCCCTTAAAACCAGAATTAAAAGCTTTCCAACAGAAGCTCCAAAAGTATCACCCATCCCTGGATCCTATTATGTATCAGGAACTAAAGAAAATTTTATATGCCAAGATCATTTTTTCAGGTTAGGCATTCCGCTTGGGTAGCGAACCTTATTCTAGTGAGGAAAAACTCATGGGATATCTGCCTATGTGTATATTTTAGGAACCTCAACAGGGCCTCAGAAAAAGACAATTATCCAGTCTCGCCGATGGAACAAATCCCACAAACCGTGTCAGGCTCGGAGATTTTCTCTCTACTGGACGATTTCTCAGGATACAACCAAATCCTTGTTTCGGAGGAAGATTGTTTAAAAACCACTTTCCCAACCAAATGGGGAACCTTCACTTATACAATCATGCATTTCGGGTTAATTAATGCATGTGAAACCTTCCAAAGAGCCATGGATGTAGATTTATAGGGACTAATTAATAGATGCATGGTGGTGTATCTAGATGACGTAATAGTGTATTCAAAGAATAGAGAAGAGAACATCCAACACTTAACTTATATTTTCGAGAAGTGTAGGAAATATGATATATCCTTAAACCCTAAGAAAACAATCTTCGGTGTCAAGGAAGGTAAGTTGTTAGGTCACATTATATCTCACACAGGGATTCAAATAGACCCCAAAAGGATTAAAGCCATAGCTCAACTTCCCTTACCCCATAATAAGAAAGCTATGCAGTCCTTTTTTGGGCAAATAAATATTGTGAGGAAGTTCACTCCCAACTTCACGGAAATCATCAAACCCTTACAAAATATGATTCGCAAAGATGCCAAATTTAAGTGGGATGATGAGCGAAAAGATGCCTTCAACAATATCAAAGCTGCCATTTCTCGGGCCCTGGTGTTGCGAAGTCCCGATTTCAATAGGGAATTTTCCCTTTATACTTTCACCTCTGATCAATTGCTAGCTACAATTTTGACTCAAAAGGATGATGGAAACAATGAATCCCCTGTGTCATTTATGAGTACTAATATTCAAGGAGCTGAGCTCAATTATCCTGCTATAAAAAAACAATCCTACGCGGTTTATAAGGCAGTAAAACATTTCAGGTCTTACATCCTCAAGAATCACACTAAAGTAATTGTGCTGCACCCTGTAGTCTGATCCTTGTTCACCCAACAGGAAATGGGGGAAAGAAGGGGAAACTGGATGGCGATAGTCCAGGAATTTGATCTAGATATAAAACCTACAAAACTAGTAAAAGAACAAGGTTTGTGCAAGCTTGCAACTGAAGCCCAGGATCAAGTAAATGAAGATCTCGGATGGGAGAATGAAATGACACTATGGTGTGGTGAAGTAGCATACATCTCCCCAGGACAAGACACCTAGTACAAAGATTTAACTTATCTCCTATATCATGGGACTTGTCCCGAAAATGTCAACCCTAGAGAAAGGAGAGCCCTAATATTAAAATCTGCACAATATCGTCTTATAAATTCGGTTCTCTTTCGGATCAATTACGACGGGGTACTGTTAAGATGTCTCGAACAAGAAGACACAGAAAAGGCACTGAAAGAACTCCATGATGGCCCCGTCGGGGGACATTTTGCAGGAAACACTACTGCTCATAAGATTCTGAGAGCCAGCTATTATTGGCCCACCTTGTTCAAAGATGCTCATACCTACGCTAGAAACTGTAAGACTTGTCAAATAAGTGCTAGAAAGGAGAAAAGAGTTGTGTTCCCACTCCAACCTGTTACTATCTCTCGGCCTTTCGAGAAGTGGGGTGTTGGG
>JZKD02S2397709.1:132706-161785 GCA_000966675.3 Picea glauca
CATGGCTTTTTATAGCCAAGCATTGGGCTATTATGCAACCTCTTTTGAATGTGAAAAGAGGCTCTTTAGGGCACAATTAGGTCTTTGACCAGCCTCCCCACACAGATTGAGCTCGGATTTGATGTCAAATCGACTTGGGAGCCGATCCATTAGTGGTTGGGAGGCCGACCAGCTTCATAAATGCACCGTTTGGCAGGCACGTGGGTTTTGCACCCCACAGCCGCACATATGCACCCAATATACGAAGATGTTGCGCGCGCGTGCTCGTTTTTAGTGGGTATGCTGCGCTTTTTAATTTTTTAGCCATTTTTGTATAGTTTTGGCCCTTTTGCTGTGTTGTGGAATTAATCCTTGTGCCATGAATGCCTATTTTTCTATGTTGATGATGCGGAGTTCTTGTCACCCTGTGCGAATGAAATTTCAGTGATAACAAGGATTTCTGAATGAGATCCAACGACTCATGATCTCTCCCTTCTGTAGGCTTCTCCTGAGCTTCTCCTGGACGTAGAAACCAACGGTCCATATCTCTTCTCCAGCTGATCTGACGGCTACTGTGCTCCCTACTGAGCTTGCACACTTGCTTCCAACCTTGGGAGAATTTCCAGTTCCTCAAAAGGCCTCGACCTTTGCTTCGTCTCCATGAACTCCACGACTGTGAGTTCTCGACTGCGCGTGTAAAAACGTTGTCCCTCCTGAGCTTTGGGTACTTTGAACCCGTCAAAGGCTTCTAAATCTCTTGCACTCCTTGCAGTTACGAATTTGTGTGTAAAAGCACTCGTCCTCCTGAGCTTATCCCTTCCTTCGAATCCTTGAAGGATTCTTCAAATCCTGCCCTCTGCAAGGTATTCACATGCGCACAAACGGTGCCATCCGTCCTGAGATTTCCTGTAGCTTCGACCTCTCTGGAAACTCGGTTCTTCTTCCATTTCTCCCTTAGATGGAGAATTCAGATGCCCTCCTGTCTATATTTCACTCAAGCAACCTCTTGCTGATTCTATTAAGGTGTTTAGCAACCCTGTGAATATCCCTCATTGGACTCTTCCTTCAGAATTCAGAAATCAAAGAGTTCTCCTCTCCCTGTGCATGTCTGCACATTGACTCAAATGCCCTCCTGGAAAAATATATTCCTCCAGAACTTCCAGCAGTTATGTCTCCTTCTCCTGTGCACCTATGCACTCACTCGATGCCCACCTAGCAGAGATCTCAGAATCCTCAGTGATTCTGTTTCTTCTCTGAGCTTCTCAACATAAGTCTTCCTTTGTGCACCCCTTGCACCTGCTCAATGCCCACCTGGCAGAGCTTTACATAATCCTCAGTGATTCTGATTCTTCTTGAACTCACAACAGATTTCTTCTCAATGCACCACTGTGCATATGCTCAATGCCCACTTGGAAGAGCTCTCAGAATCCTCAGTGATTCTGGTTTTTCTCTGAACTCACAACAGATTTATTCTCAATGCACCACTATGCATATGCTCAATGCCCACTTGGCAGAGCTTCATAGAACTCCTCAGAGCTTCTGTCTGCAACTGTGTTCTTCTCCCACAGCCTTGCCTCCAAGGTATTCAACAACCTTGAGTTCTTTCCTGAGTTGTTGATTCTAGTTCTTGTGCCACAACATGTCTTTGTCTAACTTCGCAGAGTTCATAAATGAATCCTCTATGCACGGCTATCAGAACCCGCATCATTCTGTCACACCCTCCTGGTATGAAGCCTCAAAGACATTCTATCCCTAAAAATCAAACACACTCCTGCAAATGCATGATAACAACATACATCTACAACATACATAAAGAACACTCACAGACATCCACATAACACAGAAATACATGCAGGAAAAACTGCTTCTGTTATATTAAATGGAAAATGCCTGTATTTAAAATGTGTTCCTGAGCACGGCCTGTAACAAGGTCTCGACTCTTCTCTTATGCTCTCTACACGCAGATTCTCTTCTATCTCAACTTCTACTTCCTTACATAAAATGAGATATGAAATCTCTTTTACCTGAGGGGGCTCTTCGAGCGCTTCCCTTCAATCTACCTACCCTATTCAATTACATTGAATGGGATTTCTAGTCTGCTATTTGGATCTAGATCTGAGCCTTACAAACATTAAAGTCCGATCTACTCTATGCCTGCACAAAGGCACGGCTCTACAACTCAACATCTTAAACATTAAATTACATTCAATTCAGATTTAAATGAGGACTGCACCTCTCTCTTCAGCTTTGAATGCACGCGCTCGACGTGGCTGGTTGGCTGGCTGGCTAACATGGAGAGATGCTCCTTCATCATTTCTCGAGGAGATAAATGGGGAGTTACCTTCCCTGCAACCAAATAATTAGAAATGTTTTCATACCAAGGTGAGTGAGCAGATACTGTAAACAAATGTTCATCTGGAAAGGAATCATCAACAGGTAAATTATCATCATTTATATGTAATCTTGAGAGAAAATCGGCAACCACATTTTCTTTTCCTRGTCTATCTACTATAGTGATGTCAAATTCTTGTAGTAGTAACAACCATATTGTTACTCGGGCATTAGTAATAGGTTTATTCATCAGATATTTAATCGTTGTATGATCAATATGAATAAAAGTAGGATAACCAGTGACATAATGCCTGAGTTTATTGATTGCATAAACTACTGCTATGAATTCTCTTTCAGTAACTGTATAATTTAATTTAGTAGGAGCCATGTTCTTGCTGATATAATAGATAGCATAGGGCTCTTTGTCTTCCTATTGCCCTAGTACTGCACCAATTGCAGTATCTGAGGCATCTGAAGAAATGTGAAACGGGAGAGCCTAATTGGGCCCTCTCAAAATGGGAGCTATGGACAATTTTTGTTTCAGATCTATAAAAGACAATTCACAGTTGTCAGTCCAACAAAAGTCAACATCTTTTGTTAATAGAAAAAACAAGGGGGAAGCCAGTTTGGAATTTTTTTTAATGAATCTCCTGTAATAGCCAGCATGCCCTAAAAAAATTCTTACCTCTGTCTGAGTTGACAGAGTTGGAATGTCCAAAATTACCTGGATTTTGGCTTGGTCTACCTGAATTCCCACGTAAGAAATGAAGTGTCCCAGCACTACACCCTTGCTTATCATCATATGGCACTTTTTTGTACTTAAATAAATATGAGACTATATACATCTTTTGAGCACTTTTTCCAGATTAGTCAAAGCTTCATCTAAATCAATGCCATAAGGTGTAAATTCATCCATGAATAACTCCATACAATCATTCACCATATCAGAACAAATACCAATTACAACTCTCTGGAAAGTGGCTGGTGCATTACACAAGCCAAATGGGAGAACCTTGTAGGCAAATGTACCACAAGGGTTGGTAAAGGTGGTATTATATTGTTCCCGTGGAGAATTTTTTATCTGGTTATAGCCACTGAATCCATCTAAGAAAGAGAAAAAACAATTCCCAGCTAGGTTGTCTAGAACCTGATCAATAAATGGTAGAGGGAAATGATCCTTCTGCATAGATTTATTCAGGGCTCTATATTCTACACACACTCTCCATTTTAAATTCTTTTTAGGAACAATAACCAACAGTGAGACCCACTTGTTGTCTGATATAGGGTAACTGAAATCAGCATTGAGAAGTTTCTGGAGTTCCTCTTTAACAATTTCTTTAAGGTTTGGGTTCATCCTCCTTTGGGGTTGGAAAATGGGTTAGAATTATTATTTAATGTATATATGGTGCGTTCATAGTTCAGAGGAAATGCCTTTCATATCCATGTAATCCTAGGCAAATTCTTCTTTATGTTCAATCAATAATTTCACCAATCGATGAGTTTCAATAGTGGATAGATCGGGATTGATGTTCAAGCTTTTTCCAGGTTCAATTTCTACAATGATTCTCTTAGAACTGACTTTAGGAAATAATTCAGTTGTTTCATCATATGATGTTACAATGGTTGCTGTTACAGCTGAATCATGTTGATTTTTAGTGGTTTCTGAGAACATTTCTAAGCTCATATCTTCCTGGGCGATGGGGTCGAAGACTCTAATCAATCGATGGTGCGTGTTCCATGTAAAAACATAGGAGTCACAGATAAAGTAGTTGATTAATTCATCCTCTGTCTCATCTTTGAAACTCAGGGATTTTCCTATGGTTAGTACAGGCAGATCACTTTCATCCTTAGTGTCCATCCATAAAGAATTTTCAGGTTCTGCACTGGGTGTAGCATGAGGATACAGGGTCAGTTTTTTTGTGTCATAACCATCAGAGATGGTCATGGAACTAGATCTACAACCAATGAAAGCATCAACTGTAGCTAACCATGGTCTTCCAAGAATTATAGGGTGGCCCCACAGACAATTTTTGGTTTGCAAAGAGACAAAATCAACAGGATACTCCCATGAATCCACTGAAATGACTAAATCATCAATTACTCCTTCTGGTATGATGGTAGAATGATCATCTAATTCGAGAACAGTAGGAGTAGGTCAGACTTGTGTTCTGAGTTGCAACAATTATGTATTTTATATTCGCATTATGTTAATTGCCTCCCCTAATTTGAATATCACATGGGGAATAGATGTCTGTCCAATTTTGACAGTGACTTTAGGGTTTCCTGGGTCGCCATATTTAATAGGTTGGGTTTTTCCTAACATCAGTTCAGACAAATCCCCCACTACATGCACTGTGAGGGGGTCCCTGGGTTTTTGTCCAGGTATTTTTATACAGATATCTCTTACAGTCTTGGCATAAATAGGGACAACTCTTATCGCTTGCAATAGTGAAATATTAACGTGCAGATTTTGCAATTCTCCTAAGAGATTTGAAGATAGTAATTCTACAGGTTTGGTAATTGTTAGTCTCTCAGGGAATGGTGGGTCTTTTGAATCTATAATAGGTTGGTCAATTTATTCTGCATCAGCAAATGGTCTTTCCCCTGATTCCTTGTCTAATTTTGAAGATGGAGCATCTTCAATTATTGGCTCGACTATTCTCCCTGATCTTAATTTTATTTCATCACAAGGCATAGGAGTAATAGACAAGGATGACACATTGTGTATATTTATGTTCTGGATGACCTTATTATTTGGGTTTGGGTTAGGTTTCACAGGCATCTGAGTTCGTAAAGGAGGATTGTTCAGTGGGGCATTGGGAGGTAACAACAGTTGTTCCTGATGGTACTGGGGTTGGAACTGTTGTTGATAGGGGTTTGGTTGGTGATGGTTTTGATAACTGAGCTATTTTTGAGGGCCTCTCAAATATGGGTTCTATTGTCCATGATGATTTTGTTTATGGGGCATAGGTAACCATGCTTTGGGATCTTGATAAGGGGGTGACAACTGATGTGGAGGGGGAGCATTTGTTTGGCCATATAGTGTCTGATTGTTTCAATAATTAAGTGTTGCAGGAGAGAATTAAGAGTTCATACCTTGACCTCTTGGCTACCATTGTATCCTTTGTGTAATTAGATAGACAACCTCTGCTTCCTCCTTAGTTTCCTTCATTGTTTCTTTTACTCCTGGTAGAGAGGGACATTGGTCAATAGCATGATCTAATTCACAAATAAGACATACCTAGACACTGTTCAATGAGCACTCCCTTGGTGGATGTTTCTTTCTGCATTTCAGACAGAAAATGCACAATGCTTGCTCTGATTCTGCTTGTTTCTGCTTGATCTGCAAAGTGTCAATTTGTGAAGAAAAAGAGTTAATCATCTCTGTTTTGAAATTTTCTAACCGATTACCTATTTCTTCTCTTGTTTCTCCTCCATTGGATGATTTCTATACCCTTGAAAAAGTGGTATCCTTGGTAGCTGACCTATTCTTTGTAGATCCTCGAGAACATGTTTTGCAGAGGTCTACAATGTCCTCATAGGATTCTTTAGATATATCTCCCTTGCCATGAATATTCAGCATATCTAAACAATCTTCTCTAACTCATTTTAGAAAAATAGTTTTCATAATGTCCTTACTCACATCCGGATGTCCAGACATTTGTAGATTATACTGGAGTCGTTCCACAAAATCTTCAAGGGTCTCATCCTCCTTCTGAGACATCTTAAGCAATTCTCTCTTCATTATCTTGTTAAATAGTAGTCTTGGTACTTGTTCAGGAAAAGATGCCTCATCCGTACCCATGTTGAAATGTTCTCTCCTCCAAGGCTCATAAATCATCTTAACGCATTACCCTTCAATGTAGCTGTAAATAGTTTAAGATTTTGTGCAGTGGTAGTGTAGTCATAGCTTCTACACAAAATGTAAAATTCAAATAGAAACTCATATGGATCCTCAATATATAATCCATGAAAATTTGGTAGAGCTGAGAGAGGTATGTTTTTCATAGGAGCCATCCCTCGTGTGGGAACATCGGAAATAGGAAAAACCAGGGTAGAGATAGTATTTTTATTATTTACCTGATCTTCGTTGTTTTGTGGGTTCTCTTCGTGGAACTCTTCTTCATTATCCCCTTGATTTTACATATCTTCTCTTTCTCTCCACTCTACACGAAAAGTGTCCCACTCTTCTTTAGTGACTATCCTACCGTTGATTCGATAAACCGCTTCTTTTGGATTTTCCCTATTTTGAACTATACTTCCTTGATCTTCAATGTTCTCAAGTGTTTCTTGTTGATTTGTTGGTGAAAAATATTCAAATTCGACTTCAATTTCAGCTCCAACCCTTGATGAAAATGATGTTTCAAGAAGGGGTAGTTCTAATGACTAAGGATTACATCTTCTTGGAGGATTTGTAGGGTGAAAAATAGATCCTGAAGAATTATCTTCTCTGGCTATAATCTCATCAACAAAGGTTTGCCTTCCCAGTGTAGGATTTCTTCCTCCACGTCCTCTAGTACCTATAGGGATAGTATTTTGGGGAATACTTCCTCGCGTTCCTCGATTCATGCAGACTAATCATTCCTTAAAAAAAAAAAAAAAACTAATGTTCTTACAAAAATCTATAATTATCTTCCCCGACAATGGCGCCAAAATGTTGGGCACTTTAATTGTCTAAATGAATAGAAAATTAAGGTGTTCAATATAAATTGTCAACCCGGGGAATTCTATTGTTTCAAGATAATTGTGCACAGTCTATGCTAGATTATGGAAGCAACACTAATCTAATTGTAGTAGGGAAAAAGAAACAAAAACTATCACTAACACAATTATGCTGATACAGATGGAGTTCTACAGAATTGAAATCATAGTTGAAATTTAAAATGATGAGTGTATAAGAATCCTGGATTACCTACTCTAATCTAACTTTCTATTTTACTTTTGCAGGAAGAAGTTCTCTACTAATTGCAGAAACAAATCTACTTATTGCAAGAAAGTAATTCACACTTTTATTTTCTTTTACTTGAAAACAAGATTTTAATCTAATGCAGGAAAAGGGAAAGCAGTTCTCCAACAGTGTTCAACAATTGACTTTTAATTCTCATGAGACAGATTTATGCACATTTAACAGGAAGGAACTAGACTATAACAACAACTGTATTCTAGAATTGTTTAACAGATAAATCATTCACATTAAAACAACTACTCTGGAATTCAAAACATAGGGGAATCTATGAGGAAGGTGAGCCCTTTCCTTCTCATTGAATCCTCTCAAATAAATAGGCTACAGTCTGCTAAAGAAATTCAATCCACTCTTCTATTGATTTGCCAAAATGTTCATGTACAATAAGCTTTACTTCACTTCCCTTTCTCACAGTAAAAATTCATCCCTCTATTTACAAAATCTCTGCTATTTAAAGTCAGATTCATTCATTTAAAAACAAATCAGAACAACCTTGAGAATCCCCAATTCTCAAGTTGTTCATACGATATCATTAATACAATATATACAACTAATCTTGTAAGTTAAAACATGTAACAGTAGGTGTAACAGTTTTCAGGATCGATGGCATTTGTTGCAGCAGTCATGTAACAACAGAATCGATGGCACCTATTGCAGTAGTTGTGTAACAGCTTCCAAGATTGGTGCATAGCTATAACAACTTCCAAGATTGGTGCATAGCTATAAAAGCTTCCAAGATTGGCACATAGTTGTAACAGCTAGTGTAACAATAGCGACCATTCTTTAAGACTTGGATTTTCTATACATTTCGATCATTAGTTGAATCATTTTATGGGAAAAACATCTGAACATTACCAATCAAACATGCTAATTAAATGAAAATATAAAATCAAGATAAATGATTCATACCTTGGAGAAAAAGGTCTTAGCACGCATTATAGTAGGCATTAGCTTAGAGATGATAAGGTTGAATAGGCAAAAGATGTGATGAAAAAGGGACATTTTTGGGTCCTAACATGGGGTTTGGATATCATAGGAGAAATCACACCTAGCTCCTCAAAGTTTCACAAGTACATTCTTACCGCCACCGACTATTTCATGAGATGGAAAGAGGTCATTCCTCTGACTCGTGTGAACGAGAAGGTGGTTATCCAATTCCTAGAACAACAACTAATCACGAGGTTCAGTGTCCCTTCTATTCTGGTCTTCGATAACACAACTTACTTTTCTTCAACCCTATTGACAGAATTTTCTCTGGAAAAAGGAATCATAATCAAGTACTCTGCAAATTACTACCCCAGGGGAAAAGGCCTGGATGAATCGACTAATAAAAACCTAGTAATGATATTAAAGAAGATGGTGACAAATAACCAAATAAATTGGCATAATCTACTCTATAATGCTCTATGGGCTGACAGGGTCACGCCTAAGGAAGCCATAGGAAATTCCCCATACTTTCTAGTCTATGGGCAAGAAGCCATCCTCCCAAATGGACTCTACCTCCCATCTCTTCAATTGGCCTAAAATTCCAGCGAAGAACCCTCATCGACCATACAACAAAGGATTAACACTCTACTCATGCTGGAGGAAGAGAGAGAAAAGGCTAAGTCGAAATTCCTAGCTCACCAACATATAGTGAAGAGATGGTTTGATAAGCATAAGGATAGACAAAAGAACTTTGAAGTAGGAGACTTAGTCCTGAAATGGGACAAAGCAAATGAACCTAAAGGGAAACATTCTAAGTTTCATAGTCTATGGCTTGGACCTTTCCAGGTAGCTGAGTAGATTGGGGGAGGCACTTATTGATTACAGAGTCTAAGGGGAGAACTTGATTCCCTCCTATTAAATGGCTAAGCCCTAAAACAATACTTCCAGTAAAATAATAATAATAATAAAAAAAAAAAAAAAAATTGGGTCATGAGTCAAGGTCAAAGGAAATGAAGGAGGAACAAAGATTCTTGTTTCACCCAGTGAATTGCCATTTTTTGAGCACTCAACACACCCTAAAATTCTATGTTCATTTTTTACTTTTGGGTACCACTCGATCCTTTACACTGTCTATTTTTCCTTCAGTATGAAACTAATACTTGAACTTATTTTTATGTTCATTCTAAAGCCTGTCTGAACATACAAAAAAGAATCATCATAATCATTAAAGGGTCCTTAATAAGATACTTAGAGAATCAACAAAATAAATATTTCCATGATGCGTTTAGGAGTTCGACATCGGTAAACATTAAAGGTGTTGAAAATCGTTTGAGAAGTTTAAAATAGTCGAATACCAATCTTCATTGACATCGACAGATTAAAGTCTTTATTTTTATGATTAAACCTTGCAGAGGTATCGTTGAAGACCGACCCGTTCGACTTCGATAGGAAAAATAAAAGGTAAGCATCGTGCAAGGAGAAGAGCAGTATCTCCGATTGCTGACACTCGACACGATTTCGACGTCAGAGAATTACAAAATATAATGCTCATTAAAATTTACATTTTGAATTTGCCGACCCCTGACACCACTCAACTACAGGTAGTCGCAATATATTTTAAGTACTTTCAACATAAATAGACCCCCAAAGTACAATCCTTACCCACCATCCAAATGTTAAATTGTATGCTCAAATAATTTAAGTAACCCCGGGTTGATAAGCCACGTCAACGTCAATCAATATCAGAAGTTTTAGAGGGAACATATCAACATGCTCACATTGCAAAAATAACATTTGTTAAATCATATAATTTTCACAAAAACTCAGATAAAAGAACATAGTTAACTTACATTCAAAAGGGAATAGGATACATTCAAGAAGCTTCGAGTTTTCATATAATTAATTCCCGCCAATATTGGGCTACATACAAATAAATATCATTGGCACCTTTACTAGCTGGTCCGGTCACATTGAGAGTACAAAATCCTTACTACAAAAGAGAATAAATCTTAAGCGTCACTTCAGGGAAAGCAAAGGAAAGGCTCACCCATTATGCATCTCCTATGCGCACACCTTCTCCCAAACTAATTCTCGCATCTTGTAATGTTTCCTTTCCCTCTTTTGTTACCATCCTTTGTGCCTCACGCAACTACACAATTGTGTCTTGAGATTCTTGAAGCTATCTTTGGAGCCAAACTATGCTTCCTCCACGATACTTTATCGCCAATACCTCCTGGTTATTCACAGCCAACTGGCCCCACAACTCTCTATTTTCTTGGTAGAGTTCAGCTATAGCAAGTTGGAACTGCTCTAACTGCTGGATGGAATTGTTAACAGGAGAACCCATTTCTTTTTCCCTCCCCTTTCATTCCTCGCTTCCTTTACTAGCAGTCCCCACAAGCCTTGACCGATAAGTAAGTGTCATAGACCCCTCAGTGGCTGGATGTATATTCATCTCATCTTGCGGGAAGTTTTCCTCCATTTTTCCCATGTCTTTCCTAGGCCTCCCTTTTCTCTGTGGTGTTCGCTCCTATGGGGGCGTGGTATCCAACATACCTCATTCAAGCGTACTTATATCCACCCCAAATTCTACTAGAGGTGCTAACACCCTATCCGAATGAAAGCCTTTACCTATTGTCAAAGATTCGAGGACGCTGGGAGCCAATAAGAATGAATCACGGTTGCATTGGGGCTCGAACCTGACATTTCGACTACCTCACAAACCCCATCCCTTGTTAGGAGGGGATCCCATAATGAAACAATGTGGTGGATTGGACAGCTGCAGGTAATTAACGAACACTACATTGAGTTTCACCTGAATAAACGCACAAGTTTAGCGTCACAAAAGCATATACTCGACTTATGCATGGAATTTCCCACAAAATTCCTAGAATTTATAGCCAAATAAAGAAGAAGAATAGAGAATGCCAAAAGAACAATCACACTTCGTGAAAAGATGCCTTGAATACTTAACGCATCACAACTGCTCATCGGATGTAATCCATAATTCTTAAAGCGTTGCTGATCAAAGTTGCAGAGAATGTGCAGTACGATAATTCCAATCTCTTTAAACTCCCCAGCTTCCATTATTGAACACTTGGTAATATGGATTTTTGAGGCATTTAACAAATTCTTTACTATGGTATCTGAGCTTTTGGGAGAATACACGCACACACTCAACCCTTGTGTATTTTCCCAGTCCCAAAAGTCGAACAACTACTATGACGGTTCCAACAATCGTATCCTCCGTACTCGATTTGCCATGCTTTGGCGCGATGACAGAACTCATTTAAATTGAAGAGGAGCAGCGGCATGGATAAAATACATCGCAGGTGATTCAAAGGAGCAACCAGGATCACACAAGTATTAAATCATTGACACTAATGAGCTCCAAAGGTATGCACCGGTCGATTATGTTTGTTAGTATCTTATGTCATATTTTCTCGACCGCTAAACTATCTCAATCCCACTTGCAGGAAGGATTCCCCAATCACCGAACAAATATTTCTCTGCGATCTCACTGGTGAACCCGAAAAAATCACCAAAGAAGGATCGACAGAGCGATATAGGAAACCCTGATAATTTCATTGAACTAAGTGACGTGGTCAAGTGGCATGTTGAACAATATGCGTTATGGACTGAAGAGTTAGAAAAAATAGTCGATGCGAAGCCAGGGCAAGTACAAAAATTTGTAGAACATCCGATCAAATCCCGAGTCATGCTACAACAACTGAACTCCAGTTTAGTAAAGTATCGGGTGCATGCAGTAGACATCAAAGGAATATATGCAGCTCTAATGGAACAACATAGATTTCCATGGGCCCAAACTTGTGAAAAATTGTTTGTCAGTTGGACTGAATACGAGAGCAGTCATCCTTTCCAAGAAGTATCTCGGGATGACTGTTAAAGAAGCTATTAGAAGATAACGCCACGTGGCAATTTGTGTTTTGTTTAAACTACAATTAGATGTTAATTTCAATTAGAGCTCTATATTATAAATAGAGACATTGACTAATTAGAAAAGGGTTGATTGTTGTTGTAAGAACTTTTTCTTTTTGGTTGTTGAGAATTATTTTGAGACCGCTATGAATTGAGAAGTCCTTTTGGACCAAAGAAAAACTATTTCCATCAGATGCATATGATTGGACTTGGAGAAGAACTACTTCCTATCCCGTTTCATGAATGATGCAGTAATGAGTAAGAGAAATTAATTATGTTGTCAAGTTATCTTGTGCAATGTTTTGATGTTCCTTTCTTTAATGATGAAGATAAATCGTTGTGTTATTACGTGATGCATGGTCATGGTAGATGAATTATTTTTCTTTCCATTATATCATTACATATGTGCTTTCTTTTTGATAGTTATCTTCTCAAACAATAATTGGATGCTCACATGGTTAATGTATTAGTACTAGGCCTGTGGTATAGAGTAATTGTCTACATGTTGAGCAACAAGTTATCCCAAGCTTAACATGTTCCCTAGTAGTTAAAACTTAATCCTGTTAATTTTCAAGTCGGTTTATGTTGTCTTGCATATCTCATATCATCCCCACTCAATATGAAATACAAAAGAAAATAGTCCTAGATGAAGGAAGAGCCTTCACAAAGAAACACAAATCCCATCGATAAACTAGTTAGATCGCAAGATATCGAGAACCATTCCATTTTAAATGTTACAGAGTCTAATTGGGCCTTGGTGGCAGGTTTGGTTCCTACTGTTGAGATAATGGATTTAGGTCCCATAAACAAAACACATATTGCAAACTTGTTTTTCAAAGAAGTTTTTAGACTTCACAGCTTACCCAAGAGTATTATTTCAGACAAAGATACCAAATTTGTTGGTCATTTCTGGAGGACACTATGAAAAACGCTGGGAACAGATTTATATTTTAGCTCATCATATCACCCTTAGAAGGATGTACAGACCGAGTTAGTGAACCAAATTCTAGGATATTTATTGAGGAGTTTAGTAGCTAAACATCACAGTCAGTGGAATTAGATTTTGCCGCAAGCGGAATTTGCATATAACAACTCACCTAAAAGGAGAATAGGACAAATCCCATTCCAGATAATGTATGGAATGCAAATGAGAGGAGTATATAAGTTGAGAAAATTAGAGTAGAGTGAGTTCAAAAGTGTTGGAGTAGAGGATATTGCAGCAGGAATGCAGGAACTCCACAGTAAGGTTAAAGAGTAGTTGCATAATTCCAACCAGGAATACAAGCGCAAAGCAGATCAACACAGGAGAGAAATTCAATTTGAAGTAGGTGATTTGGTTCTAGCACATCTCAGAAAACAAAGGTTCCCAAGGGGAACATACAATAAGATGAAGATGAAGAAAATTGGGCCATGTAAGATTTTGCGAAAGTTTGAGGAAAATGCTTACGAAATTGAATTACCAGATGGGGTAGGAATATTGCCCATATTCAACGTAGAAGATATTTATCCTTACAGAGAAGATGAAACAGAGGGATCAGAGGACCATAAGGAAGTTCAATGGGTAAAACATATGCCTATAGCTAAAAATCCATAGATGGAAAAGATCATTGATCAAAGAGTTAGCAAGAAGACCCGGAGGAAGACATATCCTGAGTATCTGATCAAATGGAAAGGACACCCGATTGAAGATGGAAGTTGGGAAAGTGAAGAGGAGATCCAGAAACATGGATATCTGATACCGGATCTCATGAACAGGAGTTCATGAATTTTTCAACCAAGGGAGTATGATGCAGGAGCATCGTAAGAAAGCCAACAAAGCGAGCACAAAAGCGAAGGACAACTGGAAATGCACCAACACACATTTTGAAGGCATTTTGAATTTCAAAAGACGGAGCATTAATGTTACAACTAGAAGGATGTATTGCATTTATGTTTTGGAGATTGTAAACAGATCTTGAGTGTTTCTCTCATCAATTGGTTATGGAGGCATTTAATTGTAATGAATGTAAAGTTGGTAGCTTTTAATTTTTGACTAGATAGCTTAGAGCTGTAAGAGGGAAAACTCTAGAAATCCCCCTCGTATGTATTGTATTGTAGGATTATTCTCATTGTAATTTTGTAATATGTAGAGCAAGAGAGTGAGAGAATAAGAGAAGATAGATTGTAGAATTTGTATAAGCAGATAGTCGTCGCTATTGAACCCATGTACAGAAGCACTTGGATTAATATACGAACACTTTGATCCAATTCTATGGTGTATCATGGTTACTGTTTTCATCTATTGAATGGTATGTTTATAGTTGGTTTATGTTCTCTGTTATGCATTTGTTTCAATGCTTTGTGTGTATGATTTCATTTTTAATGTATGAAGTTTTTGAGAGGAGAAGTATAAGTTTCAATTGTTTCACTTCCTGAGAAGTCTTGAGAGGAGTGCAGTGAAAGTCCGCAAGGAGTGCATTGATGAGATCTTATTTTTATCTCAGAAAGGCTCAGGAGGGTTACCGTTGTTCTTATACCAATAGAAGTTCAAGTATATCATAGAGTCGTGCAAGGTGTGCATAGGATGGTTGAAGTCTTAGACTTACACAACCAAGGAGAGAAATTGAAGAACCGTCATTGCAAGGAGTTGGCAGAGTTGGAAGTGTGAATAATCGAAGGTTATTGTGAATACTAAAAGAAGTGTGTGTGAGAAACCTTTAGAAATCATCGAGTTGTAGAAAGTATAATATCAGGAAGGATAGGGCTTTGGAAGGAGTTTGAAGTAAGGATGAGGTCTTAATTCACCTCGTAGAAGTTAAGATCAGGAGGAAAAGACACCAGGTATTTTGGCAGGAGCCTTTGAAAAACTTGAACAGACAGTTGAAATCCTCAGAGGGTGAATCGTCGAATTTCCATGGACGGTTAGATCTTGCAGATTCGTAGGAAGGTTAAGGCTGAGTGTCTTTCAACACTCATAATCTTAGGAGGAGTAGTGATCATTGGATTTGGATTGACGAGATTCGTTGATATTGTGCTTGAATTTCATCGTTTCAGAATTCATGGTGTGGAGAAAGTTGTGACTCGGAGTCGAGAGTTGCGAATTCCCAATTCGGGAAGTCCCGATAGAATCAGGATGGTCAAATAGTAGGAAACTTAGAGCCATTGATTCGTGACGAGGATTCATCGCGATTTCGACAATCGGTGAAGGGTGTTGTTGCATTGCAAATCATTGATACACGAAATCTTGAGGTACCGAAATATTTGGGCCCTAGGTTTTAGTCAAAGGTCACATCAAGTGAAGTCAAGGGAGGAACCAAAGATCCGTTATCCCTTTTCAGGGTTTTAGGGATTGAATAAGTCAGAGGGACTCATATTTAGGGTCGCGAAGTTGCAAAACCCAAAACACCTTTTCGGGCAAAGGTTGTGGTCACGTTAGTTGATCACGTGGGCAAGAGTTTATGCTTTGTGCCAGTTCGCACAAGAAAAACTCTGAAGAAGGACTTGTGGAAACACTTGTGTGTTGGAGATCCTACAGGGAATCAAATATTCAATCAGACTCAAAGGGAGATAGAGAACAATCCTTAGACTAGGAGGTCGAGTAGAACCTGCTGAGGTAGGGGTGCTGCATCACTCAAAGTTTCAACAAATGTGAGTAACCCTATTTTCTAAGGTATCCACGGGTTATAGTTTAGCAGGGAACATATGTACGTGGTTTGTAGTGGAGGAAAGTGTGAATATTCATAGGCAGTAGAGGATAAAGTCATGGATCTGTGAAAAGGCTTGTGAAAGGTTGAGAAGTGATGCTTGTACCATGTTGTTGATTCCTAGGTTGGTTTACTCATTTTTTATCTGATACAATAGGATGTATTCAAGATCATAGGTATGCTTATGTTGGATCATGTTGTCATTGATGCCAAGGGATTGATGTCCAAGGAACAATGTCTTGTCATAGTATATTGATGGATCATGTATTTTCCTTGATGACAATGGATTGATGTCAAGTAGAGTCATAGTCATATGATGTCATGCATAGATGAATATGGATCAATGTGTTGTCATTGATATATGATGCATAGTTGGATTGATGTAAAGATGACTCATTATTTTCTTGACATGATTTATAGGGAGTACAAATGGATGAACTCCAAAGTGGCCCCCTTATGGTGAAATCCCTCATGGGAAGACGTGTTTTGGTTGATTTATCCTAGAAGTATGGTTAGATAACCAATGCTTAATTGTGAAATAATAAGATGAATATCAATGAATTTGTCAATGAAACTATCCTAGATAGATAGTGCTTGTCATGCCATTTTTGGTGGTATGTGTAACATCACATAACTCCTCACGGTTTGAGAGTTACGGCCTTACAAAGTTGGAGGACCCTCATATGATGGCTAGAAGCCCCAAAAGGTCAAAGAAGTCAAAGTGTTTACAAAGAAGAAATTATTTAAATGATAAAGTGAAGTGATAAATTCAAAGAGGATTATTTAAATAATAAAGTAGATGGAGAACTTTCTAATTATGGAAAGTAGTTATAAGAGGGTTAACCCTAAAATGAGGAAAGTGGGTTAAGTGGTTAAGTGGTTATTGGATATATGGAGAAGTGGAAAAATTGGACAAAGTTGGACATAAGTGACTATGTGAACAAAGTGGCCTAGAAGTTGCTTCTAAGGAAGCTACTTGGAGAGTGTAAATGAGAGGAAAGGGGTCTCTTGTAAATACATCTCTTGAGCATATATTGAAGATCTATTCTGAGAGAGAGAGTGGTCGAAGGATCTCATGGACGCATCGAAGTTTTCGTAAGTCTAAGATATTGACGGTGAAAGTTTTGGAAGTTCCAAAACCCTAGTTTCTGAAGGAGTAAACGAGCAACAGTGGGCCAAAGAGCATACATACATGGGCTGCAGTGAGCCAGAGCATGTACACATGAGGGCTGAAGGATGATAGAGCGCATATAGTAGGTGTAAGTCATGAAGATTTAAGTGTGAGTTGGTGTCAGGTTCTTAAAGTTTGAAGAAGTTCCATATCTGCATTCTATGGGCTCAGATATGCCATAGAAACTCTGGTATGGTTACATATTTGTCTTGATGGATACTATTGCTTATTGTATGATGAATTATTAAGGCATTCTTGGTATGGCTATGGTGAAATGGTTATGTTGATTGATTGATAGAGTGAGAAACACTCTTATGTTTCAGTACTGATATGGTTGCCATAGTATATTGGTTACTTATGTAGCATTCATATTGTATTGTTGAGGAGCATGAGTAAGTTGGTAGAGAGTATGGATGTGTTGATATTGGTTATGGTACATATTGGACAGTGAAAGACAAAAGTGAATGTGACTAAAGGTTGCAGAGGATCTATGTTTTTCATGGAGAGAAAACCCTAATTGTTCAGAAGGAATATGCAGGTTGTAGTACAGATAGGTTGCGTACATACGTGAGTTGTACTACTGGTAGGGCACATACATACGCGTGATGAAATACTAACAGGTCGCGTACTTTTTGACAAATTGGTATCTTTTGGGGATTGAATCCTCTTCTCAGTTGGTGTTGAGTTGTACTCTATTCATTTTTTGTTGATAACCCAAGGATTGTAGTCCGTAATAAAAAGAAAATTGTACATACATCTTGTGTTCATTGTGTTCCTTGTGGTGATGACTTATTGATGATATATGTTGTTGATGTATGTTCACATTTAACTAGTTATAAATGACAAAAATAAGTAATGAGTAAATGGTGATTGCTAACTAAGGATATTTGTGAAGGGATGTTGATAAATATCCCTACACTGATTCACCCCCCCCCCTCTCAATGTGGTTGGTGTGTCAAACAATTGGTATCATAACAGGGATTCACTATAAGCCTTAACAAGCTTGGAGGAGATCCATGGACACACAAATGGATGATGAAGTTCCAATCGTTGATGAGGAAAATTATTCTACATGGAGAATAGAAATGAAAGTGCATTTGAAGGAAATAAGAGTGGGTGTTTGGAAAGTAGCTATTGGTGGATCAGTTCCTTTGAAGAAAAATTCAAAGTTTGCAGCTCAAAGGGAAGTAAACAAGAATGATGCATTGGCTCTGAAAACCATTCTTAGTGGACTCTCAAGTTATATCAAAGAAAGCATGGGATAATGCACTTCCTCCAAGGATCTATGGCTAAATCTAGATAATGCATACGAAAGAAAAAATGAAGACCTTAAAGAAAATTCCATCAAGATCAATGAAGGTAAAGAATCTCCAAAATCCCCTGATTGCAATATTTCAAAAAGTGATGATGTTGAATATTTCTCTACAAGTGAAGAAGAAAGGCTAGAAATAGTTTGTGTAGAGTTAGATGATAGTTATCCCATGGAAGAAGTACAAGAAGAACTATCAGATATTAAAAAAAAAGTTGAATGGGGTCTATTTGAATACAACTATGACCATTGTTACATAGAATATAGCTATCTTTATGAGAACACTAAAAAGTTTCTTAGAAAGAATAAAAGACATATCTTGAAGTTAAAGGAAATGCTCAAGGAACAAGAATAAAGTAAAAAGACTCAATTAGAAGAAAAATAAGAAGAGATCAAAAGACCAAAGAATGAAATAGAAGATAATAAGAAGCTAGATGATGAGATTAGTAAAATTCTTGAAGTTAATGTCCATCTCAAGACCCAAATTGAAGAAGCCAAAAGGGTAGAGGAATTACTAAAGAAAAAAATAAATGAAAAGGAAGATTCATGTTATAAGTTGGAAGGTGAAGTTGTTGATCTTAGAAAGGAAATACAGAATTCAAACAAGTTCTTGAATAGCTCAAAAATATTGAATGGGATCTTGGATAGTCAAAGATCACCAAATGATAGAAAAGGTCTTGGATACAACAAAAAAGCTACACATGTTGAAGAAAGCACCTCAAAGAAGCACGAGGTAAGTCCCTCACTCTCAAAATATGGAAATAATGTTGCAAGTCAACCATATACACAAGGCAAGGAAAGTCTCAAAATAACAAATCAAGGAAGAGATCAAGAAGCCATCTTTACACCTCAAAGAAGAGAGAGACCTTCAAAATGGATACCAAAGAAAAGGTATGAAATTTTTTTCATGGTCACTATTACTCATGTAATGAATATGGTCACAAAGCTTTGGAATGCAGATTTTATGCAAGGAAAGATAACGAAATATTTCATAACACCCTAAGGTGTTGGATATGTAATAAAGTAGGACACATTGTTGTTCATTAATGTCACACTATGAGATGCTACAGTTGTAGTGGGTTTGGACACAAATCCCATAATTGCTGGAACACAAGAAGACAATCCATGATGAGGACTTCATATAGCATGACTAGAAGAGAACATGAAGTTAGGAAGGGGGACATTTTTGAAAGGATGGGAGCTCAGAGTTCAAGTTCTGAGAAGCAGGGACACCTTCAGAAGTGGGTGAAGAACACTGATTAATCAAAACAAAGTGGCATCCTTAAGGGAAGCTCAAGTTTGTCATCTTCATAAGCATACATGGGTTACAATGGTAATAGTTGCGTACATACGCTAGCTGAACTATGAATAGGTCATGTACATGCACGAGCTGTCTATGAAGTAGGTCGTGTATCTATGGTAAAGAGCCTTGAGAAAAGGGTTGTGCACATGAGTTGCAACATTGCATGATGATATAAATTTGTGTTGTAGGGTTTGACATGGTTTGTTGCAAGGTCTGACAAGTTTTTCCGCAAGTTTTCATGATTACATGTTGGCATACATAATTGATGTATGTATTGTGGTGATATATGGTTGAGTGTTGAAAGACTATCTTGAATAGATGGTACTAACCCTTGAGTATGGATTCAAACATTTTTTTGTTGAATAACAATGATGGTTGTGACAGTGAAGTTATGACACTTTGGTTATGAGATATATCATGTTGATGCTAGCTAGAGATGTCATTGATCTATTGAGGCACACTTCTAGTACATATAGTTTTGGATGCTTATTATTTTCTGAAGTGAATGATAGTTGTGGCAAATCATTTAGAGTACATGGTTGGTACTTATTTGACCTCCATTTATATATCTTATAATGCATCATGAGATGCATATTTGTTGGATATCTTGGTGCATGCATTTGGCATGATGATGGGATACATAGTGGGACATGCACTTGATGAGTTGATGATGTAGTCGTATTGTACATCATTAATGAGTCATATATTGATCTATAGTTGATGCATGATTGGTACACTTTTGGTACATTGTTAGAGGCACCTACTAGTAGTATTATTGAAACATCTTTTATGGTGGATATGGCATGCATGCATGAGGACACATCTTGATTAGAGTTCCTCTTGTTGTGATATTGGTGCATGGTTGATGCACTTGCTTGGTACAAGTGGTGATACATGTTTGGTGCACTTGTTGATTTATGGATGATATAGTTGAGACACTTCATTGATTAAGATACATGATTGTGGCACTTGATTCTTGGTATAGGTATATCATGAGTCGTATGACACTTGTTTGAGGCACATGGTTGGCATGTTGGTAGAGGCATATGGTTGATGCACTCCATTGATGATATCTTATGGAATTTGATATGGTATTGATGTACATGGTTGATGTACATGGGTATTGTGCATGGTTGGCACATGATGTACTTAGTTGATATTTTGTTCATGATTTTATATTCATTGTTGACATATATTGTATGGCATGAGTTTGATGCATGGATAGATCCAAGGATCGTCATAGAAATAACAGTTGATCTATGTTTCGGTTGAGAAGTAGCATTTGCAACAGAAGCATATTGCAGTGGTAGCATATTTTTCATATTGCAGAGAAGATAGGGGGAGACATACCAATAGGGGGATTCATTCTTCTTCCCATGATTCCAGGAGGAGATATTTATTAGATGCAAAGATAAATACTTGAAAAAGAGACCTATACTTGGAGAAAGAGCATAGAGTCATAGTTCCATGGGGAGCATGAAATATATATATTAAACATTACATCAGAATGATATCCCTTGTTCAAAAGGGGAGAGATTATTCAGAGTAATATCAAAGGAATTCAAATAAGGGGAGCAACCCCAAGGAGAGTTTAGGCAGGGGGAGCAACCCCAAGGGGAGAATGACCCTTTGTCATTGATGTCAAAGGGGGAGAGATAGTCACATTGATGTGATTGAGATGACTATTGATGTAGAGAGATGCCTTGTCTACATGTTTCCATCAATGATTGGTGTTGACATGAATGTTGGTATTTCCATCAATGCCAAAGGGAGAGATTGTTGGATCATGTTGTCATTGATGCAAAAGGATTGATGTCAAAGAATTGATGTAAACGGAACAATGTATTGTCATAGTATATTGATGGATCATGTATTTTCCTTGATGACAATGTGTTGATTTCAAGTAGAGTCATAGTCATATGATGTCATGCATAGATGAAGATGGATCAATGTGTTGTCATTGATATATGATGCATAGTTGGATTGCTGTAAATATCACTCATTACTATCTTGACATGATTGATAGGGAATAAAAATAGATGAACTCCAAAGTGGTCCCCTTATGGTGAAATTCGTCACGGGAAGATGCTTTGAGGTTGAGTTATCCTAGAAGTATGGTTAGAGAACCCATGCTTAATTGTGAAATAATGAGATGAATATCCGTGAATTTTTCACTGAAACTATCCAATATAGATAGTGCTTATCATGCCATTTCCAGTGGTATGTGGAACATCACATAAATCCTCACAGTTTGAGAGTTATGGCCTTACGAAGTTGTAGGACCCTCATATGATGGCTAGAAGCCCCAAAAGGTCAAAGAAGTCAAAGTTCTTACAAAGACAAAATTATTTAAATAATAAAGTGAAGTGATAAATTCAAAGAGGATTATTTAAATAATAAATTAAATGGATAACTTTCTAATTATGGAAAATAGTTATAAGAGGGTTAACCCTAAACTGAGGAAAGTGGGTTAAGTGGTGAAGTGGCTATTGGATATATGGAAAAGTATCAAAATTGGACAAAGTTGGACATAAGTGACTATGTGGACAAAGTGGCTATGTGGAAAAAGTTGCCTAGAAGTTTCTTCTAAGGAAGAGACTTGGAGAGTATAAATAAGAGGCAAGGGATCTCTTGTAAATACATCTCTTGAGAATATATTGAAGATCTATTCTAAGAGAGAGAGTGGCTAGAGGATCTCATGGACGCATCAAAGTTTCTGTAAGTTTGAGATCTTGACGATGAAAGTTTCAGAAGTTCAGAAACCCTTGTTTCTGAAGGAGTACGCGAGAAGCAGTGGGCCAGAGAGCATGCATATGCAGGCTGTAGTGAGCCAGAGCATGTACACATGCGGGGCTAAAGGAGGACAGAGCATGTACAGTACATGGAAGTCATGAAGACTTAAGTGTGAGCT
Organism: Picea glauca; assembly: GCA_000966675.3. NCBI lineage: Eukaryota > Viridiplantae > Streptophyta > Pinopsida > Pinales > Pinaceae > Picea > Picea glauca. The sequence goes on from JZKD02S2397709.1 coordinate 155,223, forward strand.
GGTGTCAGGTTCTTGAAGTCTGAAGAAGTTCTAGATATGCATTCTATGGGCTCAGATATGCCATAGAAACTTTGGTATGGTTACATATTTGTCTTGATGGATACCCTTGCTTATTGTATGATGAATGCTTAAGGCATTCTTGGTATGACTATGGTGATATGGTTATGTTGATTGATTGATAGAATGAGCATCACTCTTATGTTTCAGTACTGATATGGTTTCCATAGTATATTGGTTACTTATGTAGCATTCATATTGTATGGTTGAGGAGCATGAGTAAGTTGGTAGAGAGTATGGATGTGTTGAGATTGGTTATGGTACATATTGGACAGTGAAAGACAAAAGTGAATGTGACTAAAGGTTGTAGAGGATCGAAATTTTTCATGGAGAGAAAACCTTAATTGTTTAGAAGGAATACATAGGCTGTAGTATAGACATGCCACATACATATGAGAGCTATAATACTGGTAGGGCGCATACATACGCATGCTGCACTACTGACAAGTTGTGTACCTGTTGACAGATTGGTATCTATTGGGGATTGAATCCTCATCTTAGTTGGTGTTGATTTGTGTAAGTTGAGTCTTGCATTACAGAGTTGATTCTCTTGTAAAGTTGTACTCTATTCATTTGTTGTTGATAACCCAAGGATTGTAGTCCACAATAAAAATAAAATTGTGCATACATCTTGTGTTCTTTGTGTTCCTTGTGGTGATGACTTATTGATGATATGTGTTGCTGGTATATGTTACTAATGTATGTTCACATTTAACTGGTTATAAATGGCAACAATAAATAATGAGTAAATGGTGATTGCTAACTAAGGATCTTTGTGAAGGGAAGTTGATAAAGAGCCCTACACTGATTCACCCCCCCCTCTCAGTGTGTTCGATGTGTCCAACAACTTATGTGTTATTTTTGAGTCATATGCTTACATTGTTATGGAACATGCTTGAGGCATGTCATGGTAGTGATTGTGCATCATACACCTTTGTGATGGTATGAGACATTGTTAGAGGCACATCTTGGATACTTGGCATATGGTTTTTTGTATGGTATATGGTTGAAGAATATCATGAGTGATATGGCACATGTTTGATGGTATCTCTTGGTGAATGGTTCATGATTGTTAGCATATACTTGAGGCAAATGGTTTGAGGTACATCTTGGTTACATGTTGATGATGTGATGGTCATGCCTTTGGTACCTTATTAAGGCATTGATATATGTTTGAGGAACATATTTGGTGCATGATTGAGACATATAATGAGTAATATGGTATATGGTTGATGCATGAGATGGTACAAGTTTGATACATGGTTTATGCACATGATATGGTATATGGTTGATGTAATTGGTGTGGTACATGGTTGATGCATGGTATGGTATAGGTTGATGTACATGGTTGATGTACATCGTATGGTACATGTTGATGAGCATGGTTGATGCATGGTTGATACAGGTTGATGTACATGGTTGATGATTGATGTACATGGTTCAGTGATGGTTTTTGTATCCATGTGAGTGGATCTGGGTTATGATGGTATATCAATGACAATGAAAGTGATGGTGACAATGACAATGATGGTGATAGTGACAGTGACAGTGACATGGTTAGTGATAGGTTGGTTTATGTGACAGTGACTATAATAGGTTGGTTCATGTGATAGTGGTATTCACAGGTTGACGTGATAGGTTGAAAGTGACAAGTTGATGTGACAGGTTGAAAATGACAAGTTGATGTGACAGGTTGACAATGACAAGTTGACAATGGTAGTGATTGTGGTAGTGTAAGTTTGGTCTACACTTATATTTTAGTGTGGCAGGACAGGGAAAGGAAAGTGGGTTGTATCCTCCTTCCATTTGGTTTCGTAGAACACATGGAGTTGGATCTTCCTTTAGGTCAGATCCTAAGAATCAGGGGGTTTTAGTCTCCTTATAGTTGGAGCCAGAGAATTAAGGGAGTTATATCTTCCTTTAGGTTGGAGCCTGTAAATAGGGGGTTGTAGCCTCCTTCCAGTTGCAGCTGGAGAATTGGGAATTTTGTGCTTCCAATGAATGTAATATTTTATATATAAGAAAATAATTTCATGGTTTTCTCCCATTTTGGTTTCCACGTAAATTTTGGTGTACTTTGTATTTGATGTGATGATTCTTATGTTTATGTGATCATGATATATTGAATGCAATCATAGATGATACATTGATGATATACTACTAATAAAGTTGAAGTTTACATATTGTGGTTAAAAGTGGTAAAAGTGCTCATACTGATTCACCCCCCCCCCTCTTATTGTTCCAAAAGAGACCAACCATGTTTGACCAGAGTAAAACCATGTTTACTTGCATAAAATTTCAACTTACATATTGCAAGTTAAGAAAGAACAATAAATTTAGATTTGGTAGCATCCTTTGCATGTTTTTCTTTGAGAGGGTTCCCATGATGAGCCCTAAGACCTATGTGAGAGGACATCTACAACCATGGAACACCATGGTCTGGTGGACCAAGTTGTTGGCCCATCTAGGAGGAGGGAAAATGTCTAACCCATTTGATGATGACTTGTTTTCTTGGTGGGAGTGTCAGGTCCCATTTATCGAGGACTATCCATATGCTAAGAAAGACTATACCCACAATCCTGACATCATCATTCCTTTTGGTGACGAGCTTGAGGACATAGGTAAATTTTATTTTATGTTATTTAATTTTAATTTTTTGATGATATATTTTATGTACACATGAAAGAATTCTATCTTTTTTGTGCGTTATTTTTGTATTGTTACTTGCAAATGACAAATATTTACATGTGTGAAAAATGTTCTTATGTGATTAATGAGATAAATGCCAATCTGGAATATAATTAGTGTAGGCATCAACTACTAGATTAGCATTCCTAGGAACATGCTCATAACTAATGAATTCCAATGATCATTCCAAAATATGTACCCTAAGGAAATGATGCAACAATATCGAATCACAAGTCCGGTATAGACCATTTAGCTGCGAGACCACTAAATGAGAGTCTAAAAACACCTAAAGGCATTGAATTCTATGTGACAAAGAAACTCGTAAAATCTCAATACCAACGCTATATTTTGCAACATTGTTGGTAGTTGGTTTGAGACACACAAATCCAATAGACACTAGCTGGCTAGTAGGTGAATAAATCACCCAAGTCGCGGAAGCCAAGTTTAGAGAATGAAAACTTCCATCGTTTGTGTATCCAATATAAAATGACTATTCCTCTGCAATTTTCCACACAATAGAAGCACAACAATTACTAACGTGCAAAGACACAAAACTACTAAGCAAATATATGTACAAAAATAAACATTATTTACAAAATAACCACCACTTGAGCCATGAGGCTCAAGAAAAGTACTTTTTTAGGTAGAGCCCATTTCTGGGCTCTGACAACACATTCCCCTCATAATCCAAAAGATCATAAGACCATTTTTCCCACACTCATCACATGATATATGGACTGTACCACATAGGGTTGAACTTGGTTTCCCCTAGGTCATCTTTATCCTGGTCATAAACTAATACAAGGTCTCCTTCAGAGAACACCCTAGGATGAATAGACTTGTCATATTGAGACTTGACTCTTTTCTTATGTGCTTCATTTTCCATTTCCACATATCGATGCTACTCATTAAGTTGTTCAAGGTAAACAAGATGTTCTTCAAGCTGAGTCATATTTGGGAGGAGCTGGAAAATGATCTTGAGCAAAGGGATTTCACACTCAATTGACAAGACTGCCTCAAATCCATATATGAGTTGAAAAGGAGAGAAACCTGTTGAGTTCTTAAGTGAGGTTCGGTAAGCCCATAATTCTGGATATAGAATCAAGTTCCAATTCATTCTAGTTTAGTTGACTGTTCTTCTTAATATCATTTTTAAATATTTGTTAACGAATTCAACCTGACCGTTATCCCAAGGATAGTAGAGAGATGAGTGCTCCTGCCTAAACCTAGTTTTGATGTTAACTATGTTATCATGCAGTTATGAAAGTGACTTCCATGGTCAGTCGCAATCTCCCTCAGAACCCCAAACATAGCAATAACCTGAATGAAAATGAAAAGAGTTGCAATTTCACCATCATTCACAAATGTCGGCATGGCCTCATCCCACTTAGTGAAGTAGTCCACAACCACTATGATGTAACGATTCCCCCTAGAAAAATTTGGGTGGCATGTCATAAAATCTAACCCCCACTTGGTGAAGGGGCTGACGGTAATGATGAGAAACATGGGAATAGGGTGCACACACATATTCTTTGTAAAAACTTGACAAGGATGGAATTTGTTGACCACCTTAATACAATCCTTAAAGATCGTAGGCCAAAAATAACGGACGCACAAAATGTTTTGGGTTGTTTCCAACCCTGATAGATGATTACCACATGCTCCACCATGACATTCATTTAATGATACTTCCTACCCCTCATTGATACAATGTGTTTGCGATAATGAGATAGTTTTTAGCCATATGATGAGTCTATTGTCATTCATCTCATGAGTAGTGTGGGGGAAACTTCAAATTCTATTGATATATAAGGATATATCCATACCAAGGGTCAGACGAAGAGATGAGGAAGATGTGATCATCAGTGAATGAGTCAATGACTTCACCCTCCTCATTCTCAACCTGAAAATTCGACATTAATTCGGTGAAGACCAAAATTTCTTAGATTTCGCTGAGAAAAAATCCAAGTTGAATTCTTGAAGCACCACAATCTAGTTGTTTTACTTCCCACTAAAAATTCACTGAGTCAAAACATATTGAAATGTATTAACAAAATGTAATGACAAAGACGCTGAATAACATGAAATGTTTCCAAGGCTAGTTTCTCTACATGAGAGTACTTAATTTTGGGACCCAATAAAGCATGAATCAAGTAGTAGATGACGTTCTCTTGGAGCTCATCACCTTCCTGCACCAGGACCATGCCAATAGAGGATTCAGTTGCCACAAAATAGAACAAAAATTCTTGATCATAATCAGGGGGACTCAAAAAAGGAGTCAAAACTATGGCTTTCTTTAATGCGTTAAAATAATGTTGCGCTACATCATCCTGATAGAATGGGACCCCCTTCTTAGAAGGGAGTTATCATTTCCTTGTAGGATTTGAATTTTTCTTATTGTACGCAGGGGAGGCAATCGATTGATTGCCTCAACGTTTAAGGGGTCGACGATGATCCTTTTCGTCGAAACGATGAATCCCAAAAGATGTCCAGAAGTCATGAAAAAAATTCACTTATGTGGATTCAATCGGATTCAGTAGTAACGAAACCTTTGAAAAACAAGGTGGAGGTGTAACAAATGTTGACTTCTTTTCCTCAAATGATCCTTAAAATCATCCAATTAGGCATCCACTATGTGCTTCAAATCATGGAAGGAAAACATCATGGCCCGATGAAACATGGCGCCAACTGTTGGTTGTGGAGCCTGATTATCTTCTTGATTCAGAGGTCTTTTACTTTCAACCATGTTTATACCCAAAGTATTTACACCCCAGAATTATGTACACTCTTCCACGTGGGGGAGTGCAGAGGGGGGGTACCCCCTCCACAGGGTCTAGGGGGGCTATCACCCTGGTTGGGGGGTCTGGGTGCAAGCGGGGGTTCGGGGGCGAAGCCTCCGAAGCAAAAATTACCTTGTAAATGTATATTGTAATTTCATTGTAAATCTGGACCATTCATTATAAGGTCGCAGATCTAACGATAGAAATTATGCTAGGGTTTTTTCCCTAGAAGGGAACCGTTTTTTAAGAGGGAAATGTATTGTGGCTATGGTGGACAACGAATATTGTATTCTGAGATAGGAGACTGTGAGAGAAAGAAGAGGAAGTTACAACGGGTTTGGTGTAGGTTGTATCCATTCATATGCTAGATAATAATAAAGGAAGGACCTGGCAATTTATCTGGTGGATGTAGCCCACACTGGGTGAACCATGTAAATCTGTGTCTCTATTGTATTATGTATCTTTTGTGTTTTGTTTGTGCATTTGTTTTATTTTATTGCTCCAAGGTCCTATTTTTCTAACAACTGGTATCATAGTGAAAGGTAACTTGTAGGAAAACATGGTTCCTGGTTCGAGTGGGAGAAATGTCGGAAGATGGAAAGTTTAGGGTCGAGAAATTTAACGACCAAAACTACCAGTTATGAAAGATGTAGATGGAAGACTATTTATATCATAAGTATATATTCCTACCATTGGGTGGAATAGAAAAGAAGCCGGTGGCTATGAAGGATGAAGAATGGGAGATTCTTGACAGAAAGGCTCTAGAAATGATACGGCTGAGCCTGGCAGCATTAGTGGCTTTCAATATTTCCAAAGAAAAGACAATGAAGGGTTTGATGGACACATTGGCCAAATTGTATGAAAAACCCTCGGCGTCCAATAAGGTATTTTTAATGAAGAGATTATTTAATATGAAGATGTTCGAAGGTGGGTCTGTTGCAGATCATTTAAATGATTTTAATACGGTTACTAATCAACTAAGTTCTGTAAAAGTGGACTTTGATGATGAGGTCAGGGCTCTTCTAATCTTGTGCTCAT
>JZKD02S2397709.1:176721-204508 GCA_000966675.3 Picea glauca
TAGAATTAATCTATGAAAACATGAAAGTGTGTAAATTAAATCTAATGAAAGCATTTTAAAAACATCTACAACAACACACGACAAAAAGGTAAATGACAAACCACTATGAGAAAGTGAAATCTTGCATTAAAATAATCCAATACATGACAAATAATGAAAATCACTATCTCAAAACTAAAAGACTATGAATCAAAGCTCAATCACTCTATTCTTATATTCTCTATTCTAGAGAGAGGCCTCATTTTGAAATGAGGAGAGAACCCTCTTATTTATACATAAATGAAGATAAGAGACTCATAATTATAGATCCACTTTTCTCTCAACCCATCCCTTCAAATNCTCCACAAATATCTTAGATAAGATATTCTATCCATGATCTTCTCCTTGAAGTTAGCTTGAATGATTATCTCCAAATCAAATCTTGAAGATGAAATTCGAATTTGAAGCTAGGTGGTGATTTTTGACTTTGTGAAAATCTTCAAATATGCTTGTAGTCATCACAAAATGCATCCAACTTTGAGATATAATCAAAATATGTTAATTTTCTAATATTTAGTCACAAATTCTCTTAAAAATACTCAAAATAAATAAGTTGGAAAATGGAAATGTAAACCCATATTTTTTTATGAAAGTGATGATAATTATGGTTTTATGGAAGAATGAAATGGAAATAAAGGTGACAAATGGTATATGAAATATGAATAAAGTGTCGTATTTTTGCAACCCAACAACTATCTCTTTCTCAAGTTTATTTATATGTAGAGGTGCTTGATCCTCTGAAGCCTTTTTCCCTTTGTCTGTCGACTCTGGGTTATTATAATCATGAGTTTTAGTCTACAAGTCAATGGAATCTAGCTTCTTATGACTGAGAATTCTCACAACGCCTTCGTATCCATTCATTTGGGGTGCATTTGACATGCCTCCTTGTTGTTTGAGGTTGGAAGAACCACCCTGCAAGTTCTTCGCTTGTGGGAAAGGGTTGTTCAACACAATAGGTTGTTGTTGTTGTTGTTTCAAATCCATAGGGCACTGGGATTCTTCCATTTGTGTGCATTGATGTGTAACATGATCATCCCCACAAATATTACAAGGGAACTTCACCTTCCTTTTTTCATGTTTTTCCCTCTCAATATTCTTATAATATTTTTTTTTATTGTCCCCACCACCTTTATTACCTTTTCCTTTCTTGTCACTGGGTTATTAAGAGTGCTTCTGAGTCTTGGAGTGAAAAAAATGCACATCTGACGACAGGGTGGTGAGGGTGATCGATCCAGAGGTTGGACCAACCACATGATGTTGGATAGCCAAGTTTTTCATCTGGTTTGTCACCATATCCATGACTTTAGTTTTTTCGGAACCCACAATGCCATCGACATGTGGAGATGAATTTGGATTTTCCAATTCGAGATTAGACCTCAAATCGTTTGGCATAATCTCATAGAGCATGCCATATTGAGGGTAAATAAGTTCTAACTACCGCACTGTAAAAATCGCTTTCTCTTTCGAAAATACTCCCGAAGTCATAACATCCTTTGAAATATACAGGAGAAAGGAATTCAAGAACCACTCAAGTCGAAACTATGGTGGAACTGTTTCTTTAATCAATCTCTTTTGTCTCCTCCATTCCCGAATGTGATTGGAAATGTGCGTAGCCTTATCCTGCTCAATATTGGCTAGCAGTTTTGTACCAGAATCATACCGAACATGGGGTTGGAAGTGGTTAAGGAAAACCATGGCTAAGTCACAAAACATGGTGTATCTCTCCCTTTCTAGTTATATGTACCACTTTTCGTCACCTCCAGTGAGAGTGCACTAGAAAATATGCAAGTGAATCAATTCTTCATTCAACGAATTAGATGAACACCACAAATGGAATGTCATCACATGGACATGTGGGTCTTCACCACGTTTTCCTTTGAATTTGGGTATGTACGAAGGTAACTTGGTTGGGACCGTAGGCTAGCCAAGATCATGACGAATAGGGTCATTCATTAACTTGAATAATATTGGAAAATGAAATGTTTCCAAAAATAGTAGCCTAGGTTGCGAGATTTACTTATTAGCATCCTAAAAAGAGGACCCTGGATTATAACTAGGACTCAATTGCTAGAAAGAGTTAATGGAAGGACTAGGGCTTGGGATAAAAACTTGTTTACCATGTTTAAATAGAGTAAAACCTCCACCCATCTGGTTCCCAAAAGGAAAACCAGGATTTCCCCCAACATACCCCCTTTGAGAAGGAAAAATTCCAAGCATGGGGTTAAACTGACCAGGAAATGGGTTTCCCCCTTGCGACATCCCTTGCGTGGGTTTCCACTGGCCTTGGAGAGGGGTACCCCCCAATGGTGTCCCTTGCGAGGAGAAATTTCTTTGAATGGGAACAGGTTTACCTTTTAAGGGGTTTCCCCTTGCCGAAACTAAAAACGAGGTGAAAGGGTTACTCCCGAACCCACCATACAGTGTGAACAAGGTAAAGTGTATGACATACTAGCATACTGACATCCATTACCCATATAAGCACCCAATCCCCATACGGGGTTAGGGACAAAAGACGAGAAAACAACTCTCCCGATGAATGGGGATGATGGATTAATATGACCTACGCCCCAAGGAAACACTTGGTAAGGAATCAAAGTGCTCCCTGAATCAACACTCGATGCATGATACATTGACTGAGAATCATACAACATGCTTAGGTCATCCATCGACGAAATATTGTATGAAAAATCATTTTTTGTTGAAGGTGGAGATGTAGCTGCAATCATAGCTTGAGGGGGACTAACGACCAATGAAGGAATGTTGTTGGTCATAGCAGTTACATTTGACTAACTAACAACAATTTTTTGAGTAGAAACATTAGGAGGAAAAATCCCTCCAGTGATAGTCGTAATGGTGGGCATTGCAGGGACTCTTAATGTATACACAAACGTAGTGTCATCCATAGTGGCCCAATGAAGAGATATACTATTAGCAAGATCCAATCTGGGAGGTGGGACTTTTACCAAAGGGAATAGAGAATTCCTAGGTAACAGAGGATTAAGGAACATCGTGAATTCTTCGGCTCCAATATCCTCAATAATAACTTCCTTCAGTTATGAAGTGTGACATTTTGGAGGTTTTGAGTCTATGATCTCGGCCTAATGAGTCGACACAAAAGTTTCATACATAGAAAGTCGATGCATTAAAGGAGGTGAAGGATAATTATTTCTAACTTCTTCTTCAGGAGGAAGGCCTTGAATTCTCCTCTATCTACAAGGCAGTTGGCCAACCACTTTGAGGTCTCAACCCTTCATGGGAACACAATACACACCAACCTAAGAAAGTCTACAATCATTGAGCACACCACTAGAAAAAATCCTATATGGACACAACAGACACAAATAGGCCTCGTTAATACTCTGACTCAGGTGGATTAGGTATTGAGACCACAACAATCACAAGGTAGGGTAAAGGGCCTTCCAGATGGAGGCACAGGTTGATTAAGTGGTGTGGACCAATGAATAAAGGAATGATAAGTGGTTATCCAAACCTACACTAAATAGCCTTATCTAGTGCAAGTAACCACACTTCGTGGGGTACCCTATATAAGTACTGAAAAGTGTGATGCAAAATACACCCTAGGTACCACGACAAACCCCTGTAGTCACCTTCTGATATCCCTAGGAATATCCACTAAGTTCACCAAATTGTATTCAATGTATGGGGGGTATAGTCGATAATCAAGATCAAACGTATGGGCATGGTAGCTAAGATTGAATCCTTGAAAGCACCGCTTCTCACGGAGGTATAGGTACTAATGAAACCCCCAATATATGATCTTTTTTCTACACTCAATTAAGCTCTAAAGAGGTTTCTCCTTGGCTCTCCTTCACACAACCTCGTGTTTAGACCCTATGTTAGAGGAGGCTCCCAACTATAATGATATGAAGGTTGGATTTAGACTCTCCCTAGATCAGACTCCCACAATGTTTTTGTGGCCTTGGAGAAATTTACTCTCCACCCTAAACCAAGGCCCTAGCCTAAACTTGTTCATGTACCCTATAAAAGTTAATATGTCTAATAAAGTTTCAGTTAGTTGTTCATTTTAGGGGTTGTTTTTACTCAACAAAAGGCACAGATGAAACTTGAATGGTGTTTATGAAATACTCCAAAATAAAATAACTTAATAACACAATTCAATCTGTGGCTTATTCAAATGAAAAAGGTGTGCAACAATTCTTAAAACAAAACTCTTTTATTTTTAGTAATGAAAACAAAATGTTTTTTGGATGCAAGATTTAAAAACACTTTGCAATGCAACCTAGAATATTCTTTTGAACGCAAAATGCAAAATAGAAATGTAAAACTTTGCAAACAGAGGTTATTTTCTTTGAAAAAGGATACCAATACCAAAGAAAACTATGATTCAAAACAACTTGAATGCTAGTTAACTGACTCTTTTCTTTCAATCATCAAGGGAAAGGGTTCAAGAAAGGAAGAAACTCGACAAACAAGTATATTTTTTGTCTTTTTGTCTAAAAGAAATGAAATGAAAAACAAATGCACTTTTCTTTTTCTTTTGTAAACAAGGAGAAGTAGGTATAGAAAAATAAATCAATCATCCAAGAGTAAATGAAAACTCAACAAGATTGGACTGAACTCTCAATCAACCCAAAAACCTTATAAACAAGAAATAACTTTAATAAAATCAAGATCTTTTTTTTTTATGTGATTAAAAAGGTTTTAAAAGACTTCAAAAAGCACAAAGCAATAAGAAATACACCCAAGAGGCTCAACCGAAACTGAATAACCAACCAAAACTTCCAGACTGTGAAAGAGATTTTTTTAAAACCCTCAATTTTACATAGGCTTGTGACTGTGTATACTAAGGCTCATGGATATCCGTAGGGAATACACAGGAAAAGCACGGATGTATGTGGGATATATAAGGGAAAGTTTCATATGGGCTAGAAAATTTTGAAAAAATAAAAGCCACTCCAAAAGGGGGGATTCCATAAATTTTACCAAAAGTTCCTAAGAGGATAAAAATTTACAAAAGAAATCTCGAAAACACAGAAAATCACAAAAAAACAAGAGAAAACAAGAAAACCTAAGAAAAGTGCCAAACTAGGAGAGTCCTCAGTATGGTCGCCAATTATGATTAATGGATTTTTCCCCTATGACTTTCAGTCAAGTCATAATAAAGAAATATCGAATTTAGAAGACAAAACCTAACCCTATCTATAACAATGCATACAAGAAATAACTACTTTTATAAAGGGAGAGAGAGAAAGGAAGTAGGAGAGGCCGCACACCTTGAATCCTTCTCTTGATGTCGATCAACAATCTCTCTTCTTGAAGCACTCCTTTTTAGGAAACAAATACCAAGATAGCATAGAAAAACCTCATAATAAGTACTCAACGCCTTGAAAAAGAGATAATTTCAGATAATAAGCCTCTTCAAGGGGGCAACCTCCTTATACACCACATAGATTTCCAAATACAAGATGATTCCAAATGAAAATGTATCCTTGGTATATATAGGAGAATAGGAGGTACAATTACAACTAATGGACCCCAACCGACATAAATAAAATAACATTACTAATGTAATATTCCCTAATTAAGGGGTAATGTGCCACAATTTAGGGATTAACATGCCCCTCCCCTTCAGACAAGTGTTGTCTGCAATGCTTGAATAATTCTGGATGCTTCTATATAAAAGTCTCATCTTCCCAAGTGGAATCTTCAGCAGGTATTTTCCTCCACTTAATGAGATACTCTGAAATGGATCTAATCCTCAACTGGTGAATTATTGTGTCAGTGATAGCTTCATGCTCCAATATGATTTTTCCTTCCTCGTCAAGTTCTGGAAATATAGTTTGAACTGGGATCTTGTCACCTATAACCTTCTTTAAGCATGAAACATGGAAAACTAGGTGTACTCGTGAAGATGCAGACAACTCCAATTTGTATGCCATAGTACCAATATTTTGCAACACCTTATAAGGGCCATATTACTTTGGTGAAATTTTATTATCCTTCTTGGATTTCTTGAGGGACATATGTTTGTATGGTTGTAGTCTTAAAAACACCCAATACCATACTTCAAAACTTCTTTCACTATGATGTTGATCTGCTTGATGTTTCATGTGATTCCGTACCATGGTCAGGTTTTCCTTTAATATTTGGAGAACTTGTTGTTGATGCTTGATGTGATCTTCTACTGCTTGAACCTTATATTTTTATTTTAGATAAGAAGTGATGGAAGGAGGGTGGTATCCATAGAGTGCCATAAATGGTGTCATTTTTGTTGCAGTATGAAAGGAAGTGTTATACCACCATTATGCCAAGGGTAACCATTTGAACCATTGTGTTTTTTTATTAGAGACAAAGCAACGAAGGTATCCTTCCAGAATTTTGTTCACTATATTGGTTTTTCCATCAGATTGAGGATGATAGGATGAGCTATGAGCCAATTGAGTACCCAAACAGGAAAATAATTATGTCCAAAAATGTCCAGTGAATATGGGATCTCTGTCACTTACAATAATCTTTGGGCTTCCATGTATCTTTTAAACTGTCTCCATGAATGTCTTGGCAACTGTACTAGCTTTGAAGGGATGAGAGAGTGCACAAAATTGTGTGTACTTGGTCAGTATATCAACAATCACCACGATTACACTCTTTCCTTCAAACTTCGGTAACCTTGTGATGAAATCCATGGAAACCTCCTCCCAACGCTGACTTGGGATGGATAATGGTAGTAAAAGACCCGGGGTATTAATTGTTTCCACCTTATTTTGTTGGAAAACCAAACATTCTACCACAAACATTTGAACATCAGTTTTAAGGACATCCCCCAAAAAATTCCTTCATGACCCTATGGTAGGTTTTCAAAAATCCCGAGTGCCCTCCTACCAGAGAGGTGTGCAATTCCAATAGAAACTTTTGTTTGAGTTGAGAGTTATTACATAAATATAAGTGATCTTTGTACCATAGTGAATCGTTTTTCCATGTAAATGTATCTGATGCACTGAAATCCTGTTGCAACCTTTGAATGAGATTCCACACGTTTGCGTCACTCTTCCATTCATCCCTCTCTTCTATTATCCAATCAGGTTGGATGATCGAGATAACATAGAGAAAGGCCTCAACATATTCATCCTCTCTTGAGAGTGCATCTACCAAAAAAAAATTCTTCCCTTTTTTATAGATGATTTCAAAATCATAACCCAATATCTTGGTCACCCATTTTTTTTGTTATTCTAAAGATAGACTTTGTTCTAAGAAGTATTTAAGACTACCATGATCTGTTTTGACCTTGAAGTACCTACCTATTAGGTAAGGGCTCCATTTATTCAATGCATGTAGTATTTCCATAATTTCCTTCTCATAAATGGGTTTGTGTAAGTCCTTTCCCCTGAGTGGATGAATTTCAAAATAAAGGGGCCTTCCTTCTTGCATTAGAACAACAACAATGCCATTTCCTGAGGCAACACATTCCACAATAAAGGTTTTTGTGAAGTTTGGTGTGGTCAAGACAAGAGCTTTGCACATTGCCTCTTTAAGTTGTTCAAAATCTTGAGTTTCCATTGGAGTCCATGAAAATGCATCCTTCTTAGTTAATGTTGTTAAAGGTGCTGCTATTCTTCCATAGTTCTGAAAAAACTTGCGGTAGTAACCTGTCAAACCCAAAAATCCTCTAAGGTTCTTCAATGTTTTTGGAATCGACCAGTCCATCATGGCCTTAATATTGTTAGGGTCTACCTTGACACCTTAATGAGATACAATATGACCCAAATATTCTACCTCCTTCACCCTAAATAAACAGTTGGATGGTTTGGAATATAGTTGTTGCTCCTTTAGTAGTTGTAGCACCTTGTTAACATGTCGCACATGATCCTCCCAATATTTTCTATAGATTAGTATATCATCAAAAAATACTAACACAAATTTTCCAAGGAAGGGCTTGAAAATGGAATTCATCAACCCTTGGAATGTGGAAGGTGCATTTGTAAGGCCAAAAGGCATGACCAAAAATTCATAATGGCCTTCATGAGTTTAGAATGTTTTTTTGGGGATATCTTCTTCCTTCATTCTAATCTGATGATACCCTGAACGAAGATCAAAATTTGTGAAATAGATTGCTCCATGTAGTTCATCTAACAATTAATCAATGACGGGAATGGGAAACTTAAATTTAATAGTGATCTTGTTGAGCTCTCTATAATCTAGACACATATGCCACGAGCCATCTTTCTTGAGTACCATTACCACCGGTGCATAGTAAGAACTTTGGATAGGTCTAATGATTCCAACCTCTAACATTTGTTCAACCATACGCTCAATTTCACTCTTCTGGGCATAAGGGTATCTGTAAGGCCTGATGTTAGGAGGAACACTCCCAGGAATTAGGTGAATAACATGATCATGATTTCGAGTGGGTGGAAGAACTTTGGGAATATCTTCAAATACTTTAGAATGATTAACAATGATCCCTTGGAGATCTAGAGGAATAGATGGATTAGATGTTGGAACATCTAGTGAGCATAGTTGTGCAATTACACCTTGATGCCCCTTTTTCAACAACTTTTTCATGCCATTAGAGATTATCACCTTAATAGGTTTCCCTGTGATACCCCTTAACTCAATTTCTTTTCCTTCCAATCAAAGTTTCATAAAAAGTTCTTGAAAATTAAAATCCATTGTTCCTAATGACTGTAACCATTGGATTCCTAGTACAAAATCAACACCACTCATGGGTATAGAAATCATTGGAATATTCATTACATATTCCCCCATAGTAAGATTGATATTATTTCATTTTCTTGAGAAATTGATAGTTCCTCCATATACAATCATTACTTGAAACTCTGGTGCTGGATATACAAAGCAATTGAGATCTTTGGCTATTTTATAGTGAATGAAATTATGAGTACTACCATAATCAATTAGTACTATTAACTTTTTCTTTTTGATATATCCTTTGATCTTGAGGGTTTGAGGAGTGTTAATTCCATCCAATGCATTATATGATATCATGGGAGTCAACTCTTCAAGATAAATCACTTCTATATTTTCATCTTGAGATGGTTCTTGTTCTTCTTCCTCTTCACAATCTATGTAGAATAATTTATTCTCAGCACACTTATGTCCCTTACTGTACTTGTTGTCACAATTAAAGAATAAACCTTTTTATTTCCTTTCTTCCACTTGTTGAGGTGTAAACCTTGTAATTTGAGGTGTTTCTGCACTGGTCTAAACAGGTAGGCTGTGGAATTATGAAGTTGTCGCACTGTCCCTTAAAGCAAGGTGCGGAAATCAAACAAAAATGGAGAAAATTAAAGAGTAAGAAGGTTTTTCCAGTGTGGTTTAATAGTCGGAGAGTCAAACTAGATCTCCCAGTGACTCAGAAAACAAAATCCAAGAAATCAAAGCAAGAAAGAAAGGAAAACTAGGAAAATAATCTGTTCCCCAGTGGAGTCGCCAATTTTGTTGTTGGATAAATCGGTGAATGCGGACATAAATTAGTCTCCCTAGATCCACTTGGATCTAAAACAAAACAAGACAGGACATGCCGCTTTCCCTAAGTTACTATCATTGAATTTACTACCAAAGAAGGAATGGATGACATACGTTTAGATATCACTTCCTTATATCTTTGTTGTCCCTGCTTCGCTCTAGTGCTCTTGTGAGATCAGATCTGCAATGACACAAACCAACCAAAGTGAAAGCAACAATAATATATTCAATGAAAACCTAAACATGTGATCAAGGAGTCATGTAATAAAATGCTAATGATTTTATGGCAACAAAAACATGCCACTGTATTGTATAATGTGGAAGAAAGATACAACCAGATGCCTTGATGTTGTCAGGTTCCTTCCAATAGTTCCTTGCTTCCCACACACTTATTTATCCACGGATTCTGAGACCAACAATCTATCTTGACAAAGCTCAAATCCAACATACCAAGATAACAATCTCAAGCCAAATTTATGTTGGTTGTGGAGCCTGATTATATTCCTGATTTAGAGGTCTTTTACTTTCAGCCGTGTTTATACCCCATGAAGTATTTACACCCCAGAAGTATGTACACTCTTCCATGCGGAGGAGTGCAGAGGTGGGTTACCCCCTCTGCGGAGTTCGGGGGGGCTATCCACCCGACTAGGGGCAAGCAGGGGTTTGGAGGCGAAGCCCCCAAAGGAAAAATTGCCTTGTAAATGTATATTGTAATTTCATTGTAAATCTGGACCGTTCATTATAAGGTCACAGATCTAACGATAGAGATTATGTTATGGTTTTTTGCCCTAGAAGGCAACCCTCTTTTATGAGGAAAATGTATTGCGGCGATGGTTGATGGAGAATATTGTATTCTGAGATAGGAGACTGTGAGAGAAAGAAGAGGAAGTTACAACGGGTTTGTTGTAGGTTGTATCCCTTCATATGTTGGATAATAATAAAGGAAGGACCTGGCAATTTCTCTGGTGGACATATCCCACACTAGGTGAACCACATAAATATGTGTCTCTATTGTATTGTGTATCTTTTGTGTTTTGTTTCAGCATTTGTTTTATTTTATTGCTCCACAATCCTGCTTTTCTAACAATTTCTAATCTCAAAGGCTCAATAAATTTCCAACCCCAATCAAGCTAACTTTCTCCATGAGAGCTCCTCTCCTTTTATAGGATGAAGAGGATAAGGTGAGGAGGTTAGGATGATCCCACTAAATCATGAAAGTGAGTAAGATCCAAACCATTCAAAGGCCACCTCACCATAGAATCTTCTCCTTCTAGAAGCATAGAGAAGACACTCATTTTTCCCATGTACAGGAATTTATGCAGCCTAGATATAGTGAATCCTATGAAAACTCCGCAACCTAGCTATAGTGCAGCCTGCGGAAACTAGGAATTTCCTCACCCTGGCTATAGTGCAGCCTGTGAAAACCAGGAATTTCCTCACTCTGGCTATAGTGCAACCTGTGGAAACTAGGAATTTCCTCACCCTGGCTATAGTGCAGCCTATGAAAATATTCTTTAATAGGGTTTTTAAAAAGGAAAATACAAATTCTTCTCTCAGTAAAAGTTCTTCTCTCTTCATTCTTCACGAATTCAGGCCATTGACTCCTCTGAAGGCAACATATAGGTTTACACCATTAAGGTTCATAAGGGTGATGAAAATAACGTGTAACATAGAGCTCCCCAAAGTATGAAGTTAGAACAGAGTGATAGCTGAAATACTTTGTCGTGTGTGTGTAGGGAACAAGGAACACATCAGTCGGAAACCTACCAACAAAAAAGGAAATACAATACAATAATATATCATCATTGAGGTAGGCATTCCCATACTCAAAATACAAATGACTGAAAGTATAAACACTGACATGCGAAGAACCATGTCAAGTAATGCAGTTCATGGCCACCAAACATACACTGTGGATCCATGCCAATATGACTGAAATATGGACATAGCCACCAAAAACACACTGTGGATCTATGTGTTAAAGACACAAATTTGAACATAGCCATGAGACATAGACTGTGGATCTATGCACCAGTACAATCTGAATATACTCCAATGCAACCTAAATCTATCAGAAAAGATTCAGGGTGTTCATCTCCACCACTCTATAGTAAGAATCTAACCATGTGAATACATGTGCTGAAGTCAAACATGGTACAAACCACTTGATTACCGGTCATTAGTGTATACCATTAACAAGTGCAAGGGAAATCACCATTAATGTCAATGACTCCCAAGGTACACTAGTACAATCCAGCGAATGTGAATTAATGAGATGAAGTCGAACACCCAGTGGAATCTCTCAATCAGGGGTCAATAATGAAAACCCACTATTAAAAGAAAGAAAACTTCCCATTGAGGCATGCAAGTTCCAAGGTACCAATTAGTTTCTAAGTCTAATTCCTAGATAATGAGTTGAAGTCGACAGGAAAAGACTCATCACGGGAGGGCCTTAATGTATCCCCCATCAATGACATGAAACGGGTAACAAGATTTGAAGTGGATCATAGTAACATATGATTTATTACTAACTTGAAGATGGCTGATGCAATAGAAGGCTTAAGGACTACAGAAATGGCCGACGAAATAGAAGTCTTTCAGGGTTGAAATTATCTTTGAACATATTGATGACACAACAATTGTCTTGGAAACACTGACTCAACAACAAGGATCACAGACCAATTTGTACTCTTATAAAGGAGCATGATCAGGATACAAGTGGATTTTCTAACCTAGACACAAAGCGAGTGAAAGGGTGTCATGTTCAAAAGAGACTCTTCCATAGAATACAGGTTTAAACACATTTCTTTCCAAATTTTCCCCCCACCATTTCTGGCGAGTACCTCTTTATTTTTACGCAATATTGAGGAGGATAACATATGCTTATTGATGTAAGATCATCCTTCGGATGAGTCCTTCATAGTATTCTTAAAAAACCCTAGGAAGGAGTGGTTCGATCCCATATGGGTCTTTCGATGTTTGTTTTACGAGTCCAAAGAAAGAAAACTCAGGGGTTTTTCATGTTTAGAGAGTATGAAAAACACTTAAAGAGAACTCTCTCAATTCATTTTTCATAAGTTACTTTAATGAGACCGAAAAATTGATAACCTACTGCCCATCAAACGTTTTCTTCAAATGACTTTATGAGCATGAAAAGAACAAGATCGTTCAACAATCTTTTCATGTCTAGAGAGTCTGAAAAGAGCTTAAAGGGAATTCCAGGGGGTTCCTTTTTCATATAACCTTTATGAGTATGAAAAAGTGATAAAGTTTACTCGGTTACATTCTCATTGATTTACGAGCATGAGAAAGAACAAAGACTAAACTCGGTAACTTATTCTCATGTATTTACGAGCATGAGAAAGAACAAAGACTAAGCTCGGGATTGTTTTCATTTTTACGCAAGATTTAAAACAAAACAAAACTATGCTTGGGATAGATTTTATTTTTTGCACAAGCTTAAAACCTAAACAAAACTATGCTTGGACCTAGTTTCATTTTTAAACAAGCTTGAACTAGAGGAAACTATGCTTGAGGTAGGTGGTTTCATTTTTACACAAACTTGAACCATAAAAAACTATGCTTGGACTTCCCAATGCATAACACAGGGATGGCTGGTACTTAGCCCCCAGCTTAAGAAACTAGCGGCTCTACTTCAACATGAAGTCTAGAGGATGAAACTATTTCCCCCCAAGCTTCGTTTCATCCAACGGAAAGGGTGGATGAAATGAAACTTCAAATTCTAGATGAAGGACTTGACTCAAAAAGAGAGGGGGGAAACTATTTCATTTTTTAATGAGCTTGACACAGGAGAAGAACTATGCTCGTGACTCTAGGTATAATCCCTAGACCACTGTTTCATTTTTTAACGATCTTGACATAGAAATGGGAACTATGCTCATAACCTATGTTTCATTTTTTAATGAGGTTTCCACAGAGATGCAAAAAACTATCCTCATAACTGGTTTCATTTTTTAACGAGCTTGAAATCAGAAAACAATGCTCAAAGATGGTTTCATTTTTTAATGAGCTTGAAATCAGAAAACCTATTCTTGAAGGAATCTTCTTGATCATGGCTTCCAAGAGGAAAATGCTCTGGAAGGACACCATGGCAAGGGACAAAACTTGATCATGACTTCCAAGAGATCTTCACTGGATGGAAGAGACACACTTTGGAAGCACACCATGTCGAGGGTCGCGATGGGGGTAAGGAGGGCAGGCTCCAATAGCTCTACCAAAGAGATCACCATGTCAACTACCGGATCCAAGTCATAAGAGACTGATCTTACAGTGAGAGGCTCATCTTCATCGACAATTGAAGGCATGGGAGATAACGCCACATAATTGAACTATGGAAGGGGTGACACCGACTGCATATATGAAATGTTTAGGGAAGTCATTAAGTTGATGTTCAAGTCAGAACCAACAAACGAAAGTTGATCAATAGTCACCATTCTTCCATCATGTGGGAAATATATCACACGAAAAAGAGTGGACACAATAGCTTTCATGGCATAGACATAATCTCTCCCAAGGAGTAAATCGAAATCCAAGGGGTCTTGGACTACCATGACATCAATAAAGATAGTTTTCCTACCCAAAGTTACAGGAAACTGAGGAAGGGTCCCTAAAGGTTGACTGGTTCTTCTGTTAAAAGCTAACAAATTCTGCATCATCGGTACAAGGTGAGGACAACCCAAAGCTTGCCAAGAAATAAAGGAAAAAATACTGATGGACGCACCTTCATCTATCAACATCTGAGGAACATCCCAACCACAAACTTGTACTATAAACTAGAAAGGAATGTGAGAGGGAAGACGAGGTCAAGTTAGCACGCCCCAATTAAAAAGGATGGCCTCATTACTTGGAGGAGGTTCCATGGGAGAAGGATGAATTCCCCCCAACACAATAGAGTCTGTATCAACGAGAAAAAAGTTGGAAGTATCAGGTTTACTCTCTAGTGGGAGAGTAGGATCGACTGATGACGACATCAGATCGACCACCTAGGTTTCATTCTCCAAAGGGAGAATGGGATCAACAGGTGGAAACAACTCGACCGCTTTAGTTTTACTCTCTGGCAGGAGAGTGGGATTGACCAAGGGTGGGATCAGATCAACCACTTTGTCAACTGGTTCAACTAAGGACGTGACCAGATTGACAACATGATCAACTGGACTGACCGATGAAGGGGTCAGATCAATCATTCCATCAACTACAAGTGGTTTGAGAGTAAGCTTTCGATAAGAATCCGAAATTTGGGGCTGTGAAACAATCATGTCTTCCATTAATTTTGAGTCTTCA
Organism: Picea glauca; assembly: GCA_000966675.3. NCBI lineage: Eukaryota > Viridiplantae > Streptophyta > Pinopsida > Pinales > Pinaceae > Picea > Picea glauca. The sequence goes on from JZKD02S2397709.1 coordinate 191,527, forward strand.
TCCATACGAGGGAAAAGGTGAGTTAGATGAATCCCTTTGCATAACATACACGGGAACTTGACTCTACTTTTCTTCTTCCCAATAGTATCTTGACTATTTGACATGAGTTCGTCAACATGTTGTTCAGAGGTTGACGACATGAGTTGGCGAGGTTGTGTAGACCATGCTTCTATAACCTTGGATAGACTAGGGTAATCCTTAAGAAGATGGTTACCCTTACAAATCTTGCAAGGGTACTTGGGCTTATGGGTTGTTTGGGTGATCTTGGCATCATCAACACTCCCAGTATGATTAACTGTAACTCGTTTCTTTCCAACATGTCTAACAGTGGTTGGAAGTTTGGAACCTTGTTTATTTTTCTTCTTCTTATTCTTCTGTCTCTTCTTCTTCTTATCCACCAAGTTACTAGCATTAGAGCTTTCACTCAGTGAAGAAGATGAAATGGAATAATACCTTGCAAGTGAAGAAAGAAAAGAATATCTTACTGGTGAAGAAGGTGAAGGATCAACATGAGGTTGATGTTCTTGAGGGGAAGTTCTTACAAATGAAGCACCAACTGCATTTGGGACTACCTGAGTGGAAAACAACCATACCGGTATTCCAATTGTAAGACCTAGAAGGCTCAAAGTAGTGATGTGAGGAGGACCAATGTTTCTGTAAGAAGGAAAAACAAAAGGATCTACTGGTAAAGGGGTTCCCTCATTGTTCATTCTGGGAAGTGATGCCATTAAAAACAAAAACAACCTAGAGTCTGCTAGGGAAAACAAACATCACACGCTAAAAAATCTAGTAAGCAAGCAAGCAAACAAAACCTTCTCACAATGAACACACTAGTTGGTGATGAAGTCCAACGTCATGAGAACAAAGTAAGAAGGGGCTGAGATAAAGTGGGTGGAAAAGTTATGTTGATGACCTAATTAATGGACTTACACCTTGGTGCAAGATCCCACACATAATCATGGGTATACCCTCCAAGGAGCCCGAGTGAGTTTGGCCAACATCGATTCTAGGTACTGTGAAGACTTTCCCCTCCACAGTCACCTCGTGTAAAAACCCTAAAGAGATAGGCCACTAAGGTTACCAACTACAACAATTATTCATGGGGAAACAGTCGACAGTCCGATCCATGTACAAAGGCAGAGTATCTAGCCTGAAATCAACTTGAAAGGCTTCTACTCATCATTGTAGGTATACCTTCAAGCGAACCCCATAATACGTGCAATCTCTACACCAAGACCAACAAATCAGGGTGAGTAACTCTTCCAGTCTCAATGCAACCTCGTGATTGACCCTTGTGTTAGAAGGGCTTCCCAGGAAAAAATGTAGCAAGTGGATTTCATCGCTCCCTAACGCAATATTCTATGTTTGTTTGCAGCTTTGGAAAGTTATCTTTCACACCTATTCCAAAACCCTACAACTAATTTAATGTAGGTTTTCTACCAGAAAATATAAAAATGTCTAATTAATTTTTATAAGCGCTTTATTTTATGGTTGTTGTTACTCAAAAGGAAAATGGCGTGGACAATATGGTGTTTTGACCGACTCGAAAATTATGAAAAGAGATGAAGATGCAATCTTTCTATTTCGATGAAAGCTATGCTACGAGAAGGAGAACACATTTATCATTCCCATATGCACAATGTCCCAAAATTTTAAAACTCATCAATATCATTATCTTCAAGAAATGATACAAAGAGACTGTACACCAATACACGATTCATGCACCCCCTGACCATGAGGGGGAATTTTTTTTAGAATTTAAGACCAAAAAATGCCAAGAATCATGCAATTTCACTACTTCAAATGCAAGGATTTCCCCAATCTAATATAAAGCAAGAAATTAAAAAAAATTGTTTCAAAGATAGCTAAAAGCAATAGAAAATAGACATGAAACAAATCAACCTAAACAATTTTCCCTCTTAACATGAACTATTCAATAAAATAAAAAGAAGTTATTTCACCAAACAATTCTAAAGAAAAGATAGTGCTTTGTCACTGAAAGACACTCAAAGCAAGAGACTAAATATTTCAAAATCAAACAAAGCAAATATGGATAAAAGAAGTTTCAAATCTATCAAGCAGACAGTAAACATATCATAATCAAACCCAAAAATTCACCCCAAAACCAAATCCAAGGTCTCGGTAAGGAAAAAACCATCAAAAATCAAAATTTTCACAATTTCCGCAGGCTGTAGACTAACACAGTGCAGAAAATCCCTGATTTCCATAGGCCAGATATAGGTAGGGTGAAGAGCTTCCGCATTGGTCTAAACAAGTAGGGTACGGAAATCCCAAGTTGTCGCACTGTCCCTCAAAGAAGGGTGCGGAAATCAAACAAAAATGGAGAAAATTAAAAAGTAAGAAGTTTTTTCCAGTGTGTTTTAACAATCAGAGAGTCAAACTGGATCTCCCAATGAATCGAAAAATAGAATCCAAGCAATCAAAGAAAGAAATAAAGGAAAACTAGGAAAATAATTCGTTCCCTAGTGGAGTCGCCAATTTTGTTGTTGGATAGATCGGTGAATGAGGATATAAACTAGTCTCCCTAGATCCACCTGGATCTAGAACAAAACAAGACATGACATGACACTTTCCCTAAGTTACTATCATTGAATTTACTACCAAAGAAGGAATGGATGACATACCTTTAGATATCACTTCCTTATATCTTTGTTGTCCCTGCTTCACTCCGGTGCTCTTGCAAGATCAGATCTGCAATGACACAAACCAACCAAAGTGAAAGCAACAATAATAGATTCAATGAAAACCTAAACATGTGATCAAGGAGTCATGTAATAAAATGCTAATGATTTTATGGGAAAGAAACATGCCACTATATTATATAATGTGGAAGAAAGATATAACCAGATGCCTTGATGTTGTCAGGTTCCTTCCAACAGTTCCTTGATTCCCACACACTTCTTTCTCCATGGATTCTGAGACCAACAATCTATCTTGAAAAATATCAAAGCCAACATACCAAGCTAACAATCTCAAGCCAAATTTCTAGTCTCAAAGGCTCAAGAACTTTCCAACCCCAATCAAGATAACTTTCTCCATGAGAGCTCCTCTCCTTTTATAGGCTGAAGAGGATAAGGTGAGGAGGTTAGGATGATCCCACTAAATCATGAAAGTGAGTGAGATCCAAACCGTTTGGACGCCACCTCACCATATAATCTTCTCCTTCTATAAGAATCGAGAAGACGCTCATTTTTCCCATGTACATGAATTTCCACACCCTAGCTATATTGTAGCCTGTGGAAACTCCACAGCCTAGCTATAGTGCAGCCTGCGGAAACCAGGAATTTCCTCACCCTGATTATAGTGCAGCTTGCAGAAACCAGGAATCTCCTCACTCTGGCTATAGTGCAGCCTACGAAAACCAGGGATTTCCTCACCCTGGCTATAGTGCAGCCTGTGGAAACCAGGAACTTCCTCACCCTGGCTATAGTGCAGCCTGTGGAAATCCTCTTTAATAGGGTTTTTACAAAGGAAAATACAACTTCTTCTCTCAGTAAAAGTTCTTCTCCCTTCATTCTTCAGGAATTCAGGCCATTTACCCATCTGAAGGCAACAGATAGGTTTACACCATTAACAGTCATAAGGGTGACGAAAATAATGTGTAACATCCATGTGATTTGATCCTTGCCATCAAACTTCTTCATATCAATCTTAGTAAAGTGGTTGGCCTTCAACCCAAAGTTGGGGTTTCTCCATTCTTGATTCATATTCCTTTTTTCCCCATCATGAATTTCATGGGATACATTTTCACTTTCAGGTGTTGTCTCTATTAGAAAAAAATTCAATTTGTCCATGATCTCCCTTTTTAAACCCTCCATCATAGTATCCATTATTGTCTCCAACTTAGCTTTAGTTGAATCCATCATCCCTTGTAGTTCATCTTTTGTAATTGTCTTCTTTTTTAAATAATTTATGTCTCTACGCATTTCTTCACCTTCATCAAGAGTCCAAGTAGGATCGTCTGGAGGATTTATTGGTGTAGGAGTTCCCTTTTTTGGTGGCATGTTGGCCCAGTATCACTTTTAAACCTTGATGTCGAGGTGGTTCTTCTAGATGATATTTATTCTACTATATCTCCAAAATTTCTGCCCTTCTAGGTCTGAAAATTTATTTTTGTATCTCTCCAGTACATCTTCTCTGAAATGCCACAAGTCTAATCAAAATTGGATGTGCCAAGTGGACGTTATGGTAACTTCCCCACACCTTGCTGATTTTTGTCCCTTCCAGGAGAGCGTACTTGTAAGGCGTGCCAAGATCACAATATATGATATTTGATTTTGAAAATTGTACCAGAAGCACTACAGACTTTCCATTATCCAATGAAACTGGTCTCACTTAATTTGGATACTCACTGAAGAATATATCATTGTTTTACTCAGAAGACCTGTTTGAGACTAGTTAATAAGACTAGTCAGATACCCTAGCTTGCATAGGGTGTATCTAAAACAATAGGATGAAAAATAAGTTGAAATTTTTATCATAGATACCTTGATAACTTCTATGAATAAAATCTGGATTTCAGGGTTTGAAATTGTACAGAAATGTTTTTATAGCAAACATTCTGAGATGACTAAATTCAGGATGATTCCAGAACCCTATCTTACATAGGCTATATCTCCGAAATTAAAAGGCCTCGAGAGATGAAATTGTAACCCCACGTACCTTGATCCATATTATAAATACAATCCAAGGGAATCCTTCTGAAACATCGTAGAAAAAAAGTTACAATGAAAATACCAAGGTGTATCAGATGTAGCAGCGAGACCCCAAGACCTTGATCTCTGAAACCAAATGTTAGGAACCAAATACAAATATAGCATAGAAAAACCTCAGAATAAGTACTCAACGCCTTGAAAAAGAGAGAGAATATCAGATAATAAGCCTCTTCGAGGGGGAAACCTCCTTATACACCACATATATTTCCAAATACAAGATGATTCCAAATGAAAAGATCTCCTTGGTATATATAGGAGACTAGGAGGTACAATTACAACTAATGGACCCTAATCGACATAAATAAAATAACATTACTAATGTAATATGCCCTAATTAAGGGGTATTGTGCCACTATTTAGGGATTAACACTCTTAATCTTTGTCGGAACCGACTTGCAATAGGAAACCAAGATAGTGTTGCAACAAGGTAGTTATAGGTTCAAGTAGCATATATTATGTTTATAAATCAAAGCATATATTAACAATGACAAAACATAACATTGAAATGAAAAAAATATAGGAGGGAAAGAAAACTCTTCTATTGTTAACAATATGTGAAAGTTGGTTACAACTTGGTTCAAATTACGACACTACTTCAAAGCCAACTGCTCAGGTTCCTCCACAAGTCCTTGAAGCATCATCTCAACAGTGATGCTCTTCCTCAGATAAAACAATAATTATATGAACAAACCTTATGAATATATAGGAGAGGAAGGAACACTGGAAAAGGAATTTCTAGGTCAAGGGATGCTACTTAGAGAATGAAGGGATTATGGAAGCTTGCTAAATATCAACAACATAACCTTGAACCATTAAGATTGTCCTCATATTTTCCATTAATGGTGCTTTTATACCATCCCAAAGAGGTTGGGGAGGTTGAATTTCGTTTATTATGGGCTTGGGGACATTGAGAAATGAGCCCAACCAAAAAAATTGTGTGAAATTATAGAAATATTTTATTTTTCATAATTTTTTAGGGAATCCACAGGTTGTACACTAGAAAGTTGTGGATGTCGATGTGATTCATAAAGGAAACCCATGGATATATGAAAAATCCATATTTTTTAAGTAACTTTGATTAGGAAAATTTGGGAAAAGGGTAAGGCCATGTCACAAATGCATAGGTGTGGCAATTTGTGTTATAACCTTCAGGAATTTCATTTCTTCTTTCTTCTATATCACCCATCCTTTGAATTTCTCCTGCATCAATTTCAAAAATTTCTCCAACTTCAAGATTTCAATTTTTTTTTCTTCTACTTCTTGTTATTGGTCCTCTATACCTTTCCAGTCTCTTTCTCTACTTCCATCCCTCTGTCTTTTTTTTCTTGCGATCTCTCTTTCTTCTTCATGAGAAAGGATTTCCCAAGAATTTTCTAATTTTGTTCTATCATGGCTATTGTTATTTCCATATTATACAGTTGGTGTAATAGGATTTGTTGATTTCCAATACCAATTTGAAAATTTGGTTGATTTGGGTTAGGTTGAGTCATAAATTCTTGTTTGTGAAACCAACCTTTTTCTCTCCCTAGTGGAGTTTCCAAAATGTTGATCTGAAAGACTATTTCACGATCAAAGATCAACCACACGAGGATGTGAATCCTACTGCATCCTCCTGTGTTTTTAGAGAGGTGGTGATCCTCTTATTTGTATAATTCCATGAAAATAAAATAAAACTAAACAAAGCCCGAGAAGGACCAAACTTAGTATTTACATTCACATTCAAGGAAAACAACTCCTCGTATTAGAGACCATGGGTTTTAAAATAAACTCATATGTAAAATATTTACAACATAAATAGACAAGATGCACACATAATATAAAGGACTGATATATCCATTGGAACATTCATTAGAACATTAAACAATATCCACAAATAGAGAGAACATAAAATGGACCGCAATTAGAAAAGAGTTTTAAATTATAATTCCATAAAGCACCAAAACAATTATGATGGATAAAACATTTGGAAACTCAAGCTTCTGATCAAAATCTTTGAGAATACAATAATGTAATATTCCAAGTAGCTCTCTTGGAGTGTCAAAAAGTAATAATGAGTCTTTAAATACAAAGGTAAATGTCTTTAAAGAAAACAAAATGCATTCTCCCTTTAAAGAGGACTGGGATAGGGCTCCCACAGACCATAAAGTGAAAAGACCTAGAAGAAAAAAGAAGGACAACTAAGAATCATATTAAATCCCACATAATATTGAGAATAAAAAGGAAAGATGACAAATTATTGTAGAAAAAATGAACGTAAGGAAAACTGAAAGGATAAAGTTGATGTTCGACTCACCATGATGGAGAGATCTAGTAACATTTACTTGCTTGAAGCTGTCTCCTTTATAGGTACATGTTGTGGTTGAGGTGACATAATCAATGTAACTGTTTCTTGATTTTCTGGTTTAATAATTTTGATTAATGCATTTTTCAAACATTCATCAATGTACTCTCTTAAGGGTTCCACGGTAATTTCATGTTTAATTTTAATTTCAAATAACCGATTTTCAAATTCCCTCAAATCTAGATCCGATTGATGAAATGTGTCATCCACCTCATCATTCCTGTTGATATACCGACCTAACCATTTTTCCACTTCATCTTCAAAAAATTCTATAGTCTTGGTAAATTCATTAGCCCAAGCAACTTTTAGTGCATTAAGTTGTCCCATTAAATATTCTTTGGTTAGGATCATGGTGTCCATGTATAAATTGGGACCATTTAATTCCTTAGTAAGACTAACAATTTGAAGAAATAAATCACTTTTTGTATTCCTTAGGACATCGATTTCATTTTTCATTTATCTTAACTCTTTGATTCTCCTTAGCCAACATGCATTAATCTGCTTCATACTGTAAGGTGAGGGAAGTTTTTGTTACTTCCTTTGGGCTTAATTTAAGATTGATACTTTGGATGAAAATGTGTTTACAACTTCCTTAAAAAAATCCTTCATCATTTTCCAAATCCTTCTGCAAGTATTCTTTGAAATTATGTATTCTGGAGGAAAATCTAGCAATACTTTGGGTAATCTCCCAAATCTCCTGAATTATATCGATCCTTTTTTATATGGCATCACCAACATATTTTATTACAATCTGAAATAAACTTGATGAGCCTTTGTATTTTGTACTGCTTTCTTGGATATCCTCCAACTCAAGTGTAGGTTGAATAGAAATCAAAGGTTCTGGAAATAATGGTCCTGACACCAAAGAAAATTCTGACTCATGTGTCCTTTTGTTTAACTATGAATTATCTTTTTCCATATTTTCAATTGATTGTATTAATGCATCTCTAGTAGCTCCATGAAAGTGTACAATTTTGGATTGTAAATGTGAATGAACCTGCATAGATAATATCTAGCTAGCAAATGACATACAAAGTTTGTAGAAAAATGATAGAAGACAGAAACGAGAGAGTGAGAACAAAGAATTTGCATTAACCAAATGAATGAATGATAATTTGCATTAACCAGTTAACTGACTGAAACAGAGTGAAGTGAGGAGGAGATCATGGACTCATGAGTAATGCACTAGTCTGGTGATAATCCCAAGGAAAATTCACTTTATCTGGTGATGATACCAATGTTGCATGGTGGTGATCCCAATGTGGCATCTAGACTCCACTCAATTGATGAAACTAAAGTGTGAACTAAAGAGAATATTCTCCTAGAATGTAGGAAAAGGAATATTCTCCCTAAACTATAGAAGATTGAATAATGACTAATAAACAAAGGGAAAACCTTGGGAAAAATAAATCCTAGGTTTGTGTGAAGTATCACCAACATGGATGGTGCTACTCCATCCAAATCAATTGAAGATTTACATCGTTCTAATGACTTTTTATTCTTGGTGTTAACTTTTTCCAACAATAGTTTCTTAGTTTCACGATTGTATACCACATGGTGCAGAGTGATAGGTTCCTCTTCAAATATTTCAGGATCTTGGGTCATCACAACATCAACAATTTCTCTTGTTTCTAACAACCTTTGCGCAGACCAACCATATTTTTCAATGAGCTCACCCATGTCCATTGCATGGGGACTTTCCCGGACTTCTAGTGTGTTTATTTCCACTGATGATATATTTATTTTTCTTTTTATAGGAGTGCATGTAATATGTGTTTTCTCAAGACCTTTCCCTCATGGGTCTTTATCTTCATCATCATCTGAGCCTCCAATTGATATTTTTCTAGTATCCATTCCACTGGTTCTAGTCTTCATTCTCAATGGAGTGCTTCTTTGATACGTTGTTGGCGAATTGGGGTTTTGATTTGTTGTTTCTCTACCATGTTTCATGTGTCCTTAATTTGTGATATTTACTTCTCATGTGTCATTTGAAACTTGGTAGGATGTTAATTCCTGAAGATCCAAATTATCTCCACCGCCCTCTTAAAACTATTCAATTCTGATGAAGTGTGAAGAATACCCCACTAACTACATATGTGTACTAAATTTGTTGTTTGGATAAAACCTTCAAAAAAAATTCTTCCTTCAAACCAATATGTTCATGATGTCCCGCTACTTCATTAAGGTGAGTTATGTGTTTAACAATGAAATTCCCAATTTTCCATGGTAGGAGTATAAATTGTTTTTTCCTCTTGTCATGGAAGAAGTGAGTCCAAGTCTTGTATTTCCTGCATACTTCTTCGACAAAGAGTTTATCTGATGTATATAATGATAATAGGAAATGATTCTCCTTATTTCCAAATAATCTAATTACAGGTGGGTCTACATTCAGAAAGGTAAAGGGAGGGCTAAGGTCCGATAAGGTGTGTGTACATTGAAGGGAGGGTGGTACGAGGAATGTGCATTGGTATGAGGAAGGAGAAACCTCCCTCTTCTACCTGGAACAGTCTGAATAGTTAGTTGGGGGCCTTAAGGCAGGTTCAATGCTTAGGCTAGGTGGGGGAAAGGTTCGGGTGTAAGGAACCCCCTCAATCGATGTTGTAAAAATTGCATAGACCCTGGAAATTTTCAATTGGAATTAGTTCCAAAAGTTCATAAACCCCTTTTCCAGAGAGAAAGGAAGTTGCTTCCAAGGATAACCTTGATGTACTCTGTCCAAATATTAATTTTTTGAATTTTGAGATGAAATTGTTATGCACTGGGTAGAAACTATATTGGGATTTATGTCTGTACAAGAATGAATACCATGCATAGAATGGTTCCAGCTTAAAATCAACATGTTTTTCCTATGGTAAATCTTCAAAAACATTGCCATAAGGAATGGCAAAAATGAGGTAAGAATTCATATACAACTTTTGAGACTTTTTGAGGTTATTTAGTTGGAAGGAAATTTCACTTGAGATGAGATAACCCCAATTAATGATATATTTTTCATGTAGGGCATATAGCATAGCATATATAACATTTATTGATTCAATCATAATAGATTCCAAACTGATAATGCGGGAAAATAGCCATGTAAATTCTTTGTACAGGTATTTTGATGAATTTACCTCAATTATGGAAGTACCAGGATTATAGTTTGGGTCTTCCAAGTAGTTGCTTAGAAATTTGTTTCCTCCCTTGTTCTGCTTCAGAAATTCATCAGCTTCCTCACTCTTGAATCACATGGTTGGTGTAGGGAGTCATAGCATTTTATATAATGTTGAAGGAGATAGAGAAATGGGTTGATGACCTTGCATTTCAATTATCCTTCATTCAGAGATGAATTTATCTATGCACCATTAGACAATATCTTTCGTGTCAATTACCTTGAGAACACAACCTACTAATGTTATTCCCTAGGTCTGGATTTGGTTCATCTTCTTCTCAGCTAGAGAAAGAGACTTGTAGTAATTATATGCCTTGGACCCCTAGAACTATTGATATTCACAACCCAGTGTGTTCAATGTATCTCCACAAAACATTTTCTTATTCTTACTTGACATCTTTTCCGCTTTTTAACAAAGGTGGCACCACTCTCGATACTTACAGGTTGGAATTTTTATTTTATTAAATTCTACCATGTACTACCTTGGTAACTCAATGAATCATAGATCATGCTTTAAATGTCATTAGTTTTCATGAGATTTGGATTCATTGCAACCTTTGATAGATGTATTATGCATCAATAACGACATTATGCTTTTATGAGTGGAAGATGTTGTGGAAGGGGGTAATACATATGATGGGAAGTGGTGATGTGATGTTATGATGGATGAAAAATGTTAAGTAGAAAGGTGAAAAATGATGTATGGGAAGTGAAAAATGTGTAACACGGAAATGTGGAGTTGTGGTGTTGTGGACTTAAATGCTTGTGAAAATGATTTTGGGAAAGGGTGAAGAGGTACACATTAAGATTGCAATTTTTTGGTTGTGGAGCCTAATTATATTCCTAATTCATATGCAGGTCAAAGAAACTGTAGGATACACAATTCAAATATTGTAATTTCGTAGTCAATCTGGATCATTCATTATAAGGTCGCAGATCTGACGGTAGAAGTTATGTTATGGTTTTTTTCCCTAGAAGGAAACCCTTTTTATGACGGAATTGTATGGCGGTTGTGTATTATTGAGAATATTGTATTATGAGAGAGGAGAATGTGAGAGAAAGAAGAGGAAGTTACAACGAGTGTGATGTAGATTGTATCCCTTCTTTTTTTGGATAAGAATAAAGGAAGGACTTGGAAATTTCTCTAGTGGATGTAGCCCACACTGGGTGAACCACGTATATATATATTGTATTGTGTATCTTATTTGTTTTATTTCCACATTTGTTTTATTTTATTGCTCCATGATCCTGTTTTTCTAACAAAAATATGGTTAAGTGTTAGGAGAGTTGCGGACTTGTAGAGTTATAGAACTGAGGGCCCAAACAAAAGACTAAAAGGGAAGTGTGTGGGTCTGCATCTGCTTTGGTGGAAAATTTGACTAAGTACCGAATGAAAATGGAAAAGAAAAAAAGAAGTCAAGTGTAACCTTTGATATAGATAGCATCAATAATGACATTATGCTTTTATGAGTGGAAGATGTTGTGGAAGGGGGTAATAAATATGATGGGAAGTGGTGATGTGATGTTATGATGGATGAAAAATGTTAAGTAGAAAGGTGAAAAATTATGTATGGGAAGTGAAAAATGTGTAACACGGAAATGTGGTGTTGTGGACTTAAATGCTTGTGAAAATGATTTTGGGAAAGGGTGAAGAGGTACACATTAAGATTGCAATTTTTTGGTTGTGGAGCCTAATTATATTCCTAATTCATATACAGGTCAAAGAAACTGTAGGATACACAATTCAAATATTGTAATTTCGTAGTCAATCTGGATCATTCATTATAAGGTCGCAGATCTGACGGTAGAAGTTATGTTATGGTTTTTTTCCCTAGAAGGAAACCCTATTTTATGACGGAATTGTATTGCGGTTGTGTATTATTGAGAATATTGTATTATGAGAGAGGAGAATGTGAGAGAAAGAAGAGGAAGTTACAACGGGTGTGATGTAGGTTCTATCCCTTCTTTTTTTGGATAAGAATAAAGGAAGGACTTGGAAATTTCTCTAGTGTATGTAGCCCACACTGGGTGAACCACGTATATATATATATATATATATATATATATATATATATATATATATATATATATATATTGTATTGCATATATTTTTTGTTTTATTTCCACATTTGTTTTATTTTATTGCTCCATGATCTTGTTTTTCTAACAAAAATATGGTTAAGTGTTAGGAGAGTTGCGGACTTGTAGAGTTATAGAACCGAGGGCCCAAACAAAAGACTAAAAGGGAAGTGTGTGGGTCTGCATCTGCTTTGGTGGAAAATTTGACTAAGTACCGAATGAAAATGGAAAAGAAAAAAAGAAGTCAAGTGTTTTGATGAATGTTGATTTGTAGACTTGATCATTTAATAGGTTTGACAATTTCTATGCAACTCCAAATCCACATTTTCGAAAAATGACTAAGTATAAAAGATGGAAGTGAATTAAAAGTTAGTTAGAGATAAAATATTAGAAAAGTCAATAACGAGAATGTGGACCTATTGTATGAAGAACCTATGAACCTGGGGTTTTGACATTTGTGTTGGCCCGCTCCGCATTACTCAAAAAATGACTAGGTTCTTGGAAATTTCTGATATGGGGAAAGAAAGGTAAAGAAAATAAACAAGAAAAAGAGTTAGAGAATGTTAAGAACCAAACATCAATATTGCATAGAAAAACCTCAGGAAAAGTACTCAACGCCTTGAAAAAGAGATAATTTCAGATAATAAGCCTCTTCGAGGGGGCAACCTCCTTTTA
>JZKD02S2397709.1:214927-232065 GCA_000966675.3 Picea glauca
ATTAAGCTTGTGGTGAATATCAATTCCAAGATATTTGTATGAAGTCACTTCTTCCAAGTTGTTGTTGTCATATACCAAGGTATCATAAGGGATCTTATTGGATTTAATAATCATGGCCTTAGTCTTATCGGTATTAACAATCATACCCATATTGGAGCAAAAATCCTTGAAGATTCTTAGTTGGTTTTCAAGATCATGGAGACTCCTTACCATAAGAATGATATCATCGACATAAAAATAAATATTTGTGAAAAATAAATTTCAATATAAATATATATCATTATAATAATAACTTGTAACACATTATATAAATAATAACCACAACCACATGTTGTAAATGACCCATAAATTATATCAATCAAATTAAATTATCATGGATAAAAAAAGATATATTATGGAAATGATATATTATGAAAGGAGAGCTTGAGAAAAAAAAAATCATTGAATTCATATTAAGAAAAAAAAGAGAAAAATAAAATGAGAAATAGAGACTACAAGAGAAAAGGTGGTAATAAATGAACTAATAAAAACCCATAATTAAACCAAAAAGAGAAAGGGAGGAAGAAGATTATGAAGGGAGGGGGTTTGTGATATGTTGAGTGATTTCAAATTCATCTAAGGTCAATTCTAAGTTATTTAATTTTTTTGTTTGGATTTGTATACAATTGTGATTATGGTTAAGAAGGAATTGAAATGTGTTGGTAACTTTTAGATACAAGTCAATGTGGATCCGTTATAGTGGTACTCACATGTAATTGTAATTAACTTGAGAGGTTGTATTTTGGCTTAACCATTCTTGATATTGTTTGGTAATATTAATTTAATTGTACTTTGAATTTCAAAATAATATTAATCATATCATGATATTGCAGGATTACTATATCATCATGGGTGGATTAGATTGTTTTATTTTGAAGTCAAGAAAATTGTATTGCAAATTCTAATAACTCATTTGGAAATATCCAATAATCTAAGGTGTTAATTGCACTTACCATGGAGAAGGCATTCATAACCAAATACAACCAGTTTTTGTATTTGTAATAACTTATGAAATGAAACCTTCCATGCTTGTTTGCTAATTCATGTGTTGTGTATGTTCTAATATGATAAATATGTATATATATATGAATGCATGCATTAGATCTTATTTCCAAAACCTTTCCACATATCCTAAGGAAATGAGGGAAGGGGGTTAAAGGGACAAAGAGTAAAAGGCTAGAAAGTAGAAGTTTTGTAGAAAAACATTTCATAATTATGAACGAAAGTGATTAATTCATTATATAATAAGAACCCATCCATATTATTATAATGAGAGAGTTTACATATCTCTTTGTGATAATGTTATTTCATCTTTGTTTAGCGATAATGTTAGTTTATATTTTTTTATAGATTTATATATAATTGAGGTTTGCACTGAGATGGATTAAATTTTTTTGGCACATAATAAACCTAAGGTTAGTGATACATAAGAGATTTTGATTAATTCAAATTATTGTTAATAATAGGTCATGACATTCACTTAGGATATTGTAAATGCATAATATATTTATGTTAATGGGAATTTATCTTAGTGGCAATTGCAGTTAGCTAGCTTAGGAGGACATGTATTTGTCATGACCTAGGAAAATATGGATAGGTCCTAGAGTTAGTTGTGATCCGTTTACCTTGATGAATTTGAATATGTCACCACCTCGATGTGTATGCATCCATTGAAGTAGTAGTTGTGCCAAAATGACATAGGAAAATATGGATCTTTGATCAAGTAGGGTGAATATACATGATTCCTTAGCTTGACAAATATGGATATGTCATAATGGAAACTATGCCAAGATAACCTACAAAAAACTCAATATTGTAGATTATGTGAATTGAGCTACTTTGCATTTCCAAAATAATTGTACAATATTCTGGATATTTGATGTAGGAGAGTTTCACATATTTATAGTATGATAAGACCACTCAAAGCACAAGTAAGTAAGAAAGTGAAAATTGAAACTATGGAGAAATAGAGTAGGTGATGTAGAAATTCTTACTCCAACACCTACGTACTTTGATATCTAGTGATTTCCTTACTGCATTCAGATTAGCAACTCACAAAACAATAATACACTACTGAAATATTCAACTCAATATCATGCAATAGAAGCATAAACTAGGAAACCAAATCAAGAACACCTGAACACCAGAATTTTTGGGTAAATACCCCTGGAAAATCCTCGGAGGGAAAACCAGTACTGAGAATGATTTTATTATGCTAAAATCAGGGATCCCATAATATGGATAAGGGTCGACTAAGAGAAATAAAACTATAGACTAACCTGGCAAGGGATGACCTGTTGTACAATCAATTCTAGCACACTTTTCTAAGAATCAACAACTATCTCTTCTGTGACCCACATATATCTGTGACTTTCCCCACTATGACATGCAGATGTCCGCAACTGTCTCCTTTTTGGTCTGTGGATGTGTATGAAAAACATGTATGGAAATATCCATATGCTCCAACACTCTCCTGTGGATTCCTTCTATTGAAACCCACTTGCGTATGCATATGTTCTCTTTTCTCCTTGACTTGTATGATCTCTAGATGAAGGTCCTTCTTCACCTATCCAAGATATTGAACCACAGTCCTTCGTGAACCAATACTCTGTGTCAACTCTCTCAACACCTTTCAAGTGTTAGAAAAAGTCCTTCTTTACTTATACTCTCTCGAATGACTCCACACTAGTAAAAGTCCTTCTTTGATATCTCTGTGTGAATGGATCTTCCTCCTTCTCCTAGCCTTTCTTTCATAATTGATGCAGGAGCATCTCTCACTCATCAAGTGAGCCAGCACAGAGCGGAGAATAGCTGGACAGCGCCAGCACATATATTTTTGAAATGCTTTGGAAGTTGTAGCGTCGCTCTTTCATGAAGCCATTCATAAAGAAGCGCACTTGTATTGTATTGTAGTTAGGAAGGAATTTATTAGTTTTAATGTTGTTAGATAGGAATTTATTGTAGATTTGATAGTTTCAGATTTCGAGAGGGCAAACGGAATATAGGCACCCTCCTTTGTATTATTGTAAAAAAACTTAGAATTATCAAGCATTGTGAAGAGAAGAGTAGAGCAGAGAATTTGTGGAGAGCCCCCGTGTACAGATTGAATTAATAGAAGAGAGTCTTTGATTCAGCTTCATGGTTTGTGTTGTTTCTTTGTGTTAATATTATTCTCATGAATGTTTGTTTTCTGTCATGTGTTTGCTTTGATATGCTGCGTATATGATTTCATAGTTGATTTGAAATCTGTGAGAGAAAGAGAGGAGAATGAGTTTCAATTGTTTCTCTGTCTGAGCTAGGAGATTCCTGCATAGAGTGCAGTGGAATTCATCTGCATAGAGTGCGTTGATGAGGCTAGACAGTTGAACTCTTGTTCTCATCTGCCCAAGGGTTGAATTGGGTTACTAGAGCCGTGCAGGAGAAGTGCAGGACGAGGCTAGAGTTCTCAGTAGCTAGTCTGAGAAAGGGAAGGCAGGGATTACTATTGCCGGAAGTGCAAAGAGTCCAGATGACCCAACACTTAGAGAGTGATTGGACACCGAGCGCAAGGAGTGCGTCAACCTTTCGTTGAAGGAGTGGGAGAAATTAAGCTCAGGAGGGATAGTTCCATTGTGAACACTGAGGGAACAGATCCAGGAGAGGCGTGAAGAGGGAAGAGGAGAACCATGAAATCCTACTGACCGCTAGATCATGGGGAAGTTGCGCGGGATTTAGTTCGTAGGCACATGAAGGATCAAAATCCATCAGGGTTCAGAGTTCGGTGTTTGATGAGGTGAGGCGCATACCCTTTGAAATCGCGATCAGGGATTCCCTGATTTGATCAGATCCGTTAGTCGCTACAGGGACACGTGGCAAGAGATCCCGAGAGGTTGGGATTCGACGTTCAGAGTTTTATTGTGCAAGGAGTTGTGGACGACAAGTCGTGATCCCGCGATTCCCGATAGAGGGGGGAGGAGTCTGGTGACGTGGCGCGGGAGTTGCGCACGTGCATATCGGAATTCGGAGTTCGGAGATTTGCGAGGGGGTGAATCGCAACATCGAAGGTGCCGATTTCCCGATAGGGAAAATCCCCAATGAGCGAAGTGTTGACTGTTGACCCATCGGGGTTCGGGGTTTTGAGTTGCATGAGAACTCTACTCACAGGATTCGCGAAATCGCGAATTCCGATTTCCCGATTTTGGAGGAAGGTCAGAAAGGAGTACTGTGGGTAGTGAGAACTCCTGAGAGGAGTTGGAAGAGTTCTTTGACTCTTCGGGCCTGAGACAAAGAAGGTCCTGGTGAGAGCGGGTTGGACCGTGAGGGTTGCGACTTTCGCACCAAGTGGTATCAGAGCCGGAGAAGAGTTCCCTTTGTTCCGGTAGCAGAGGGAAGCGGATTACACCATGCCGCCGAGAAGAGAAAGGCAGTCACCTGATCGAGAAGACAGGGATGCCCGAAGAAGGGGTAGGCCAGCAGGGAATCCGGAAATGGAACGCTAGATGCGAGATCTCCGAGAAAGGCTTGAGGAGATGGAGACAGCGCAGAGACGCGGAGTCGGCGCTGGAGAATTCAATGATTCCGAGGTTGAAGAGGAAGCTGGACATGATGCAGAAGAGGTCACAGCAGAGGATGCTTCGACCGAGCGATTAATCAAAGCTATCGCCAGGATGACTTCGAAGACGAAAATGGACATTCCCGTCTACGAGGGGAGTCTAAATGCAAAAGAGTTGTTGGATTGGATCTGAGCACTCGACACCTACTTCGATTATGAATATATCAAAGAGGACAAGAAGGTAAGGCATGCAGTTACAAAGTTGAAAGGACATGCGGCCTTATGGTGGGATGAGTTGCAGGCTGATAGGCGTTGCAAAGGTAAATAGAAAATCAAGAGTTGGGATAGGATGATCGCTAAGATGAAAGCGAAATTCATCCCCAGAGACTACTTGATCACTTTGTTCAGGCGTATGCAGAACCTGAGACAGAAGTTGATGATGGTGAAAGAGTACACCGAAGAATTCTACAGTCTCAATATCAGAGCTGGTCATCGGGAGAGAGATGACGAAAAGGTGGCGAGATACCTGAATGGTTTAAGGTATGACATTCAGGATGAATTGAGCATGGTTACCATCCGAACAGTTGAGGATGCGTACCAGATGGCTCTAAAATTCGAAGAGAAGCTGAGTCGTAAGCAAGGACAGCGAGGGCGAGGCAGGAGTCAGCCCAGAGGCAAGGCAATTGCCCAAGATAGAACTCAAAAGCCCAAGGAGGAATGGCAGAGACCTCAGGGTAAGGTTGAAAGAGGTGGAACCTCACAACAGAGGCAGCAATATGCTGAGCCGAAGAGACGGCCTACAGAGCAGGGTGGTGGTTATGCTGATGCCAACACATTTCCTCGTACCCGAGGTAGAGGAAGAGGTCGAGGAGGAATCATCACATGTTTTACATGTGGAAAAGATGGACATAAAGCCGTTGACTGTCCAGATAGGAAAATGGATAGAGGATAAACTCACATCACTGAGGTGGAGAAGCGTGATGCTAAGAACGAAGATGCAGACAACGGAAGATCGCTTGGGATGCATAAAATTCTTTTGACACCTGAGAAAGAGGTGGAGAGCGCAGTGCAAAGGAGCATACTGTTAAGAACGGATTGCATAGCCAAGGACAGGAAATGCAAAGTCATAGTTGACAGTGGGAGCACCGATAATCTCATTTCATCTGAGATGGTGGAAAAGATGGAGCTGGAAACAACTAAGCACCCGAGTCCATATAAAGTCTCGTGGTTACAAAAAGGACACCGGGTAAGTGTCACTAAACAATGCTTATTTAAATTCAAGATTGGGAATTACCATGATGATATTCTGTGTGATGTTATTCCCATGGATGTGTGTCATATATTGCTGGGTAGACCATGGCAGTATGACAGAAATGTTGTTCATGATGGAAAGATGAACACATATACACTAGAGAAGAATGGGAGAATTCATAAATTGCTTCCCATAAAGGATGAAGAAGTGAAGCCGGAAGTAAACAATACCATACTTCTCATGAGTGGGAAGGAACTTCTCACAGAGATGGAGAAGAACGAAGATCCACAATTCTTTTTTGTCAGGAAGCCAAGAATTGTCCTGACAAGCACAAGAGTGGATGACTTACCAGACGAGATTCAGGAACTGTTGGGAGAGTTTGCTGACATCATCGTGGAAGAACTACCTCGTTCGTTGCCGCCGATGAGGAGTGTGAGTCACCACATAGACCTCATACCAGGAGAAAGTTTGCCAAATAAGGCAGCGTACAGGTTGACACCTCAGGAGAATGAGGAGGTCAAAAGGCAAGTACAAGATCCGCTGGACAAAGGACTGGTCAGAGAGAGTCTGAGTCCGTGTGTTGTTCCGACAGTACTAAGTCCAAAGAAGGATGGAGGCTGGAGAATGTGCACAGACTCCAGAGCGATAAATAAAATCACCATCAAATACAGATTTCCACTACCAAGAATGGATGACTTGATGGATTGCCTAAGTGGGGCAAATTATTTTTCGAAAATTGATCTCAAGAGCGGATATCATCAGATTCACATGAGAGAAGGAGATGAATGGAAGACATCATTCAAGACAAACGAGGGTTTGTACGAATGGTTAGTCATGCCATTTGGTTTGACAAACCCGTCGAGCACATTCATGAGGCTGATGAATGAAGTCCTGAGGGAATTCATCGGTAAATTTGTGGTCGTATATCTGGACGACATATTGATTTTCAGCAAGACCAAGGCTGAACATTTGAAACACTTGGCCATTGTGATGAAAAGACTGCAGCAGGAGAAGCTGCTGATCAATTTGAAGAAGTGTTCCTTCATGCAGACAAAACTCATTTATTTGGGTTTTGTAATTTCGGCTAATGAGTTGAAAATGGATCCTGAAAAGGTAGAAGTGATAAAGAATTGGCCATCGCCGAGAAATGTTTTCGAGGTGAGGATTTTTCATGGATTGGCTAGTTTCTACAGGAAATTCATTCGGAATTTTAGTGGAATTAGCGCCGCAATGATGGACATGGTGAAGAAGCGGCACAAGGTTTTTCATTGGACAATAGAGGCTAAGAGGAGCTTCAATCTATTGAAGCGGAAGATAACAGAGCAACCAATTTTGGTGTTGCCTGATTTTCAGAAAACATTTCAGGTGAAATGTGATGCCAGTGGGTATGTTGTTGGAGGGGTCTTGAGTCATGATGACAGGCCAGTTGCATATTTCAGCGAGAAACTGGATGATGTGAAGCTGAAATACTCCACGTATGACAAAGAATTATATGCCATCATACAGGCATTGAAAAAGTGGAGGCATTACTTGATACCCAAAGAATTTGTTTTGTACAGCGATAATCATGCATTGCATTTTGTGAGTCAACAGGAGAAGTTGAACCAGAAGCATGCAAAATGGGTAGAGTACATGCAGAATTTTACATTTGTAATCAAGCACATTTCAGGAACTGCTAACAAAGTGGCTGATGCTTTGAGCAGGAAATGTTTGTTGCTGCAGGAATTCAGAGTTAAAATGTTGGGTTTTGAAAATCTTAAGGATACGTATGCCGGAGATGCAAACTTCAGGGAAGCGTATGAAGCAGCTGAGAACCCAGTTCTCAGAGATCGGAGTCCATGGATAGAATTCGTGATCCAGGAAGAATTTCTATTTAGAGGTAATCAACTATGTATTCTGAATTTCTCCATGAGAGAGAATTTGGTGAAGGAAAAACACAGCGGAGGATTAGCAGGTCATTTTGGACATGACAAAACATTCACAAAGCTGAGCGAATCGTATTTTTGGTCAGGCATGCGAGCATATGTGAAGAGGTTTGTTGACAGGTGCAGGATATGTCAACATGCGAAGGGCCGAAAGCAGAACATAGGGTTCTATTAGCCATTGCCCATACCCGAAAGACCATGGGAAGCCATTAGCATGGATTTTGTTTTGGGTTTGCCGAGGACACAAGGATGAGTTGATTCCATCTTTGTGGTGGTGGACAGGTTTTCAAAAATGGCACATTTTATTCCGTGTCAGAAAACCAGTGATGCAACACACATCGCGAACTTGTTTTTCAAAGAAATCGTCAGATTACATGGATTTCCGAGAAGCATAGTATCAGACAGGGATACAAAGTTCATAGGTCATTTTTGGAGGATGCTATGGAAGAAGCTGGGAACTAATTTGGCTTTTAGTTCAACTTACCATCCTCAGACATATGGGCAAACAAAGGTGGTGAATAGAAGTTTGGAGGATTTATTGAGAAGCTTGGTGATAGAACACCATAGCAGTTGGGACCAGATATTACCACAGGCAGAGTTCGCGTATAACGATTCGGTGAATTGGAGTACAGGAAAAATCCCATTTCAGATTTTGTATGGGACACAGCCAAGGGGAGTTTCTGAACTTAGGGAGTCAGGACAGGCTGAAACTAGTAGTGCGAGCGCAGAAGAGTTCGTTGAGGAGATGCAGGAACTTCACAGTCAGGTGAAGCAGCGACTGCAGAAGTCCAATCAAGAGTATAAGCGCAGAGACGATCAACGGAAGAGACAACTTCAGTTTGAAGTTGGTGACATGGTTCTAGCACACTTGAGGAAGGAAAGGTTCCTGAGGTGAACATATAACAAGCTCAAGATGAAGAAAATTGGGCCATGCAAAGTCCTGAAGAAATTTGGAGAAAATGCATACAAGATTGAGTTGCCGGATGGCATCGGGATATCTCTGATATTCAATGTTTCGGATTTATACCCATACAGGGCTGATGAAGCAGAAGCTGGAATTGAGGAACCAGTGGTCCAGTGGCAGAAACAATTACCAGTTGCACAGAAACCGCAGATGGAGTGCATACTGGACAAGCGATTGGGAAAAAAGACCAGACGAAAGCAGTATTTTGAGTATATGGTGAACTGAAAAAATCACCCAGTGGAGGATGCCAGCTGGGAGACTGAAGTAGTGATACAAAAGCATGGGCATACTGTGTAGGAGCTCATGGACAGGAGCCCATGAAAATTTTCGAGCCGAGGAGTATGATGCAGGAGCATTGCTCACTCATCAAGCGAGCCAACACAGAGCGGAGAACAGCTGGACAACGCCAGCACATATATTTTTGAAATGCTTTGGAATTTGTAGCGCCGCTCTTTCATGAATCCATTCATAAAGAAGCGCACTTGTATTGTATTGTAGATAGGAAGGCATTTATTAGTTTTAATGTTGTTAGATAGGAATTTATTGTAGATTTGATAGTTTCAGATTTCAAGAGGGCAAACGGAATATAGGCACCCTCCTTTGTATTATTGTAATAAAATTCAAAATTATCAAGCATTCTGAAGAGAAGAGCAGAGAAAATAATTTGTGGAGAGCCCCCATGTACACATTGAATTAATAGAAGAGAGTCTTTAATTCAACTTCATGGTTTGTGTTGTTTCTCTGTGTTAATATTATGCTCATGAATGTTTGTTTTCTGTCATGCGTTTGCTTTGATATGCTGCGTATATGATTTCATAGTTGATTTGAAATCTATGAGAGAAAGAGAGGAGAATGAGTTTCAATTGTTTCTCTGTCTGAGCTAGGAGATTCCTGCATAGAGTGCAGTGGAATTCATCTGCATAGAGTGCGTTGATGAGGCTAGATAGTTGAACTCTTGTTCTCATCTGCCCAAGGGTTGAATTGGGTTACTAGAGCCGTGCAGGAGAAGTGCAGGACGAGGTTAGAGTTCTCAGCAGCTAGTCTGAGAAAGGGAAGGCAGGGATTACTATTTCCGGAAGTGCAAAGAGTCCAGACGACCCAACACTTAGAGAGTGATTGGGCACCGAGCGCAAGGAGTGCGACAACCTTCCGTCGAAGGAGTGGGAGAAATTAATCTCAGGAGGGATAGTTCCGTTGTGAACACTAAGGGAACAGATCCAGGAGAGGCATGAACAAGGCAGAGGAGAACCGCGAAATCCCGTTGACCGCTAGATTGTGGGGAAGTTGTGCGGTATTTAGTTTGTAGGCACAGGAAGGATCAAAATCCATCAGGGTTTGGAGTTCGGTGTTTGACCAGGTGAGGCGCATACCCTTTGAAATCACGATCAGCGATTCCCCGAGTTGATCAGAGCTGTTAGTCGCTACAGGGACACATGGCAAGAGATCCCGGGAGGTCGGGATTCGGCGTTCGAAGTTTTATTGTGCAAGGAGTTGTGGACGACGAGTCGCGATCCCGCGATTCCCGATAGAGGGGGGAGGTTCCTGGTGACATGGCACGAGAGTTGCGCACGTACATATCAGCATTCGGGGTTCGGAGATTTGCGAGGGGGTGAATCGCAACATCAAAGGTACCGATTTCCCGATAGGGAAAATCCTCGACGAGCGAAGTGTTGACTGTTGACCCATCGGGGTTCGGGGTTTTGAGTTGCATGAGAACTGTGCTCACAGAATTCGCAAAATCGCGAATTCCGATTTCCCGATTTTGGAGGAAGGTTAGAAAGGAGTATTGTGGGTAGTGAGAACTCCCGAGAGGAGTTGGAAGAGTTCTTTGACTCTTCGGGCCTGAGACGAAGAAGGTCTTGGTGAGAGCGGGTTGGACCGTGAGGGTTGCGACTTCCACACCAATAATCATTAGTTCCAATCTATTTATAATCTCCAAAGTGATCTATAGTTTAGATTACTTTTCACACTCACTTTTAGATCTAGATTACACGTTGCATGTTAAGTACTTTTAGCATGTCTCATAAATAACTCAATTAACTAATTACATAATTAATTAATAAAATAAATTTACTTTAATAATTCCTTTAATTAAAGTAAATTAAAGATTAGATGGCTTTGGACGATTTCCACATGTATAGACACATAGAACTGTGAAGAAATACATGTTTAATGCTGCCACTAACATCAACACTCCCTATTATTGAGGAAGGTATTTACTGAAGAGCCACATGGAACTGGTTCTACCTCTAATTCTGACACAATGTCACACACATCATCCTGCACACTGGAATTCCTCTAACCATGTTGGTCAACTTCTCCCTAAATACTAGAAGTCTCAGAATTGATAACACTACATATCAATGTGATGAAGTTTGAAACCTTCATTGAAGGCATGCTCTCCCTCAATGTTATCCTATAATCTTCCTACTCCCGAGCATCCATCAATGTCATCTCATACCGACTCAGTCTCGTGACAAAACTGGAAGGGGATAAATCCCTCCTATCCTATAAAGTTTCACTCACCACACCGAAAGTCTATGAACTATGCTCATCCTTCATCTCCTCACCCTTTGGAGCCTCCTTCTCCTTCTCTTTTGTCACTAACATTGATCCATGATCCAAGATCCCCTTGGATCTTCTTACAGGATGGCCTTGCAACTTGTTTAACCTACCCTCTCTAACACCAATGTTGAATTTTGTGTTTGGGATAGATCCCTATGAACATATGATTACTTTCCCTTTCTGAAAAGTAACTGAAAAACCCATGTCCTCCAAAACTGAAATTGAGAGAAAGTTCTTCTTCAGTTCTAGTACATACAACACATCTTCAACCTCTAGAAAACCTCCTAAATTGAGATGGAACCTGATTGTCCCAACTCCTTCTACACCACACTTGGAATGAGTTCCAAGATCCACATGTAAACATGAGTCCGTCTCTGACCAACTGGTGAACAACTCATGTTTCCCCATCATGTGATGAGAAGCACTACTGTCCAAGTACCACACACTCCTTGAGTAGGTGTTGGTAGAGAGGCATGTGAACATTGATAATTCCTTCTCAAACTTTTTTGCAAACTCATCTAAATGCATCTCTACTAATGATATTGTTTATGTCTTCTCTTGCGTCTTCTTCTATGGACATTGTGATGCATAGTGCCAAAACTTTTTGCATGTGAAGCACTTTATTTTACTTGAGTCCTTCTTTCCTAGTTGTGAGTTGGACTCCTAATTGTTACCCTACTTTATAGAACCCTTTCCGTTTCCCTTCCTTGTCTTACTAACAAGGGTTGGGTTCTCCTCCTCTTCATCTTCCCACTTTCCTCTCTTAGACTCCTCTCAAGTCTCTTCCTGGATGAAATCATCCCAAAGTTTCTTCCAATTTGGGACATTCTCCTGAGCACACAATCCTTTGACATATGGTTCCCATGACTTGGGAAGACCATTCAATGCCATGTTAATGAGCTCTTCATCCTCTGTTTTCTTCCCTATGGTTGCAAGTTCATCATGCACTTGTGTGATCCTTATAAAATAATTGGTAACATTATTTGATCTAGACATCTGAACGAATATGAGTTTATTCATTAATATCATATTCCTATTCATTTTCTTTCTTTTGAATAAACTTACCAAGGAATCAAACATCTCTTTGGTCATCTTCTTCTCATTTAGGTGAGGGATTATATGATCCTTCACATAATCTAGGAGGACTCTTTTTTCTTTTTTCTAGAGATTATATCTGTCGATGGATTAACTGATTTATCCATTAACTCCAAAATGTCATACTCTTTCAATGCCAAAGTAACTATTGATTTCCAATATAGGAATTTGGATGCTCCATCCAATCTGTCTTCATCTCTCAACGGTGTTGCTTCCATCCCTATGACCTGATAAAATGACTTGGAAATAACCTGTTGTTGGAAAATTGCTCCTATATTGATATAGCTTCCCTTTAGAGCACGATATTTGATACCATGTAGAAATTATTACTCCACCACCTAGGTACTTTTTTTATCTGTGATTTCCTTACTGCAATCAGATTAGAGACCCAAAAAACCCTTGGAAAAACCCTGGAGGGAAAACCAGTGTTGAGAATGATTTTATGATGCTAAAATTAGGTCTCCTGTAACAAGGATAATGGCCCACTGAGAGAAATACAACTGTAGACTAACCTAGTACAGGATGACCTGATATACAATCAATTATGGCACACTTTTCTAGGCATTCATGAATGTCTTTTTTGTGACCCGCAGATATCCGTGACTTTCCCCATTGTGACTCATGGATATCTTTTATTGTATCCTCTATGGCCCATGGATGTGTATGGAAAACTTGTACAAAAATCTATGTATGCTCCAACATTCTCCTGTGGCTTCCTTCTATTGAAACCCACTTGCATATGCCAATGTTATCTCTTTTCCTTGACCTATATGATCTCTAGATGAAGGTCCTTCTTCACCTATCCAATATCTTGAACCATAGTCCTCCGTGATCTAATACTTTGTGTCAACTCCCTCAATACATGTCAAGTGTCAGCAAAAGTTCTTCTTTGATTCTACACTCTTGAATGACTCCACACTAGCAAAAGTCCTTCTTTGATATCTCTATGTGAATGTGTCTTCCTCCTTCTCCTAGAATTTCTTTTATAATCATGAGTTACAATCTATTTCTAATTTCCAAAGTGATCTATGGTTGAGATTACTTCTCACACTCACTTTTAGATTTAGATCACATGTTTCATGCTAAGTACTTTTAGAATGTCTCATAAATAAATCAATTAATTAATTACATAATTAATTAATAAAAATAATTTACTTTAATAATTCATTTAATTAAAGTAAATTAAAGAGTAGAAGGCTGTGGACAATTTCCACAAATCTAGACACATAGACCTATGCAGAAATACCTATCTGATGCTACCACTAACATCAACAGGTGCAACAAGGACTAAGAAACATCTCATGTGTGACAAATTAAAAGACAAACCCTAACCGTAGAATTTGGAAAGATAGAAAGGTGGGGCCATGCAAAGTTGAGTTGGAATTCCAACTTTATGAGGCTATAAATTTCACATATGAACATAGTTTGGGTTCTCTTTACATAGTTATAAAGCTATTGAAAATCTATATGATTTGGAAATCTATCTCCATCACCTTCCCATTGTTTTGCACTCCAAAAATTCTCGGAAGGACCCAAAATAAACTCTAAAAGTCCAAGATCCAAATATCGCCAAATTCAATATATGTTTGGGATTGACCTCAAATAATCTTCTATTCCTCACATGTTGTTATGGTATTAAATATAGAAGGAAATTCATGCATATGCCTTGATTTTTGGGTTCTCAATAAGTTGACCATCAAGGACAAATTTCCCATTTCCATTATTGATGATCTCTTGGAAAAACTTCATTGAGCCAATTTATTCACTAAAATAGACCTTTGTTTAGGATACCACCAAATATGGATGATTTACGAAGACATATACAAGATATTTCTGCACACATGAAGGTCGTTATGAGTTTTTAGTGATTCCCTTTATACTTGCAATGCTCCATCCACTTTTTATATCCCCATGAGAAATATGTTTTCACTCTTCCTATTTTGTGTTGGTCTTCTTCGATGATATATTAATTGATGTTGAAATTTTGGATTTCCATATCAAACATGTTGATAAAGCTTTGCAACTCTTATGGGAGCATCAATTTTTCCTCAAACATTCCAAATGTGATTTTGGGGCTCCACAAGTTGAATAATTGGTTCACATTGTCATTCAATATGGGGTGCCAGTAAATCCCAAGAAAGTTGAAACTATGCGATATTGGCCCCACCTCAAGACCTTGAATGATCTAGATTATATTGAGAATAACATGAAGAAAAATGTATAATAAGGAAACAAAATGAGATATTGTAAGAAACACAGTAATACAATAAAACTCAGATTCTATTAGTGATTGTCTAAAATACAAAATATTGTGATGCAGGAGCATAGCCTCATGAAAATGAAGTCACCCATGACTTCATCAAAGTTGAGTGAATCAAAGGAGACCTATGGTCTCACACTTGTGTAATTTGTTATTTTGGATAATGGGCAAGGATTCTAGATCCTTTCCACTTGTAAAAGATAAGATAGGGTTTGTTAATGGTTAGTGAGTCACTGATGACTCGTAGGGGTCAGTTGAGTTTATGAAGGACTCTGTTCCTTAATCATAGGATCTGGAAACAGAAATCCATTGTAATTAAATACAAGTTTGGTCGATGGTTGAGATAGTTGAACCTAGTTTAATCCAGTTTATCCTAGATGAAGGTTAGCTCATAGAAGCTTAGATTAGCTTGAAGTTAGCTCGAGGAGTAAGATTGAATGTATATCAAGAGGGGAAAGATCGGAATTCAATTCCTGGAGCACGCACAGAGACTCATTGCTCTGTTTTGTAAAAGATCTATTGGGGAAATTCAAGTTTGTAAAGAAGGTTTTATTACTCTGTTGAATTCAATTTCAGTATTGCAATTATTTGATATTATTACTCTGTGTATATTATTATTCTGATCATCTGTGTAATATTTATGATTTTTATGATATCATGTATTTGAAAGATGTGATCGATCTAATTCATCAGTAAAGAATTGAATTCAGGAGGGATACAGTGAGATTTCATAAATATTTACAGTGAGGAAGCCCTGATTATTATGCATAGTCTGTGTGTGTATAACATTGGGATTGACAGAGGAGAATAGAGTGGAGTTCAAAGAGTCAAAGGATTGATGGTTCAGATCATATGAGAGACAGACGGCTAAGATCAAAGCGGAGGTCGGCAAGTAAGAGATTAACGGTCCGGATCGCAACGGAGATTGAAGGTTCGAAGTTCGAGGAGACTTTTCATTTTCCGCTGAGAGATACGTGTCCATTGGTGTATGGAAGCGGAAATTGGAGGTTAGTACGGAAATTCTGTCAATGGTCATTTCCATTGGGACCTTTGGTCATATTAGAAAGTCATATTGTGCTTAATAACTAATGGAAAGTCTTTTCCGTTGGTGCTAAGTAAAAGAGAAAATGTTTAGCCCACGAAATAGATGAGTCTTGCTATATTTTTAGCTGAAGTGCCAAGATAGTGACAGATAACTAAGTTTAGCTCTGTCAAAGAATGATGAAACACCATATTCAAGGTAGATTCCAGTACAGTAAATTGTGGAATCGAGGATCTGCTTTGACATAGCAAGTGGTGCTTGCATCAAGTGGTATCAGAGCAAGGATTGCTCTCTATAGGAGGTATCTTTTATTCTATGTGAAGGAATTTACTTTTATATATTCATGAAAGTATGGGTGCTGTCATAACTAATGCTTGTTTTGGTTAGCACAAATAATTGATGAGTGTAACATACAGAGAAGCAGGAAAAGAAAGATCCTAGAAGCATATTATGGTCAAAGATAAGAAAAGAGCAGGATACAAACAGAAGATGATCCATTTGGTGTATGGATGAACATGGTCAAAGATCTTGAAGGCATAAAGAGATGATATGATAACTATAATTGTAGGTACAGAAGCAAGAAGACTGATGAAAGTGGCAGAGTATGGAGGAAAAGTTTGAGTAATGGTTATCCCCTGGTGATGAGGAAGCTTATAGCAAATTTAGATTTGAAATTTTGATTGAGGTAAATTGAAATGTTATTTTGTTTCAATTTATAATAACGATAAAGTTGTGGAAGAAATGACTCATCAGAGACAAAACTCCATTGTGAGATAAGGAGTATGACTGTTCTGGCAGAAGAACATTGAAGGCTGTAGTATAGAGGTAGTGAAGAGGAGTTATGGTGATTTTATAGCTCAGTGAAGTGAGACAGTCAAGAATATGTAAGGAGAAGAGTTATAGACTGGAATGCCAATTCCAGGAATCGATTGGGAAGAATTGGTAAAGATAGACTAGGGAGCCTATAATAAAGTTTTGCAAAGAAGGGCAAGCTTGATGATCAAATCCAATAGAGATTGGGTAGGACTAGAAAAGAGAAGTTGCAGAGGATGGCAATCAAAAGGACTTCAAAGTTCTTAAGGAATCGGATCTATTTGAATCTGACAGGTAATGGTCTTTTATTTCTGTTTTGAACTAAATTGTGAAAGAGATTGTTGATGACATGTAGCAGCAGTAAAATGACAATGAACTTAATAGTATCCAGCAGAAGGTTGGAGTAAAGAGGACAATCTGAAATGTTCTCATGAGAAGAGAGATTTGTAGAAGCCAGAGAAGCAGAAGATGCTTAAGTGAAGGTTCCAGGAAAGGGAATCCACAGGAATACCAAAGGAAGACTAATCATGGAAGGGATTAGTATGGTATTCAAGGACAAGTTGATAGAGTCAGCTTGTAGAGATGGCTTAGTTGCAGATCACAATGAGAAGGGAGAAGCTCATGGAAGAAGGAAAACTATGATTACTGAGAA
>JZKD02S2397709.1:233944-259820 GCA_000966675.3 Picea glauca
TAATTAAATACAAGTTTGGTCGATGGTTGAGATAGCTGAACCTAGTTTAATCCAGTTTATCCTAGATGAAGGTTAGCTCATAGAAGCTTAGATTAGCTTGAAGTTATCTCGAGGAGTAAGCTTGAATGTAGGTCAAGAGGGGAAAGCTCAGAATTCAATTCCTGGAGCACGCACAGAGACTTATTGCTCTATTTTGTAAAAGATCTATTGGGGAAATTCAAGTTTGTAAAGAAGGTTTTATTACTCTGTTGAATTCAATTTCAGTATTGCAATTATTTGATATTATTACTCTGTGTATATTATTATTCTGATCATCTGTGTAATATTTATGATTTTTATGATATCATGTATTTGAAAGATGTGATCGATCTGATTCATCAGTAAAGAATTGAAGTCAGGAGGGATACGGTGAGATTTCATAAATATTTACAGTGAGGAAAGCCCTGATTATTATGCATAGTCTGTGTGTGTATAACATTGGGATTGACGGAGGAGAATAGAGCAGAGTTCAAAGAGTCAAAGGATTGATGGTTCAGATCATATGAGAGACATATGGCTAAGATCAAAGCGGAGGTCGGCAAGCAAGACATTAACGGTCCGGATCGCAACGGAGATTGAAGGTTTGAAGTTCGAGGAGACTTTTCATTTTTCGCTGAGAGATATGTGTCCATCGGTGTATGGAAGCGGAAATTGGAGGTTAGTACAGAAAGTATGTCAATGGTCATTTCCATTGGGACCTTTTTTCATATTAGAAAGTCATATGGTGCTTAATAACTAATGGAAAGTCTTTTCCATTGGTGCTAAGTAAAGGAGAAAATGTTTAGCCCACAAAATAGATGAGTCTTGCTATATTTTTAGATGAAGTGCCAAGATAGTGACAGATAACTAAGTTTAGCTCTGTTAAAGAATGATGAAAGACCATATTCAAGGTAGATTCCTGTACATTAAATTGTGGAATCGAGGATCTGCTTCGACATAGCAAGTGGTGCTTGCATCATATTGTAAAATGCAAAGCACACAAGATAGATATAATGGTGGTATCTTATCTCTGAAGATAGAGATGTGACGGCTACGCTCATTCACAATAAGTCGATTAAAAAGAGGTCGAAAAGGAATTTTAACATAAAGTGTCAATGAGAAAACCCTAAACATCCTAAACCCTAACCCCAAAAGATGAAACAACAAAAGGTTTGTCGGCCCTGATGTGGTTAGTTGATATGTCAACTTCCCGGACAACTTTTGTATACAATCTCCATTTGGGGTGCTCGATACATTCTGTTTGGCCTAGCATCTACCTCTGACTACATGCTAGGCGTTGTCATGCCAAAAAATGTCATTTAGGGCCTCAAAACAGCCTTGCAAGTTTGGGACCCAAAAAACCATAAAAAACTGCCAAGATGTGGAACCATTCTGAATTAGTGGAACAGGTGGGTGGCCACCAATATCCACTTGGATAATTCCTCCCCACTTAGGAAGAAATGGTTCTCATTTCTTTATGTTCCTACATAACATGGGGAAACTTCTGCATAATATGACTCTTGGTAGGGCCACTTTCCCTTGGGAAGAAGATGCCATGCTTTCATGACCCAATAGAGTTGGATGTTCTATTGGTGGTTTCCCTTTGTCATGGTGTCCATGATTCGATTAAATGTCACCTATTCAATGCAGTCAAGATTGATTTCTATAGGGTCAAAGTGATCGAACACATCTGAAGTGTCCATGAGAGGTGGAAAATATGGTCAAAGCAAATCCACATTAAATACTCAGTGCAAGCCAAGGAAAGGGGGAATAATTAATTCAAAATAATTCTCACCCACAACCTTGGTGATGGTGTAAGGCCCACATTAGAGTGGGAGGATATTTCGATGGGGTCCTTTGAGGAATTATTTATGCAAATGAAACCATATCTTATCTCCCACCTGAAACTTGTGTGGTACTTGAAGTTGATCGTGGTGTTGCTTGTACTTGGCGTTGGATTTATGCAAAATGTCATGATTTTTTTTTTGAATGTGATGGATTCGCTCAACAAACTTGGGTGCTCGATTAGACTCTATCATAGCATGGGAGGAGTCTTCCTATGCAACTGAAAAGGTCAGAGATACATCAATGGGGGCCAATGGTTGGAACCCCAAGCACACCCGAAAAGGGTCGTGGCCAATAGATTCATGGAGGGATGTGTTGTAGCTATGTTTAACATAAAGAAATATCTCATCCAATGTTCTTGGATTTTTGGAATTGTACATCCTCGGGATATGGACAATAATCCTTTTGGCTACCTATGTTTTTCCATTAGTCTGGGGGTAAAAGGCAGTCGATTTAGTTATCTTGGTTTCCATCATCGACCATAGGGTAGACCAAAACATACTCAAGAACCTACTATCTTGATTTTAAATAATGGTCATTGGGAGCCCAAAATAAACCCAAACGTGTTCAAAGAATACCTTAGCAGTGGCCTTGACTGTGATGCTCTTCTTGTAAGGTGCCAAACTTCCATATTAGAGAATCAATCAATGACAATGAAGAAACAATCATTCCCATGCTTGGTTGAAGGTATAATAAACATGTAATCCATGGAGATGAAATCCCAAGGTCTATTGGGAGTAGGAAAATGAGTGTATAGCCCCTATTTCTTAATGGTGGGTTTGGAAATGATGCAAATAATGCAATATCTGATGTACTTGCAGACATATTATCGAAGCTTCGGACAATAAAAATACTTTTGCAGGACTACCACTATTTTGTCCAGACCAATGTGTCATGCTGCCTGACTATAATGAGCTTCCCAAATAATCTTTGCACACTTTCTTGAATGAACACATAGATGTCTTAGATGGCATAACAGTCCATCCTGGAGATGAAAGTCTAGAACTTATTTTCCTAGGCTCAATGTCTGATAGGTAGCAACAAAGTCAGAGTCACTATTGTATAATTATGGTAACCCAGACATCTCATGCCCATGAGAATTGAGAAATGTGGTTATCCCCACAATTAGAGGTTGATTGAGGTAGTTTGCAACATGGTTGGTGTTGCCCTTCTTGTATTTGATGTTCAAGTGAAATTGTTGCAGGTACATGGACCATTTCTGGTGGAAGTCATTCTATAACTTTCCCCATGTATGTATGAATTGCAGAGGCCTATGATTAGTGTGGATGATTGTTTCCTTACCTAGAATGTAATTTTTCCACTTTCAACAAGATTTCACAATCGAGTACATCTCTTTTTCATAGGTGCGGAAGGGGTGATTTTAGGGGCTAAAATTCTCTCATGGGCTAATTTTCCAAAGTTTTTCCAAAAACAATATTCACTATTCTAAAAATGATTCGCCCAAATTCTATATGATAAAATTATTTTACCTTAAAAAATCGCCAAAATTTTATAAAACTTATATAAAATCCTTAGAAATTTGAATAATTATACAAAAATATCGCCAAACATTTTATATTTGGCATATGAAGGATTAGTAAGATTCAACAAAGTTTCTACATTTTAAAATAAATTTCTATCCTTAAAATCATCCCTGGGGTGGGTTATATACGAATATCATTAGATAGTTTTTCATTGTGATAGGTTATTGGATTCCCTTGATAAGTGAGGACTGTTTCGATAGCATAATCTAAAGCATCTGTCTCAATCTCAAATGGTTTTTGTACGTCTAAAAGACTAAGGATTAGTGCTGAGTAAAGGAGAAATTGCAAATCCTCGAATGCTTTCTATTGGGACATGGCCCAAACAAAATCGGCCTTTGTTGCACCCTTGGTCACCTGGCTTAGGGCCCAAGCAATATGAGAGAACCCCAACACAAACCTATGGTAAAATTTAGTGAGGCATAATAAGTTGTGAATCTTGGCCAGTGTCTTTGGGGCCATCTAATCGCAGAGGACTTGGATTTTGGCTGGATCCACATGCACACCTTTCTCATTTGTTATGCCATAAATTTCCACACCAATTTCCATTTTTGAGATGGCCAAATCCATTCCCTATATTGCAAACTTAAATCCCATTCTCCTTCATAAAAAACATCTAAAAAAAAACTCTTTTGTTTCCATACGTGATTCACCCATGTACAAATCATGTATATACGCTATTTTCTAGTGTACAAACCACGCATAACCTCAATTTTGTGATAAAAATAAAAATACTCCACATTTTTTGGAGGGGTTTTGGTTGGGCTTGTTCCCAAACTTCCCTTGGCCCATACACAATGGAATACAACTACATCAACCCCTTGAGGATGGTATATAAGCACCTATGAGGGTATGGATGAGGAGAGACAACCTTTATGAAATATTATACTGACAAATTTGTAATCTTCCCTATTTCCTTGAGCCTTTGAGTAGCATCTCCCTGATATAGAAACTTGTTTTCGAACATTCCTTCATCTCTCATATATGACTATAGGGTGTATTCTTATCCCTTTTGATTCATTCAAGGAAGAGTCATTTCACTGAGTTGATGCTTGAAGGGCCAATGGAGGAATCTAGGAGGTTGGCTTTGCGGTAGTGTTGGCGGCTAGAGTCAGGTTGTAACTACCTACTTATACTATTTTCAATGAAAGAGTTCTCTTTCCCTCCATATATGTGTAATTTCATTCTATCTATTCATATATGTTAATTTTATTTACATATTTGAATTTCCATATTACATGTAGAACTTGATTTTATAACTACCTTGTTTGAGTCTATACTTGATCTCCTTTTGTAGGCTCTGTTAGCTCCCAAAATGAAACCGTCCTTTTGGTCGAGTGTTGTGGTGGATAGCATGGATATCGGTAGTTTCCTCAATTCATTTTTGAGTTTTATAGCTGCAAAGATTAGGTTTTGGTTTTTGTCTTAGAAAATAATATGACCCATAAAAGTCTTATTTTCAAAATTTTCATAATTCACTTTCAACAGCTAACGTGTGTCCAAAAGTTGAGTGTTAGCTGCGGAAAGTGGCGACTTTTAGCAGCTAAGGAGTGCCTCTCATAGGTCTGTGCGCTGATGAAAGTGGAGACTTTCCACAGCTACGGAGCGGTTCTTTCAAGGTCGTGCGCTGATGAAAGTGGAGACTTTCCACAACTACGGAGAAGTTCTTTCAAGGTCGTGCGCTAATGAAAGTGGAGACTTTCCACAGATATGGAGCAGTTCTTTCAAGGTCATGCACTGATGAAAGTAGAGACTTTCCACAGCTACGGAGCAGTTCTTTCAAGGTCGTGCGCTAGTGAAAGTGGTAGATATCAACAACTAAGGGGCGTTTTCCACGGGCCGTTGGCTGAAGAAAGCGGGAATCACGTGCGTGATATCCATGTCTAAAGGCAAATGATGATATGATCATCCCACATCAGGCAAATCCAAATCATGCACTGATGAAAGTGGGTAATGATGGAAACTCAATTCTGCACATCAAAATAGCATTGCGAACCAGATCTTATTCAGTGATGCATGCTGCACATTCATGGCGCCGGAAATGGTAATTTCGAATTCAGCAACTCAGGAACAGAGGTTGTATTGCCAGGATGACAACATCAAATCAGATCATTGCTTCCATATCACACATTGTTCACGAAGGTTTGTTAAAGTTTAAAATGTTAAAAAAATAGAGACGACTCCCGATTGCTTTCAACAATGCAAGACCTCGGCCCAATAGCATATCACAGTGTTTGGTGTGCAAAACCATTTGGAGTTTTGAATTGCAAATGGAAAGAATGATGCTTAAACTTGCAGGGAACTTTTCAATCCCTTCCCAAGCTCCAAATGAAGATCTGAAAACACCATTGGAAATCTTAGATTCTCTGGATGTCGATCGACTATTCATACATGAAAAACAGATTTTCTATGACTGAGAAATTTGATTTTGAAAAACGTTGCGCTTTCACCAGCGCAGAAGGAATAATTATGACTAGTTAGCTGTTGAAAGTGTCACCTTTCAATAGCTAAGGAGCGTTTTTCACGGGCTATGCGCTGTTGAAAGCCTGTCACAGCCAGAATGTTACGATTTTCGCCCAGATCGTAATTTTTTGCATGAGAATGAATTGAAACCTCTTCTAAGGCTTCATTAATGAATTATCAAATCTATTTAATCAACCACTTTTGGAAAATGAAGAGAAGAAAAGGTGTACAAATGTCATTTACCATCTTTAAAAGAGGCATAATTTCAGGGTTTTGGGAGCCACATCACATAATTCGAATTTTAGAGAGCCTTGGGAGGCTGAGCTACACATCATCAGATTTCAACCATATTTTGAGGGCCAGCAGATAAAGATTTACTTTATTTGAGGATCTATTCCTATTTTTTGTTTACTATTTTTGGAAATTCAGATCCATAGTTTTAGGATCTAATAACTGAATTGTTAAGCCATAAAGCTACATAAGGAAGATGAATGAGGGGGTTCAGTTTTGGGATATAGAATTCTCTATTGTACACAGGCTTTTGATGCTAATACTAAATCACATGTTCCTTTCTATTTTGATGTCAGTTTTCCACACTCCTTCTATACTGTTATCTGTGTTGTCAAGCCTTTAATGACTGTCATCTTATTATTTGGATCATAACCTGATAATTATTTTCTTCATTGTTAATTAGACCCTAATTTGTACTGGTTTATTAGAAATATGTTCTTCATCCACCTTAAAGTTATTTGCTGATTATCAATCTTAGAGAGCACTGGTTCATTTGTTTACCATCTTGACTATCTGAATACCATGTTTGAATTGAGTTATCTTACTGATCCATATACACAAAATAAAATAAAAAAATTACTTGAAGTTACCAAGCACTTTTGGTCTACAACCACAAAGGGTTTCTTGGAGTGATAACAAAATGGCGCCGTTGTCGGGGAACGAAGGATGAAGCAAGCTTCCATGGGAGACGACAGAGCTTCATCTTTTGATGATAGACAAAGGCTGAGCATTATATGGGTTGTAAAACATCTATCTGGCGACTCCACGTTCAAAGAATCCACTGGGGAGGATCATGTTGATTAAAGATGAAGAGGCTCAAATCAAAATCCAGGTATCAGTTCATTGATTTGCTTCAGGAACTGTTGTTGTTCTTTATTACCTCTTTCATTCTTTTCCCTTCACGTGTAAAGATAATTATTTTATGTTTTGTATATTCAAAGAATCATCATCCTTCTTGTATATATTCTCCTTTAGAAGAGGAAATCCTTCAGCCCTGCATTGTAGATGTAGATTATGTGGCTTTACCTCAGCCCATTCACAAATATGACCATTGTATTTCTTTTTCCTATGAATCTGATCAGCCATGTGACCTTGAAAAGATAGAAATTGTTTCAGATCCCGTCCAGATCTTAGCCCCTCTTGTCATAATTTCTGAACCTTGTCATGAACTCGTTAACTCTCGTGATCAGCCCACAACTTTTCAAGTTAAGATCCAGATGAAGATGTTCAAACCTTTAAAGCTACCCCTTCTTCTTCATCCTTATCCTGATGACAGTTATGAGTATCTCCCTTGTCTTTCTGGAGAGAATCAAGCTTCAGCTGAGAGACACGTGGAATCCTTTTTGGATTTTGTTGATCGTTTTCAGCTTGCTCATGAAGATGTGATCATGAGATTTTTTTCAAAGTATCTGATCAAAGATGTTGCTGCATGGTTTAAAAGTCTGAAAGATGATTCGATTGGCTCTTGGACCGAATTCTCTAATGTTTTCCTGAAGTATTGGGGCAAGTACAAAACTTTAGATTCCTACCTTGTTGATTTCTATGCTTTAAAACGAGAGCAGGATGAAGCCCTACCTGTTTTTAACAAAAGGTTTTATCGTGCCTATCATGACATGCCTTTGGAGGTTAGGCCTACAGAGACAGCTGCCATGATATATTATGTCATGGGTCTTCATTCAGATCTTGTCCTTCTTCTTCTAGAACGGAAGTCTTCATCCATGACCCAGTTGTTTGAAGATGCTCAAGAAGTAGAAGAGAACATTTGTTCTTCTCGAAGGATCCGAGGTCGAGATTTCTTTGAAAATATACAAGCACATGAGCAAGATGAATGTCATTTTACCTCAGATTTTGAGCAGGAGAATAATGAGGTTGGAACAGTTTTAGAACAACAACAAGTCTGTGACCTCTTTTTAGATTCAGATCTGAATTTTCCAACAATTTCAGAGTACTCCATAGACAGGTATGAATCTAAAGTTTATGATCAATTTGCAAATCAGAATGCATCTATGATAACCAATGATTGCATTGAAAACTACATGTTCCTAGTTGATCATAATCCTTGTCATTTAAACATTKCTCTATCATCATCCACKRARGAYTGTTCTRAAGAAAACAGTAAGTTTGAAGCAKATTTGGATSARYAGCCTRARGGTGAGTATATTTCAGATTCAGAATCAGATTTTTCAGTATGTGCAGAGTATTCCAGAGATAGGTATGAGTTTGAATTTCATGACCAGTTTGCAAATCAAGAAGAGCCTATGGTAACTAATAATTATATAGGCAACTACATGTTTTCAGTTGATCCAAATTCATATGATGTAAAACTTGTTCTATCATCATCTTTTGTACATTTTTCTGAAGAGGAAGTTACAATCATTGATGATCAATCACTGATATCAAATGGACAAGAAGATGACCAGTCCTCTTATAGAGAAACAATCATGGCTGAGCAAGAGGTTACCATGGACATGCAACTTTTTCCCGAGGAGCAACATGTTTCTTATTTTCTTTTCAAGGATCCAGTAGCAGTTTTCATGGATCTATACTTTTCAAAGAACCTGAAAATTTTAGATTTTATTAGCTTGCCAGTGTTTCTGAGTAAGTATGATTTCCTGAAAAGATCCTTGTCACTGTGGTTGCATGTTAAATAT
The DNA here is from genome assembly GCA_000966675.3 of Picea glauca. NCBI lineage: Eukaryota > Viridiplantae > Streptophyta > Pinopsida > Pinales > Pinaceae > Picea > Picea glauca. The sequence goes on from JZKD02S2397709.1 coordinate 242,754, forward strand.
CATTTGCTGATCAGTAGTAAAGACAAGATTTCTTCAGTGTTCAAATTGCTTGGATGGCTACTATGGAAATCAACATTCACTTAACAAATGACAGAGCTGGTTAGTGTAGGAGTAGGCAGAGGAATAAGCTTGCTATACGAGCAAATGAGATATTTTTTAGTTTTTGATTTCATGAATAAGTAGGACAGGTCACAGACAGGTTACAGGCAAGCTACAGTCAGACTACAGGTTTGTTGAAGAACAGTTGCACAGACCAGATGACTCCATGCCCAATGCTAAAGGCTACTAAAACTACTAGGTTCTTGGTCACCTCACAGGGAGATGCCCATCCCAGTTGGAGCCAAATGTTAGCTCCCAAAATGAAACCGTCCTTTTGGTCGAGTGTTGTGGTGGACAACATGGCTATCGGTAGTTTCCTCAATTCATTTTCGAGTTTTATAGATGCAAAGCTTAGGTTTTGGTTTTTGTCTTAGAAAATAATATGACCCATAAAAGTCTTCTTTTCAAAATTTTCATAATTCACTTTCAACAACTAACGTGTGTCCAAAAGTTGAGTGTTAGCTGGGGAAAGTGGCAACTTTCAGCAGCTAAGGAGCACCTCTCATAGGTATGTGTGCTGATGAAAGTGGAGACTTTCCACAGCTACGGAGCAGTTCTTTCAAGGTCGTGCGCTGATGAAAGTGGAGACTTTCCACATCTATGGAGCAGTTCTTTCAAGCTCGTGCGCTGATGAAAGTGGAGACTTTCCACAGCTACGGAGCAGTTCTTTCAAGGTCGTGCGCTGATGAAAGTAGAGAATTTCCACAGCTAACGGGGGTTTTCCATAGGACCTTGCACTAGTGAAAGTGGTAGATATCAACAACTAAGGGGCATTTTCCACGGGCCGTTGGCTGAAGAAAGCGGGAATCACGTGCGTGATATCCACGTCTAAAGGCAAATGATGATATGATCATCCCACGTCAGGTAAATCCAAATCATGCGCTGATGAAAGTGGGTAATGATGGAAACTCAATTCTGCACGTCAAAATAGGATTGCGATGCGGATCTTATTCAGTGACGCATGATGCACATTCATGGCATCGGAAATGGTAATTTCAAATTCAGCAACTCAGGAACAGAGGCTGTATTGTCGGGCTGACAACATCAAATCATATCATTGCTTCCATATCACACATTGTTCACGAAGGTTTGTTAAAGTTTCAAATGTTAAAAAAACAGAGCTGACTCCCGATTGGTTTCAACATCGCAAGACCTCGGCCCAATAGCATATCAAAGTGTTTGGTGTGCAGAACCGTTTGGGGTTTTGAATTGCAAATGGAAAGAATGATGCTTAAAATTTCAGGGCACTTTTCAATCCCTTCCCAAGCTCCAAATGAAGATCTGAAAACACCATTGGAAATATTAGATTCTCTAGATGTCGATCGACTATTCAGACATGAAAAACAGATTTTCTATGACTGAGAAATTTGATTTTGAAAAACGTTGTGCTTTCACCAGTGCATAAGGCATAATTATGACTAGTTAGCTATTGAAAGTGCCGCCTTTCAACAGCTAAGGAGCGTTTTTCATGGGCTATGTGCTGTTGAAAGCCTGTCACAGCCAGAATGTTATGATTTTCGCCCAGATCGTAATTTTTTGCATGAGAATGAATTGAAACCTCTTCTAAGGCTTCATTAATGAATTATCAAATCTATTTAATCAGCCACTTTTGGAAAATGAAGAGAAGAAAAGGTGTACAGATATCATTTACAATCTTTAAAAGAGGCAGAATTTCAGGGTTTTGGGAGCCACATCACATAATTCAAATTTCAGAGAGCCTTGGGAGGCTGAGCTACACATCATCAAATTTCAACCATATTTTGAGGGCCAGCAGATAAAGATTTACTTTATTTGAGGATCTATTCCTATTTTTTGTTTACTATTTCTGGAAATTCAGATCCATAGTTTTAGGATCTAATAACTGAATTGTTAAGCTATAAAGCTACAGAAGGAAGATGAATGAGGGGGTTCAGTTTTGGGATACAAAATTCTCTATTGTACAGAGGCTTTTGATGCTAATACTAAATCACAGGTTCCTTTCTATTTTGATGTCAGTTTTACACACTCCTTCTATACTGTTATCTGTGTTGTCAAGCCTTTAATGACTGTCATCTTATTATTTGGCTCATAACCTGATAATTATTTTCTTCATTGTTAATTAGACCCTACTTTGTACCGGTTTATTAACAATCGTTTCTTCATCCACCTTAAAGTTATTTGTTGATTATCAATCTTAGAGAGCACTGGTTCATTTGTTTACCATCCTGATTGTCTGAATACCATGTTTGAATTGAGTTATCTTACTGATCCATCTACACAAAATACAAAACATTTTTACTTGAAGTTACCAAGCACCTTTGGTCTACAACCACAAAGGGTTTCTTGGAGTGATAACAGGTTCTATGGGGAAATCCCCCTAATCTAGGTCTAGTGATTAGGTAGAGCCTTAACACCCTAAAATACAGAAAAGGTTCTACTCTACCCAAAAATACACCCAACCTTATGATAATTAATGGAAGAGAAATAATATAGAAATGTGTACCGTAAGTCCTCATGGCTGATGTTGATCCCTTCCGATTGTTTTATGTTCCAAGACTGTAGGCCTCCTCCCAAAGCTGTCCTAAAACAATACTACATAACAATATAGGACAACATATGCTTAATTATCAAGATTATCTAAAGAGTTAATTATTCATGAAAATATTCATAAACATAAACACATAGACATAAGATCTGGGACAATAAATTTTCTCTTTTATTAATAACAAAATTGGAGGTTACAACCTAAAATTTTTTGGCGTCCCTCCAAGAACCTCACCCGGGTTCCTCTACTTTGTCTCCAAGTGCACTATTCCCAACACTATCTTCACCACCAACATGCCAACATAAGGGGAGAAGTATGGATGGTATAAGGAATATGGATGGAAGGGAATGTTGAGGATAGAACTCAGAGAAAAATGTAGAAAGCTTGAGAAACAAGGGAGAAACTTTAGCAGATTTCTCCTACCTCTAGTTTGATATATCCAAATGACCCCCCTAGGGACTTTTTATATGAGAAAATTATGGTTAATTCATTTCTAGAAGGGTTACAGGAGGTAATATGGTTTCAAAACCTAAGATAGCCCGTAAACTCCACTGGAAAGCACAAATTTTATATTTTTTTGTCACATTTTAGAGTACACACATGATTTTAGTAGTTCCGCAAGCGTATATATGTGGGATTCAAGTATGAATCTAGCATATGTACACACTATACATATGAAACAGGGCGTGTATGCCAAGAAAAATTTTTTTTTTTTAGAAGAACTCCATCAAAATGGTTTGGCATATGTATGAATGAGTAGGCCAACATCGAGGATGCATAGAAGTGACATTTTGAGTTATAACAAATGTCGCCTAATGTGTGAGGTCAGAAGAGAAACTGATGGATAAAATACATTAAAACATCTTTAATAAAGTGGGAAGGAACTTGAGTCGAGTAAACCCAAGCGAGTATCTATGAGCATATCATCTGCAATAAGATAATAAATAATCACCGAAGCGGGCATTCCCATGATTCGGGATAAACTAAGCATGAATGTCAATCAAGTACACTACATATCTAAGTCATATATAATAATAATGGCTACATGCCCAATGTTTATGGAAATATAAAGTGTAGCCGCGAACAATACACAATTGATCTACATCTCAAAATCATCAGAAGATATACAATTCCATAGGAACCTTCAGGAGGCATCGATGCCTATGGCCAGAGATGATAACCTCATAGCTCAAGAAACAACTTCAATATATTCAAAACTTAGGTAGGAGTACAGTAGGAGTGTAAGACTCACTACTCTAAGGTCTTTGACATGTCATCGTGGAAATACTGTAGGACCTCGATCATCATGAACAAAACTTCATTGATTCTAAATGTGAACTTGAAAAGACTCTTGGGATGTCCAACTCATGAAGGTCAAGAGACTCATTACATAATGGTTGACTTAGGTTGAAAGTGATCCCCTTGGATAAGATCACTACATATGAAAATAATCAGGAAACATGTTATTGACATAAGTCTGTGGCACAGGAGGCACCACAAACTCTCCATGTGTTTCGAAGAGTAACCAAATGGAGGAGGGAACAACTCTATGTAACAAGAACAACTTCCTAAGTCCATACTAGATCCCAAATGCTTACAGAACAAACAAAAGGATTTGCTTTGTCCAAGGGTGACTATATTTTTTCCAACAAAAGAGAATGTATCCCCATCCCCTCTTTTTGGAATATATTTTTTTTTGTCCTTTTCACGTATTTAACGAGCTTGAAAAAGAATAAAATAATGCTACGATACAAAGGAGGAATGAGTTCCATGGGAAATAAATCTGGTTCTAAGTGCACGAAACATACTAATGCTCAGTGCAAGGAGTATTGTGCAGGATAAGGAAACTCAAGAAAATTCCTCCATGGATCAAGGTGTCATATCGCAAGGGAAAAAATGCTACAAGGATTGCACCTAAGGAATTCTCTAAAAGGCTCAGTGATAGCAACATGAATTCAGAATTAGGGTAAATATGAAAGGATGAGACATGCAATGTGATTACAACATGACACAATGAGACTCCTTCCATGTAAAGTTTTACAAGCCTAGAGAAGGTAAGCTCGATGGTTTTTCACTTTTAGAGAGTCTAAAAAACAATAAAATAAGACTCCAGAGTGATCTTTTTCATAAGGTTAGTCTCTAGGGCCCGAAAAATAATAAAATCATACCAAGGAGATCTCTTCTGGTCACTAGGGCCAGAGTAGTCTGTTTCCTTACTTAGTCTAGTCGGTTCGGAAAAGGGTTAAACTTATACCTAAAGGACGTCTCTTCAAAACCATTTTAATGAGTGTGAAAGAGACAAGATCACTCAGATATATTTTCAATTTTAAGGATTCTGAAATGATATTAACTATGGAATCACTTCCAGTTTCATAATTTCGTCCCCTGAGCTCGAAAATGTATAAAACATAACTTAGGAGAACTCTCCCGATGAGACATGTCTCCTGAGGCATACCTTTATCCTGGGTAATCTATTGGCCGGAAAAAGAGTCAAAATTATGCCAAATAGATATTCCTTTTGAACTAATTAATGAGTGTGAAAGGAACAAGGTCAATCGACGATCTTTTCTTGTTTATGGATTCTAAAAAGGGATTAAAGAAGACTCCAAGGGGTTTGCTTTTTTGTAAATAATCTCCAAGGACCGAAAAAGAGATAAACCAAAACTAGGGAGAATGGCCCTTTTTCACAAATTTAGTCCCTCGGTCCCAAAAAAGGGTTAAACTTACACCTGAGAATACTCTCCTAGCAAATTGTATCTCCTACGGTGTACCTTTTCCGTGAAATTATCCATAAGGACAGAAAAATGGGTAAACTATCACTGGAAATATGAACCTTCAAATTTCACTTTGACGAGCATGAAGGGAAATGAGATCGGTCGACATTCTTTTCATTTTTGGAGAGTTTGAAAAGAGATTAAAGAAGAATCCAGGGGGGCTCCTTTTCTCAAGTAATCTGAACAAGACAGAAAAAGATAAATAGTTCTCGTTAGATTTCACTTTCAAAGTTTAAGTGAGATTGAAAGACAACAAACCATGCTCTTACGGAGTCCCTCGGTTATAAACCAAAAAACGATGAGGAAGAAGAGTGAGCCTTCAATGCAAAGTCATGGAAGGATTAAAAGGACTCCTAAGTCTATAGGAAACTCACAGCATAGACACCAAAATGAAAAACAAGGATCTACCTAGGGCATCCATGGAGGGAAAGGCTCTAACACCTATGTACAACACTTATAAAGAAGCATAGAAGGTTTAGTGTCACACTTCGATGGGGTTGATCCTATGGAAAAGTGGAAATCATCAATATAATGCCAAATGCAAGGCGCTGAAAACCTATCATAAATGAAAATGAAGAAATCTCGACTTCGTCACAAGATAAAAAAAAAAGTAGTACACATTCATCAAAAAATACCAAATCCAAAATAAAAAGAAGTTTTAAGGACCAAAATACCATCAAGAAGAATCATAACATCCATCGAGCGACAAAAAGAGAAGAAATCATAGTCAAAGTAGGTCAAAACTAGCTCAAAAATCTATAAATAGGACTAAAACGAGTCATATTTACCATTACACTTTGAACAAAAATAACCAAACCCCTCTTCCTCCAAATCAACATTTGGAGAGAATCAGTGGATGAAATCAAAATATTCTTGGTCCAAGTAAGTAGTTTTTCCCTTTTCTTGCAATTTCATCCATTCATTTCATGATTTAGATGGATTTGGGGGTCGTGCGCTCTCAAATATTGGCTCGACTGTGCATGTGCGCATGCTTTCCATAGACAATGTGTGTATATATGTGATTCAGACTATTTTTGGAATGAAATGAAAGAAGATAAATTACAATGAAATACTCATGCAAATTGCCAGAAACAGAGAAATACAACAATACTTGATTTCTATTAATGAAAGAATTGTAAAGAGACTATACAAATACAAAGTGAAAGAATTGCTAGAATGGTGGTAGCTTTATCTCTGAGTAGAGATGTGATGACTATGGTCATTCGAAAGAAGATGATTACAACGAGGCTCTGAATCCTTTTTTATGATAAAAATGAATGCCAAAACCCTAGACATAAAAAACCTAACCGTAGGAGATGAAACACCAAAAGTCATGTGGGCTCTGTTTGGGTATGTTAGTACATTAACTTCCTGGGGTTGTAACTTTTTCATACGATATCCATTTTAGGCGCATGATAGCACATTGGAAATGTATTTTTGATAAATATGCATTATGTCATCAAACTCTGACTCTGTCTGCAGTTTGACTGTGGCATTCCAAAAATAAATTGTTTAGGGGGCCCGAAACAACCCTGGAAGTACATAAATATGTGCTGACATGAAAACATATAAAATAATTCATTTGGATTAGGTGGGAGGCCACTAATATCCACTTGGAAGATGTGTAGGGATTCAAATAACCTTGGAAGTGTAGAACCCACAATTGCAAAGAAGTACATAAGAACGTGTTGAACTAAAAACTGGCAAGAGGAGCCAGTTGGAATAGGTGGGTGGCCACCAATATCCACCTGGATCATTCCTTCCCCTTTAGGAAGCAATGGTATCCATTGTGCTGAGTTCCCAGGGAAGAGGGGAAAACATTTTCTGAATCAAAATCTTGGTGAGATGCGTGCCTTGTTAGAGAAGTTGTGTTTCTTGGTTTGTTGAAGAATGTCACAAACCTATTGCTAGCGGGGTTGAATTTGTTCCACCAACCTATTGTCTCTGGGTTTGACGGGGCATTGTGTAGGCACCATTGTAGGTGAAGAAACAATATCTTCTTTCTCTTCGACAATTTGTTTTTTTTGGATAGATGGTGTTGAGGTTGCAGTGGTTGTAGTGGTATTATGTGCATCATTTGGACAAACTTTGAAGAGGATGAATTTTGTAGTATGAGAGATTACCTTGAGACATTGTTTCAGGGGATCAGTAGTTGGAACTACCCCTGGTATCCTATAGGGTCGACCTCCCAAAGCGATAATGAAACTATGGGGTCTAGACTCATAGACAACATGATGTTTCCACATATATGGTTGGCCCAAAAAAACATCACAAACATCAAGAGGGGAAACATCACACACTACCTCATCCTTGAAGGGTTGGATTCCATAGGACATGCGACATTGTTGGCTGACACGAAGATATCGTCCCTGGTGAAGCCACCCAATGTTGTATGGTTGTGGGTGTGTTTTTGTTGACAACCCCAACTGTTTGACGACCTTAGTTGAGATGAGGTTCTTCTGGCTGTCGTTATCAACAATAAAATGAAATGGGGTCCCCTTCACCCACATCTGTGAATGGAAGAGGTGCTCCCCCTATTCAAGATCTATTGGTTCTTCTCATTGAATTGTTGTGGTCGCGATAGTAGCATTGGGGTTTCGTCGATGATCTATTTGTTTTCAATATTTTCTGGATCTGATTTTGAATCAAGGTTCAGCTCCGTGTCTTTGACCTTGACCACCAATGCATGTTTCAAGTGACATTCATCGGTGTTGTTCCATGGGATTTTTTGGAAGTCACACCACTTCTGAGTGTCATTATTCATCTTTCCTTTACCCTTCTTGCCCCGTGTCTTGGACTGGTTGTCTGTAGACTGTTGGTTAGGTCCATCTTTACCATGCTTTGGTTGTTGCAGATTTGCAGACCCAAATTCCCATTTTTTCTGGTGTCTAAATTTATTCTTGATTTTGACATCATATCGATAGGGAGATCCCAATGATGAGATGTTTAGGATATCCATTTCAGTTTGGATGTACCTATTCAAGGCCCCACATTATTTCAAAACAAGATTTCTCTTGAAGTCTTTGAAACCCAGCTTAGTGCGCAAGGTATGGAAAATATTTGTGAACTCTGGCACTGTTTGGCTCTTATCTTGCCACAGTGTGGTCCATATAATGTACTGGTATTCATAGTTATCAATAGGATAGTACTATTATTTGATTGCATCCACAGAAAAATCCCAAGTGGGCTCAACCCCATATATTCCAGATTCCTCTGTGGAACTTTTATCCTAGTAAGTTTTTGACCAATATTTGACATGGGGGAGATCCTTGAGGAGTGAGAAGGTGATCTTTTCCCTGTCAAAAAAATTTTGAACAAAGAAATAACCTTCTAATAGATTTAACCATTTTTCTAGGGCATCTGCCATCATCTGACCTTCAAATATGGGAATACCAAAATTAACTTGTACCTTGAAGGGAGAGGTTTCTCCAAAATGGTCGCATGATGAATATGCATTTGTTGCTATCGACATGCGTTGAAGGATGTGTGAAAAATTCTCCATCATTTCATCCCTCTGTCGCACGAGAGCTTGCTCAAGCAATAGGTTAATAGAATATTATGCTCCGTCGTTTTTGTTTTTTTCCGCCATCGAGGGTTTCTTGGCCGTGCGAGAGGGATTTTTCTCAAGAGATACATGCTTGAGACCCAACTGGATATACTCGAACCTCGTTAAGGACTTGCACCAAAAAAAAAATGATCAAGAGCAACTTGCTCTGATACCACTGATCCATATTATTTTTGGAATGAAATGAAAGAAAATAAATTACAATGAAATACTCATGAAAATTTCCAGAAACAAAGAAATACAACAATACTTGATCTCTATTAATGAAATAATTGTAAAGACACTGTTAAAATATGGAGTGCAAGACTCACTAGAATGGTGGAAGCTTTATCTTTGAGAAGAGATGTGACAACTACACTCATTTGTAAGAATATGATTACAATGAGGCTCTAAAGGCCTTTTTATGATAAATATAAATGCCAAAAACCTAGACATCCAAAAACCTAACCCTAGAAGATGAAACACCAAAATTCATGTGGGCCCCGTTTGGGTAAGTTAGTACATTAACTTCTCGGGGTCGTAATTTTTTCATATGATCTTCATTTTAAGTGCATGATAGCTTGTTGGAAAGGTATTTTTGAGAACTATGCATTATGGTTTCAAACTCTGACTCTGCCTATAGTTTGACTATGGAAGGCAAAAAAACAAACAATGTTTAGGGCCCCAAAATGGCCCTAGAAGTACAAAAATATGTGATGACATGAATACATATAAAATAATCCAGTTGGATTAGGTGGGATGCCACCAATATCCATCTAGAATATGTGTAGGGATTCAGAAATCCTTAGAAGTGTAGAACCCACAATTAAAAAAAAGTACATAAGAATGTGTTGAACTAAAAATAAGCAAGAGGAGCTAGTTGGAATACGTGGGTGGCCACCAATATCCACCTAGATCAGTATGCTAGTTGAGATACTATCAACAAGCGTACATACATGACTGATACCAAAAAAGGGTGCGTACATGCTTCAAAAGTTTGAAAAAGAGAGGCACTAACTCCCAAAATGTTGACATGACTCGGGATGTATGTTCATTGGAGGGAAAGAGAACATGAGTATGTTGATCAAATGGTTGAGGACAACCCGGTGACAGTGGCAACATTGAAATGATCCAAGTCATGGAAATACTTTCAATGTCCCCATATGAGAGCTCAACCATGACTTTTAAACCATTTGGTAGAATACTGGAATACAGATGTAGAGGTTTTCATGATAGAGGGCCAATCATTAAAACCCACCACCGAAGACTTATACTTCTTGACCAGTCTCTCTAGGAGGGGGGAGCTGGTAAACTTGGATACATTCCCTCCCGGGCCATACCATATAGCCCACTACATTGATATGTATTGTGAGTTCGACACAGAGAAGGTGGGGTCTCAAGTGCCAATACAAAATATCGAGAATCTGAGTTTGAGGGTGATATTGTACATGATTGGGTGGATGAAAGAGTCTGCTTCTCTACACTAGGATTCATGAACCCATATGCATTGTGCTATGCAATGTTTGCAGCTAGTTATTTTCAATTGGATCACCACGATGCTCAATTACATGAAAATTCAATTGGCTGAGTGCAAGTTGAGACAGAGGAGGAAATTTGGATTTGTAATAGTGTTGTGCACATTCTTATTTGAAAGAGTGCCCAAGATGAGTCTAATGGAGGGTTTGCAGGGGCACATAGACTCCTTTTTAGCATTGTGCAGATGGGATGCTTTGATGTTGTGCCAAGGAGGAGGAGGATTACATGAGCCATATAACAAGAAGTTATTCGAGTGGTGGAAGCACCAGATTCCATCCATCAAAGACTACCCATATGTGGGTATCAGTTTCCTAAGGGACCTAGACATGCCTATTCCCCCCTAGTGCAGCACGTGGAAACATATGCACTGACTCATATTTTTTGAATTTTTAGATTTTCAATTTTCAATTTTATAAAAGAAAAGAAAACATGTTTTTAGTAACATCACAATACTAACTTCCAACCTATTATGTATAGATGTGGGGCTAGTATAATCAACAGACTTCCCTCAAACCCGACGTCATCCATGAGAGCATATCTATCCAGGAGGAGCCATAACAGATGCAAGGCCATCATCAACAGAGGCTAAGAGGGTCCTGAGGTGGGTAGAGAGGAACATGGCATCCCTCGCCCATGGTGTTCCCATGCTGGAGATCGAGGATCTGTCACCATCCATCTAGACTCACGTAGTGGACATACCCAGAGAATGGGTCCAACTATTCCAACATCTAGCCAACACCATCGACTATTATACTAGGGCCAATATACCTAGATCTTAGAGTAGAGTTGGAAATTATGCATTCTGAAGGAACTCTTTTTGTATCTCCCATATGTATTGAGGGCATAATCTCGATGGTGTATTATTGACACTTTTGAGTCCTATGGCCCATTGTTTTTATCGTGACATTATTTTGGACATATTATATATATATATATATACATATTTGTGCCTTGAGGACTAAACATCTTTTATAAAAATGTATTTACTTGTGCACGTGTGTGTGTGCTTTTATTTTTATGTGTGTGAAAGATGACAATATAATACAGGATTATCCAATGCATCAGTTAATTTATTAGATCTTCTAGGAACATGAATATAAGTGATATAATCAAAATAACATTCTAAGAGATGTACCCTAATGAATTGTCAATGAAGGGTGCGATCATAGACGCAGTATACTCCATTTAACTACGACACTACCATTTGAGCATCTAGATGAACCCATAGGTGATAAATATCATGTGACAATGCATCACATAGCAATTCTATTACAACATTGTACTCAACAATGTTATTGGTTGCTTCTCCTAGGAAAACACCTCCAAAAGATACCAACTAACCATTGGGCATGAATATCACCCAAGCTGTGGAAGAAAGCCTTCGAGTGTGTTGGCTATCACCATCCATGAACCCAACATAAACCTCAGATTCACTTGACATCTACCACAGTGAAAAAACACACTAAACTACACGTTCATAAAACAAAAAGATACTAAAATGTATAAATAAAAATATACATTATATAAAAGAATTCACACTCAGGTGACCAACCTAAGCATAATACTTCTTAAGGTAGAGCCCATTTCTAGGCTCAGAAAAATAATTACCTTCGAAGACAACCAATTGATAAAAACCTTTTTCCAAAACCTTCTTAACAATGAACGGTCTAAATCACATGGGTTTAAATTTTCCTTCCCCTAAGGGATATTTATCTTGATCGTATACCAATACAAGATTTCCTTTAGAGAAAACTCTATGGTGGGCCGACCGATCATATTGACACTTGAAATTATTTTTTTGAGCCTCATTGGCCAAGGATGCATCTCGATGTTGTTCATCAAGCCGCTCGAGATAGAGGAGATGCTATTCAAGTGTAATGGTGTCGGGAAATAATTCTAATGCGGAATTAAGAGAGGGAATCTTACACTCTATTGGAAATACTGCCCCTAGCTCGTAAATGAGTTGGAGAGAGAAACTAGTAGCAATCTTGACGAAGGTTCGATATGCACAAAGCACTAAGTACAACATCAAATTCTAATTCGACTTGGATGAATAGATTGTCTGATGAAGACTAGTCTTAAGGATTTATTGACAACCTCCACCTGACCATTCACCTGTGGATAGTGGGGTGACAAATGTTCTTTATTAAACCCAATTTTTGATGTTAACTCAGTCATCATCTTATTCTGGAAGTGACTTCCATGGTTTTTGACAATCTCCTTCAATATACCAGACCTAGCGACAATCTGGTTAAAAACAAAAAGCGCAATCATTTCCCCTTCATTACTAAATTTTAACATGGCTTCGACCCACTTAGTGAAGTAGTCAACTACCATGATGATATAAGGATGCCCCCTAGCCAAATCTGGGTGTCATGTAGTGAAATCAATCCCCCACTTAATGAAGGGATCAACAACAATAATGGGAAACATAGGAGTAGGGTGTGCCCGCATATTTTGAGAGAATATTTGGCATGGGTGACACTTCTTGACCACCTCTATACAATCCTTGATTAACGAGGGCTAGAAGTATCCAACATGAATAATTTTCTGAAATATTTCCAACCCAGACAAGTGACCACCACATTCTCCAGTGTGACAGTAAGTCAACACAATATTTTCCTCCTCATGAGTGAGACAATGATGAAGAACGCAGTCCACTCCTCGATGATACAAGGTATCATCGATGATACAATAATTTCATGCTTGATGGCATATCTGTCGACGCTCATCACGAGAGGTAGAGGAAGGGCACTTCAAAGTCTAAATATACACAAGTATATCTCCATACCAAGGGTCTAAAGATGCAATAAGGAAGAAATCATCATTGATCAATGACTCTTTGGGAAAATCATTACCACTCTCAACCGGGAGTTCCAAAATTAGCTCAGAAAATACCAAACACTTCTTAAACTTCGCTAAAACAAAGTCTAAGTAAAATTCTTGAAGAATGACTATCCATAGACTAATCTTCCCTCCGATGACCCATCATGTCAACACGTATTTAAAATGATTCACTATAGCTACGATGGTGGTCTTGCAAAGTATAATATAATTATGGAACCTTTGGACAGCATGGAAAGCTTCCAAAGCCAGTTTTTCAACATGAGTGTAGTTAACATTCGGTCCGACAAAGCCTCAACTAAGCTATTAGATGACATGTTCTTGGAGAACGTCATCCTCCTAAACCAAGACCGTACCAATGGTAGACTCTATTGTAACCAAGTATAACAAGAAATCCTTGCCATAATCAGGAGGACTGAGCAGAGGGGAAGACGTATGGGCAATTTTCAATGCTTCAAAAGAGCGTTGAGACGCTTCATTCCAAAATAATGGGACCCCTTTTTTCAAGAGACTCATAAACCCTTTATTTATTTCGATATAATTGGAAATAAATTTCTGAAGGAAGTTAGCTTTCCCCTATAGACTCTGAAGCTAGAGGATTGTGTGCAGGGGAGGAAATTGAAATAGTCCCTCAATATTGAGAGGATCAACCATGAGACCTCTATTAGACACGATAAAGCCTAAAAAACGTCTCAACATTACAAAAAAACTACAATTGTTCAGATTTAGGCGAGTCCAATAGTAGCGATACCTCTAAAATAAGTCGTAGGTGGGCGTGATGATCATATCTCTTATGAGAACACGATGCCATATCATCAAGATATGCCTCGACTATATGTTTGAGTTCGTGGAAGGAGAAAGACATGGCCTGGTGAAAAGTAGCTCCAACATTTTTAAGGCCAAAAGGAATTTTTTTGTATGCAAATGTACCCCAAGGAAATATGAAGGAAGTCTTATGTTGATCCTCTGGTTTGATATGAATCTGGTTGTACCAAAAAAAAACCATCTATAAAATAAAGACTTCACAGCCTGCACATTCATCGATAATTTGGTCAATGAATGGGGTTGGAAAATTATCTTTCAGGAAATATATATTCAGATCATGAAATTCCATGCACACACGAATCATACCTTTTTGTTGTTGTTGACACGAATAAGTTTTAACACCAATTCAGTCAATTGAACCAGGTAGATGAAACCATCTTTAATTATTTTCTATACCTTGTCCTTGATAGTAGTTTCCTTGCGAGGATTGACTGGGAAAAGCTTATGTCAAACATGATTAGCATTGGGGTAAGTCATAATCTCGTGTTCTACTATACGAGGGTCAATTTCTAGTATCACCTCATAAGACTAGGAAAAAATATCGTGAAACTCTTTAAATAATTCAGTGTAGACCTGAATCTCCTCAGGGGAACAATCTACTTCGATGAAGATGTTTTCAATGACACTAGGGGTTTTAGAGATGTCAATTGGAATTGTTTCAACTATACTCGCCATGTTTACATCTGCATATACTTCATGCATGGCTTGAGAGTTAACAATACAAGTGGCATCTCCATTCATGGTCATTGTCAACTCTCCTGCTTCTACTCTCCTAAGCTCTGGTAAAAAATAAGATCTATGGTGAAGATCATCCCAAGGTCTATCTGGCCCAGTCATTCCCTCCAAAATCACCTCGTCTGAGGGAAAGACCAAGTCCAAAGGATCCTGAGTAGTAAGAGAGTATTAATCCCAAATAGGCTTGAGAACAAGATCTAGCTCCCAAGGGGGAGCTGGATCAGGGTTGTGTTGAGCACTCAATACACCCTAAAAGCTTTTTGAATTTTTTTCTCTTTTGGGTACTACTTTGTTTTTTTTTCTTCTTTTTGAATTAAGTCCATTGTGTAGGGATCATTAGGTTTATGTTTCCATGTCTTATCATTGATAAAATTCATATTTGTTTGGACCTATTGAATAGATTAACGTCTTTCTAAAATAACACTTGGAATTTTATCTAAGTATACACAACTATATTTTTAAGTCATGCACCCATTATCATCATCGACACGATATGTGCAGAAAAATTGATCATACAAAAAAGACAAGTATCGATCTTCGATGTATCATCGACATTTGGAGAATGGAAAAGGAAAACTCTAACAATCAACACACCTAACGAACCTCCGATCTTCAATCACCAATACATTTGGGGTCGACGATCTCCAAAGGGAACCTTAAAACTACGAAAAATATTTACTTTGACATAACACTGAGTGCCAATCATCGATCGGTAATATGTTATCAGCATTGGCGAACTCCGAGGGATGAAATCACCAAGTAATAAACATATAAACTCACCGATTACCGATCCTCTCCATATTACTGGCATCGACAGGATAGGATGAGATTCGTAGAGCCATGTCTAAACAAAATACCTGATTCCGAAGAAAATTTTAACGAAAGTACTAAAATCAAACGTCACGTGTCATGATCACCCTTCCAGGTCAGCATTTCCATGTCAGTACTGTACGGTAGTCTAGTTCAACATCAAATATTTCTCTAAAAGAGTATTAATGAACGTTGTCTAGGAAAATCGTTGACATTGATCCACTTGTTTAAACAAATGGACTAATAGGACATCGACGACAGGATAGGACATATTCAACGAATATTAAGATCGTATTTGGTTATTTAATAGGCCAATCAATTCATCAATTAACATACATTACTAACCCACACACCAACCAAATAATAGGAGTTTGAAACCGTCAATGAAATATGTATCACCTCGCTCCTACGCCGCCAACCTGCGATCACATTTAATATTGAGCATGATTCAGATCTTGGTGATGGATTGTGAAGACAGCATTTACGCCATGAATTCAAGAACTAACGCGGCAAGGTAAATATGCTCCATGTTTAAATTATAAAGGCATATTTTGAACGTAGTATTCAGTACCCAAGTCTTTCATTATCAAAGTAGTCGAAGGAGCGAGAAATCGTTTCAGAAGCTCACAATCAATTTTAAAAATTCTAAACCAGGTCAATTTTTTGCGAAGGAGAGGTATGAACCATCAGTATTATTTTAGCTGTCAAAACTGTTTATTTTTCATTATCATTTCTACAGGTCGGTATCTCACTTTGTTCTTTGTGTAGAAAAATGCCTCCAAGGAAGCCAACGACCAGGCACTTGCCAAGAGCACTAAAACTAAAAGAAGCAAATATTGGTGAATGATCCTTGCCTGACGCTACTAGACAGATATATTTTTCCACTAAAATGGATCCAGTAGTCCGAATGTCTACTAAAAAGGTGTTTACCTAGCCTCTTGCATTCGGTGACACAGAGGCGAGTACTGGATAAAAAGTGGTGCTCCCTTAGTGAGGAGACTTGTTTAATAGAATCAACTGAAAAGAGTACCCAAATTTTGTGCCACACAGTGAACCGAATGTCTGAATGCTTGATGACCAAGTATTCCCAAACATTCGGCTATCCTGCCTGCACATGGTAGCCTACTTAACCCTGGTGTTGCCTTGCATTGAAACTATGGGGTGGATAATTGACCATATTGATGCATCAAAATGCTTGGTGAATGCTGACAATGGTGGATGTGTTGGGGTTTTTCTCCCAATAAAAGTCCATAAGTACTATTGTCAGGATGCTAAATTGTAGCTTTTAAGTGTCCTGAATCACTAAATTGTCAAACCAGGGTTGGTATACTTCGAGCTGATACACAGTATGTGCAGGCAAGCGTCTAGTCTTTTAT
>JZKD02S2397709.1:259830-278969 GCA_000966675.3 Picea glauca
ACACATGAGTTTTACAGGTTTTAATCAAATCTGTGATTTGTCTATAATGTATATTTGTGAATAAAGAGTGATTATAGCTGGTAATTAAGTAGTTGATTTGAGTTATTATGATCGTCGTTAGTATCTTGTAGATATATAATAGTTGGTAGTTTGTAGTTAGATTAGTATAGTTAGTTTTAGTTTGTTTTATTAGTTTCTAGTTTCCTCTAATTTAGTCTAATTTCTTCATTTAGTTAGTTTGTTTATTTTTAGTTTGTTTTATTAGTTTCTAGTTTCCTTAGTTTAGATCACTTAACTTAGATCAAATTTCTCTTTGGTTTCCTTACGAGACCTTAGAGAGGAAAACGGAGCCGTTAAACTCGTCAGGGTGGTCCATACCAAACGGCTTGGGTTATTTAGACAACCCCGGACCGGTTCCACTCTTCCAGTTGACGGATGGACTGTTTCGCCTGTCAACAGGTCGCCAACATACAAGTGATCACTTATGACAGAAAGAGGAAAGTTTTTATGAGGAGGACAACCAAGAAGAGGAGGCTCACTCTTGATATCACACTCCTTATTATCACAGAAGAACCACTTCTCAACAAAGAAAATGATAAGACAACTGAGTTGATTGAGGTGGGGATGGCTATAAATGATTCTATGCTATACAGAGTGAAAAGGGATGAAAATGAATTAGCGATAGTAAAGAAGGAGATGGATCATAAGTGTCATCTAGCAAAGTATTATTAGGATTCGACGCAGGTAGTAGTATTCCTGAGAAGTGAGTATAGAGAAACATATTCATAGTTCATGAACGAACGAAACCTCTTCACCACATGCATCACCGATTTCCAAGAGGATACTCTCATGGGGTTGAAAACTTGTAAATACGTGTAGAGGTGGTATGAAAAATCACATTAGGACTTAGAGCAGATTGACTATATCGGTGCAGTGCATAAAGCTCGAGACTCAGAAGAACATGACATCCGAGTACTAATGGATAAAAACATCACCCAAATCAGGAAGGAAACTGAATACTGGGTTAGCATGGTCCAAGAACCTCAGTAGAAGATACAAGAAAGGTGGAGAGAATGCGAGAAAATATGGGAGAATCTCAATCGGGAGATGGAAAAATTTGGCCTACCTAAATTCGACCCACTAGAAAATTTCGTCGATTTGTATGACATATTCAAATGGCATGTAGAGTGAGACTCAACATGGGAGGAAAATATTGCATAGATTTCAAGTAAGACTCTAGGTCAAGTAAAGAAGTTCGTGGAGCACCCAATTAAATACCTCGTAGTTCTCCAACGCTTAAGTGTCAAGATCATCAGGTATAGAGAATGAGCAGTAGAGATAAAGGAAGTCTTTTTTGCATCGATGTATCAACATAGGTTTCCCTATGCAAACACACATGAATACCTTTTCTTCAAATGGGCAGAGTATGAAATAAATCATCCATTGCAGTAAACAATCGAATGATCTCAAGAGAATGAGGAGATAAAGTCTGCCACGTGTAAATTTTGTTTTAATTAACACAACTTTTAGTTGTTTTTTTAGCCTACTGATCCTTTATAAATAGGGAGATTGGCATTGTGCAAAAGATCGATGGTTTTGGGATAGACCCCTTTTTTTTTATAATTGTAAAAGAATTATTTCTTTGCAACTTTAATTGAGAAGTTTTGTCTAGAACCAAATAATTTTTTTTCATCTGAAGCATCAACTTGATTGGATTGAGGAGGGATTGTTTTCGTCTTCAAGGTTGATTATGTTGTTGTATTGAGTAAGAGTTGTTGTATCTATTGTTAAGTTATCTTTCAATATTATAACAGTTCTTTTGTTCTAGATGATGAAAATAAATTGATGTGTTGATATGTGATTGATAAAAGAGCTAGGAGAACTAATTTTATTTTGCTCATATTTGTTACGTATTTGTTTTCCTTCTACAATTGTTATCTCAGTCAATGATGTATGCTCACAAGTAAAAATTATTATTTCTAATCTTGAATTAGTTCTAATTATCGTTGTCTGCATGCTGAGGTATAAGGGTTATCCTAAGCTCAACATTATTTAGTATTTAGTAATTTCTCTTCATCAACTGGATTATTCCATTGTTGGAATAGGGGCAGGCCTAGGGTTCAACGCTACAACAATGCACCAAAAAAACCCTAACTACCGGCCCTTTTGGAAACACCTGCAAAGCATATGAAGTCTCACTCGAGGTAGTGGAAGGGGTGGTTGCAAGACTCAAGTGTCTGCAACCTTAGCTGGGACACAAATCTATGATTATAATACTTAACAAGGAACTTAGCATCAATAGTTCATCAATATTCAACTAGTAATTACTACACAGATAGAATAGATCATCGCATCATTCGCACTGATCTAATGTAATTAAGCACTTAGCATAAACAGATGGATCAGATCTAGCAGAAACAAGCAGTAAACACATTCATATAAGTTAGATCTAACATTCATAGCAACAAGCATAAGCAAATCTATCTATCTATATCAAAAAAGTTAGCTAGAGAGTCATAAACACATTAATACAAGCACAAAGCATAACAATACAGTATTTACGTGGTTCACCCCCACCCTGAGGCTACGTCCACTAACTCTTCTTCTTTGTTATCTTTAGTCAATCGGTTACAAGCACAGAGCCTCAAAAACCCTTACTCCACATAGGAAAGAAGATCTGTGTAGCTCGCTAGACCCTTCTTCCTTGTGTTCCAGCACTAGGCATCCCACAATATTGCTACAATGACTTGCACTTAGCTCTGTAAGTCTCACAGAGTCATGCACAAAGCACTTACAGACT
Organism: Picea glauca; assembly: GCA_000966675.3. NCBI lineage: Eukaryota > Viridiplantae > Streptophyta > Pinopsida > Pinales > Pinaceae > Picea > Picea glauca. The sequence continues at coordinate 262,631 of JZKD02S2397709.1, forward strand.
CTACTTGCACTTAGCATACATTCACATCACATAGATGCACCACACTTCTATCTAGATTAAGCATTTATTTATATATACAAAATAGGCCTAAACATGGGTAAACCCATGGGTCAATGTCCCATTCCCATTACATATTCCCACATCCCAAAAAGGAACCAAAAAGGGGTCGAGACCCCACGATATCTTCTTCGTCTTGCAATCCTCCTTCGACTGGATGTCGAAGTCCAAAAATAGGTCAAACTTGACCAGATATCCACAAAACCTGGTCAAGGGCCAACAGGTCCCCAACACTCACCTGTGACTCATCCCAAGTCACTTTGGTCTAACTAGTTCTACCTCGAGCTTGGCTTGAGCTTCTTCAACCTATTTCTGTGCTACGACCTCTTGCTCAATGAACTCCTGGATTACTACGTCGTTCAGTGGCCCTTCTAGGTATTGTTCTGTTGCATTAACAACCTATTATAGCTCTACTCCTTGGCTCCCAACCTCTGTGAACAGATGATAGGCCTTATCTTTCACAATTTAGAGCCGTTGAGTTACTTCCAAAGCTTTTCTTTGAATCTTATGGATCTGCTGCTGGACGGTTCGCTGCTCTTGAGACCGCTTCATTATTTCTACAGCTGACAAGGCCTTCAACTGCACCTATAGTATCTCTGTGTGCTTCTTTGCGTCCTAGAGCTGCGACTCCAGTGCCTACAATTCTGGGTTCTTAGAGAGCTTCTCATACATTTGGGAACTGTGGTTACTCAGCTGCTTGCACTCCTCGATAAGATCCTTTAGTCTCTCAAATGTGCTCTTGGCAGTTGCTTCCCTTTGGTCTCTTACATCTTGAGGGGTCTCGGGTACTGTGCATAGCTCCAAATATTCTATGTGTTGTTGTAGCTGCTGGATCACTTCTTCAAGTTGTACTATTTGTTGTGGAATTATCTCTTCAACCTTTACTTCTATGACTATCACAGAGTGAAGTGCTCCATTGACCATTTCTTTTACTTCGACTTGCTCCATGAGCAATTGTTCCTTTTCTTTCTGCAGTTTGGATTTTTCTTCGTCAAACTTTGCCTGAGATCAAGCTTCTCCCATTCTGTAATCAAGTGTTTTTGTACAAGGACTCCTTGTACTTATGTCAAAGCCTAGGTGGATTGCGTTGTTTCTTCCTATGCTCATTGAAGGTGAGCTTCGACTGTCTCAGTGATTCGATGGAGTTGAGCTGGATGATCTCCCAGTTCTGGTGTTCCTGTTGATAGAGGTGTAGTGGAGACTGTGCGGCTGGACTGTAGTTCTTGCTTCACTCCTTGGAGATCAATCTCGATTCTATTGTACATCACTTTTTTCTTAGCCTCTTGTTTCTCTGATATCTCCAACGAAGAATCATCCAGGGCCATGATAATGAAATCGAAGTCCTTGGAGGTGAGGATAGTTTGCATTTTTTTCATAGAAGCTTTTGATTTCTTCCGAGAGGAAGGATTTAGGGGGGGAAACCTTCCTTTTCTTTGAGGGGTCCTCCTTATATCTAGGCGGTGTAACCTCGCCTTTCTTCTGTTCAAATTCTGCGCCATCTATCTCTCTGTCATCACCTCATTCCTCTGGTGAGATGGAAGCAGTCTTCATAGATGCACTATCTAAATCTGAAACCTCTTCAGTTTTCTTCGTCCTGCTAGGTTCGGGTGTATCCTACACAGTTTCTAGATTGTCTATGTCGGATATCTCCACAGGGTCTGTTGGAATAAGTAGGTTCATCAACCAATCCTTGGTGATCTCCTCCAAGTCCTCCTTTGTTATCTTATAGTAGGTATGATGTTGCTTCTTGTGCTCATCAATGCGCATTGTGATGTAAATGAAATGGTGGTTCACGTTGAACTTCATCAAAGGCCTGAACCTGTGTTAAGTATTCAACATCATGCGAGGCTTGGAATGTATAGCTACCTTCAAATGGTTGTAGTATGTGTGAAATACAACATTGGACTGCCACTATTTATTCATGTCGCTTGAATACCATAGTGTGTTGAACTTCGCAGCCAATGTTTCAAAGGGCTTGATGTCCAGGAAGGTCGCACCTTCCGAAATCTCCCAAGCAATGAAAGCAATTAGGATCAATAGCTAGCTGAAATGGAATTCATACCTTTGATATTGCACTTCTCTACAATCAAGTTCTAATTGGTTTTACCAGGTACTTCGCCCAATTTATTTGTAAGCCCTCTGCACACTTCCTTGCGAGGTCGACTAAAAAACCAATCACTTGGGTGGGTCGATTCTTGCATACTAACTTCCTTGCAATCATATGACAGGTGAGGTGCACTACGCCACTCTGGATAAAAGCTACCTTGTAGCCTTGCGTTCCTTTCTCGACATCACCATAAGTGTCTTTGATCCTTTGGGCGAGAGCGCGGTCCATGGCTTTTCTAGGATAGAAATCCTGTGGGTCGATTCCTTGCATGCTAATCCCGGTGATCCGATTTATCAATGTTGGATCCACTGTTATGCGATGGTTTAACCATAGATAACCTCCATGGTAGCAAGACAACATCAATTTGACACATGCATTCAACTCCTGGTGTCGTCCAAAGTGTGAAATATTCATAACGCTTAGCAGGGTGGACTGTGTGAGGTTATGGGTCCATGAGTGAGGGACGATCTTCGAATTCTTTCCCTTTGTTCTAGTCAGGTACTTATGCGGAGTGAGCATGTTGTAAACTTTCCTGTCGCCAAGGTTGAAGTCGCTAAACTTCAACGTTGGAATCTTATCTTGGTCTACGTGAATTGTGCGTATCCCCTTGAGGAGGTACGTAGTGACCAAGGCATACTCAAAATATCTAGGTACGTTTTCACGGTTTACAACACCTCTCAAAGGTGGTATATAAGTAGGTAATATGCTCGGAATCAACTTTGCATTCACGAGATCATCCCTGTTCTTAGTTCTCTTCTCATCTAATGGTTGGGATGGTCCAGCTCGAGCAGTTGATGAAGAGGTTAGCAATTCTCTCGTCGATGATGCTTGTACACCTGTGGATAATCCTCTCTTTGACATGACTCTTTCATTCATCAGGTATATCAAAACTTCCTAAAAAAACTCTTTCTACAGCACTCAACTCATCCGACATACACGCTAGGGGTTAACAATCTCAGGTTTGAAAGGGTATCTTAGACAAAGTAACGAGAGAGAGAGAAGAAGCATGATGATCATGGTATAAACTCAACGTAGTCTGTGGGCTCAAGTTCTCAATTGAAAAAAGTGTTCTCGGTGCATGGCACAGTGGGATAAATAGGTAACTCGACAATGGGTCGCTTCCAATATGTATGAGGTCTTCATTAACTTGGTTTTGTCTGTTATGGCATGGTCTCAACAATCATATGGTCAGATGGCTGGCCATAAATGGTTTTTGATCCATTCGGAACATTGATCTAACGGTTATAACGTTACCCAACAACTATATTTCTTCGTCATGGCGAAGTGTTACGTGTCGCTGTTTTGATAACCCGACGAAGCTCCAATTTTGCAAATTTTCCTTCTATGAGGTTGCCTCTGGAAATTTCTAAAACTTTTCAATCTTATCCCTCTTCTTACTTAGCTTTCTATGGTTCTTTCCAATGATCTTCATCTCGGTATGCCTTTTTCCATTCTGATTCTTATCTTCTTTTAACATAGTTACTTCACGCTGTTGAAATTCTTTCCTAAGATTCGAGGGTGATACTTCTTCTTTGTCTGGGATAATTACTTCTGTATTTTGTGAGTCCTCTAATTTTCTTGCAGCTTCAACATCTGGGCCTCTAGTATTGAATAGCTTCGATCTATTCTCCTGTTCTACAATCAAGTGTGCGATCTTTCTGGTCATGAAATATTTTAACTCTCATTTCTTCTGTTCCAAAACTTCTTCTTCTTCCTTTCGTCTGGTTTGATCTCTATCAATCCAAGTTTTTCCTAGTAACATGGTAAACGGGGTGTTGTCTTCAATAAATTTAATAATCTCAAAATCTTCTTCTGTTGAAGTTCCATTAACATGCATAGGTATATGAGTGAGCTTCCCATAAAGGATTACCAACTTTACTCTAAATAGTCCTATTCCTCCTAATGAAGGGATCATATAAGGCTTCCCAAGTTCTTTCTGTCATGAAATTCACCTGTGTTTCTTCATCCAGAACACAGTCAATGTCAAAATCTCCTATTCTTACTTCATTGCATTATTTTTCCTTGAATATCTCTGATAGTCGGACATGTCGATGGTCATTCAGGGTTTCATTTATTTGCAGCAATACTTTCTCTAATTCTTCCTGGGATTATGCCAATTTTGGATCTGCCTTAGGGTTTTCTTTATTCAGATTCATTTCTTTCATCTTAGCAATCATTCTAGGCCAATCCAACACTTTATGGTCCATAGCTTTACAACAAATACAACTAGGTCTTTTCCCATAACATTCCTTATAAAGATGTCCTAGTCTTCTGCAGCTATAACATAGGGTTAATCCTCTCTTTCTTTTAAATGATCCCCAACTTTTCCGGTATTGCGCACTAGTAGCATGGTAGCTAACCCACAAAAAATTATTTCTAGGATCCTGCATCCATTTGTTAGTCCAAACATTCTTTCTATGCATAGGTATATCATATCTTTCATTATTCTTGTCAGATCTATTAATATCAAATCTTCCTTCATCTATCAATACCCTAGTTTTTGAACTAGGACATACCCTATTAAACATACCTAGATCCATACTCTAGAAACAAAAATTTCCACTTATCTTACTTCTACAGAGAAAAAATCTTCCAAATCTAAAACTTTTCACTATTCTTACCTTTATCAGAGCACATAGCTTGCATATCTTACCTCTTTTAATCAGAAATTCTCACTTTTACCTTTCTTAGAGCACAAAGATTTCAGATCTTTCTTCTCTCCTTCAGATATGACTTCTTTTATTCATATCGAGCTTCTTTATTTTATCATAGAGATTTATAAATCAAGTAGAATACTGTGCACTAGAGAAACAAATGTATGCACAGAGATTTCACAACTTCCAGATGAATCTTTTCACGAAGATCCTTATTTCTCAGTTCCCAACAATCATAGTTTCAGTTCTCGGAAACAGAACCATTTGTTGGCACAGGTGCAGACCCAGGGTTCAATGCTACAACGTACCCAAAAAACACTAACTACTGGCCTTTTCGGCAACACCTCTGAAGCAGATAAAGTCTCACCCAAGGTAGAGGCAGGGGTGGTTGCAGGACTCAAGTGTCTTCAACCTTAGATGGGACACAGATATGTGATTATAATACTTAACAAGGATCTTAGCATCAATAGTTCATCAATATTCAACCATTAAATACTATGCATATAGAACAAAGCATCGCATCATTCACACTGATCTAATGTAATAAAGAACTTAGCATAAATAGATGGATCAGATCTACCAGAAGAAAGCACTAAGCACACTGATAGAAGTTGGATCTAACATTCATAGCACCAAGCATAAGTAGATCTATCTATCTATATCAAATCACTTATCTAGAGAGTCATAAACACATTAATACAAGAACAAAGCATAACAACACAGTATTTACATGGTTCACCCCCACCTTGGGGATACGTCCACCAACTCTTCTTCTTTATTATCTTCAGTCGATTGGTTACAAGCACAAAGCCTCAAAAACCCTTACTCCGCATAGGACAAAAGATCTGTGCAACTCGGTAGACCCTTCTTCCTTGCGTTCTAGCACTGAGCCTCCCACAATCTTGCTACAATGACTTGCACTTAGCTCTGCAAGTCTCACACAGTCATGCACAAAGAACTTACAAACTCTACTTGCACTTAGCATACATTCACATCACATAGATGCACCACACATCTATCTATCCTAAGAATCTATTTATATATAAAAAAATAGGCCTAAACATGGGTAAACACATGGGCCAATATCCCATTCCTGTTACATATTCCCACATCCCAAAAAGGACCCAAAAAGGGGTCGAGATCCCGTGATCTCTGCTTCGTCTTGCGCTCCTCCTTCGACAGGTTATCGAAGTCCAAAAATAGGTCAAACTTGACCAGATATCCACAAAACCTATTCAAGGGACAACATCCATCATATTTATTGTTCCTAGATTATTCCAGAATACAAAAATACAAAAAGAGAATCTATTAACCTGAAGGAGGAACTTTTCATAAAAATATACACCTGTCAGTTACCTGTAAATCCCATCGATAAATCAGCTGGATCAAAGGTCTGAAGAACCATTCCACTTATAAAACTCTTATGAGTCTAATTGGGCCTCTTAAGTGGGTTTGATTCCTATTGTTGAGTTAAAGGGATTTCTGACCCCTCAACATAATTTGTGCTTGAAGGAGGGCTGAACAAATGAATGGCTAATGACATTTCTGATAATATATTTCACATAGCCTGTAGATTCAAAACAAGCCACATGCATGGATAGTCATTCTCAAGACAACCCACATATAGAGAGTACTCCCGAAATGAGTAACTCACCTCAGCACGAGGAAGTAGAACACCTATTCCCTAAAATACCTTATGCTCTTTCCCACAAAGAATTGAACCCATTCAAAAGAATCACAAGAGCTTATTCCCGACAAATTGGAGTGTTACCTTTAGCAACTTTACTTCCTCATAGAAAAAAAATAAGAAGACCAATTGTTGACATCCCTGACCAAGTTTCTGTTCACATGGTAGAAGATCTGATATATTTTTACCTCACTGAGATCGAACAACCCCTTAATCTGATCCCTGAAACACCAGCTAGTAACTACTCTGAACCTGGCGATTTCGAATCTGACGAGGAAGGGTCTAACTCGGATCTCTCATCTTTTGAATCAGAAGACATGGAGGATAATAATGACAATGAAGAAATGGGAAATAAACCTCAAAATAATCAACCATGGTTGGCCAGAGATTCCCTGGAAATTCCATGATGGGTACATAACCTACCCCAACATCCGGAAAAAGTACTCCCCAAATTTGACCCTGAAACCTCCAGATTTCTTGAAGACCATATCAAAAAGTTCATATTAGCTATACGATTGATGAAAGTACAACATGAGGATGTAGTGTGTAGGATTTTTCCCTATACCTTTGAGAATCCAGACTCGACTTGGTATTTTAACTTGCCTGTTGGATCCATAACTAGTTGGATGAAGTTTCAAAAATATTTCTTAGACAAATTTGTAGAAGAAACCACCACAGGAGCTTTAATGGTTGAACTTTTTTCCGCCACCATCAGCTCAAAAGATAAGGTTAAATATTTCAATCAACGATCTACCACTGTCCTAAACAAATTCCAACCCAAAGCTAAACATACTCATGATTTGAAGATCGAGGTATACACTAATGCTCTCCCTGCTTCCATCTCCATGTTCATAGAAAGGGCTTCCAAACATACCCTAGTTGAAAATTTAGAGGAATCTAAGACGATTGAATTCCAAATAGAAGGATGCAAAGAAGGTTAGATCTCGTTGATGAAGAAAGAAACCCAATCACTACCTAAGATATGTATTCTTTTAACAAGGCCTCTGGCAAAACAAACAGAACTAGGTCTTGATAAAGAAGGAGGAGATCTAGAAAACCTATAGTGGATGATAAAAAAAATCTCCAACGAGATCATTGATATGAAAAGGAGTGTTGGGGAGGAAAACCAAAATCATAGACCTTATAAACCCTTCCTTAAAATAAATCCATCTTTCAAAGCTATAGAACCTCCCCCATCCAACCTAAACATTGACCTAGAAACAATATCATCTAACTCTTTCTCCATGTGCCACCAAGAGAATCATTCAGAAAGGGATTTACCTCAATGGGTGCATGCTATGAATTCTCCCTAACCAAACAACCCAGTGGCTTCGCAATAAGCGCTATCAATCAAGAGAATCATGAGGCACTGGAAGAGACAACCATGTTGTTATTGGATTCCAACCACTTAATGCATTTCAACAACGTCGTTGAAGTGCAAGAACCTCCTGCTGAAGTCCTAGTTGTGAAAGGTGAGGTAGAATTTAATCGGTCCAAACTAATCCCACTACCACTCAATTATCTATAGGGAATCAAGCAGTCGTTCGTCCAAAACCCCTATTTTCTTCTCAAAATAATCCCACTAACATACACACTTAGGAGGCTCCTAAATTAGACTATAATGTAGTGGAGGACTTGAAGAAGATGAAGGCTAATGTGTTGGTCATGGACATGTGCAGGATTCCCCAACAAAAGGATTTTATGTTACAAGCCTTCAAGTCAATAGAAGCCCCTATGAAGAGAACTGACCTAGGTGAGGTCCCATATCCCACATATTTAAAGAATAAACCAAGTGTGAATGCTTTCTCTTTAGACAAAAGAGGAAATCCTTTTTTCCCTCCTTTCCTTTTAACATTTGAAGCTATCAACATAAACTTGCATAATTTCTTAGTCGATTCAGGGGCATCCTCCAATATCATGCCATTGTCAATTTGCAAGAAATTGAATGCAACCCCACTCAAAAGTGATAAACACATTATAAAACTAGACAAGACTCAGGTAAAGGTTATTGGTCAAATTAAATATGTCATGATCAGAACGGCTACACACCCAAAATTTGTTCAAGTAATTGACATAATCGTAGTAGACATCCTAGAGGCTTATGGACTGCTACTTAGTCGAGATTGGTCTGAGAAATTAAATGGATACTTTAGTACAGACTGGGCTCACCTATGGTTTCCATTAAAGGGACATACAAACATGATTAGGAACGATAGAGAAATATGTATCAAACACACTATTACCGATTTAGAAGCTATCAACAAACCCTCATCGACAGATTTCCCTGTGTTAGGAAACTACTCCTGTGATTGCGATTTCGGAAATTTCGCCCCTCTCTCGTCTGATGTACCTCTCACTCAAAACTCCAAAATGAATTTTCAAGTAAATATAATGGTAGTAGAAAAAGAAATCATTCTCTAACAGGATCCTATATTGGGAGAAGTAGACAAGGAAGATGGAGGTGAGAAAATAACTAGGCATGAAGAAGTTACTAATTGTTTCTCACAATTTTGGACGCAGTATTTTGATGGGTCTAAATCACAAGAAGGGTTGGGAGAAATATGTATTCTCATTGACCCAAAGGGTAAGTAGAATTTCCTATCCTGCATACTAGAATTTGAATGCACCAATAACACTGCTGAGTATGAAGCTCTAGTTCAGGGACTGAAGAAAGCCATAGATTTAAACATTAAAGAGATGAACAGATTGTAGAATTCCTGACTAACCAGGAGAATTTTAAGGATATGGCCATTGATGATGAATTATTCCAATAAATACTCACTGAATCCAATCTCCACAAACAAAAGAAGGGAACATATCACTCTGATAATAAACAAAGGTTTCACAGGATAACGAAAGGGGTATCCAATTTGGAGAACCGTTTCAAACTAAGAGAAGGATTTATAAGGTCAAAGAATGCAAAAACAGGGAGTTCATGTCCTATATATGAGACTATAAACCTAGGAACCCCTGAAACCCCAAGAACGTCAATCTAGGTAAAATAGTGTCCAAAGAAGACATAAAATCTTATCTCAAACTTTTTAAAGAATATCAAAACGTCTTTGCATGGTCCTACCGAGAATTTAAACTTATGTCACTCGCATTATCCAACACACAATCTCGTTAAAATATAGAGTAAAACCCTTCTAACAAAAGCTCAGGAAGTACCATCCATCTCTAAAACCTCTGCTGTATCAAGAGCTAAAGAAATTGTTAGATGCCAAGATTATTTTTCAGGTTAGACACTCTGTCTAGGTAGCCAATTTAGTTCCTATCGGGAAAAAGTCTGGGGAGATCCACCTGTGTGTGGATTTCAGAAACCTTAACAGAGCATCAGAAAAATATAACTACCCAGTCTCACCCATGGAACAACTCTTACAAACAATATCTGGCTCTAAAATGTTTTCCCTCCTAGACGGTTTCTTTGGGTATAACCAGGTCTTGGTTTTAGAAGATGACCGATTAGAAACTACCTTCCGAACCAAGTGGGGAACCTTCGCTTATAAACACACACCCTTCATGTTTATTAATGCAGGAGAAAACTTCCATAGGGACATGGACATAGATTTTTGGGTATTTATTAACAAGTGTGTCGTAGTCTATTTGGATGACGTAACAATATACTCAAAAAACTAGGAAGACCACATTCAACATTTGACTCAGATTTTTGAAAGATGTAAGAAATATGGAATAGCCTTGAACCCCAAGAAAACCATCTTCAGTGTAGAGGAAGGAAATTATTAGGTCACATCATATATCAAGGAGGAATAAGAATTGACCCCAAATGGATAAAAACAATAGCTCAACTTCCTTTTCCTCACAATAAAAAGGCCATGTAATATTTTTTCGAGAAGATCAATTTTGTAAGAAAGTTTACTCCTGAATTTGATGAGAGTGTTAAACCTTTGCAAAATATGATTCACAAGGATGAAGATTTTAAATGGGATGAATAAAGAAGATTATATTTTAATAACATCAAGACTGTAATATCCCAAGCACCAGTGTTGCGAAGCCCTGACTTCGGCAGGGATTTTTTCCTTTATACCTTTGCTTTTGACCAATCCTTGGGTGTAGTACTTACCCAAAAGGATGATGAAAACAATGAGACACCAATATCCTTTATGAGAACCAATATTCAAGGATTTGAACTAAACTACCCGACTATAGACAAAAAGGATTACATAGTATATAAAGAAGTCAAGCATTTTAGATCCTATATCCTGAAGAATCACACTAAATTCATAGTCCCTCACCTCGTAGTCAGATCTTTATTCACCCAATAGGACATGGGAGGAAGGAGGGGGAATTTGATGGCATTCATTCAAGAATTTTATTTGGACATAAAACCTACCAAAATAGTCAAAGGAAAAGGATTGTATAAACTAGCTCCTGAGGCCCAAGATCTAATTAACGCAGAAGACCCCAATTGGGAAAATGAGCTATCATTATGGTGTGGTGAAGCCCTATACATACCTCTCGAGTGAGAATCTTGGTATGGGAACCTATTTTTTCTCTTGCATAGCGAGTCTTGTCCCGAAAATCTAAACCCTAGAGAAAGGAGATCCCTTAGGTTAAAATCCGCTCAATATCACCTCATAAATTCTCAACTTTTCCGCATAAACTATGATGGAGTACTGCTTAGATGACTTGAATAGGATGATGCAGAAAAGGTGATGAGAGAAATCCATGACGACCCAACTGGTGGGTATTTTGTAGGAGAAACCATAACTCGTAAAATATTGAGGGCTGGTTATTATTGGCCCACGTTGTTAAGGGATGCTCACGCATATGCCAGGAAATGTAAAACTTGTCAAGTAAGCGTCGATAGGGAAAAGAGAGTAGCCATCCCACTCTAGAAATGGGGAATAGACGTCATAGGAGAAATTACTCGCAATTCTTCAAAACATCATAAATACATCTTGACTGCTACAGACTATTTTACAACATGGACAAAGGGTATCCCTCTCACACACACTAATGGAAAGGTAGTAATACAATTTATAGAACAACAACTGATAACAAGGTTTGGATTGCCCTCCTTCCTCGTTTTTGAAAATTCTTCCTAATTTTATTCCACACGCTTGACCAAATTCTCTCTTGACAAAGGGATCATAATAAGATATTCTAAAAACTATTTTCCGCAAGGGAATGGGGTAGCAGAGTCAATTAACAAAAACCTAGTAAGAATATTAAAGAAGACAATTGTTGAAAATCAAAGGAATTGGCATAATTCACTCCACAATACCCTATGGGCTGATAGAGTAACACCTAAATAAGCCATAGGAAAATATCTATACTTTCTGGTATATGGGAAAGAAACCATTCTTCCAAACGGATTGTATCTTCCATATTTACAGTTCACCTAGGCATCAAGAGGTTAGCCCTCATCCGCTCTACAAAAAAGGATTGATACCCTTCTCATGCTAGATGAAGAAAGAGAAAAGGATGAAGATAATTTCACCACTCATCAGAAACCAGTTAAAATACGGTTTGACAAGCATAAGGCCAGAGAAAGTTTTTTTGAAGTAGGGGACCTAGTTTTGAAATGGGATAAAGAAAACGAGTCTAAAGGAAAACACTCCAAATTCCAAAATATTTGGCTCAGACCTTTTCAGGTATCCAATAAAATTGGGGCAGGAACATACCAGTTTCAAAATATGAGGGGGGAACCTCACACCCTTCCAGTGAATGGCTAAGCCTTAACAAAATACTTCTCTTAAAAAAAATTGTCTTTTCATGTTTTCTTTTAGCATATATTTTGATTAGGATAAATGTCTAGGTTTAGGGTAGGATGATTGAAATTTCCTCTTTATTTTTTGTCTTTTCTTTTGCTTGGTATTTTCCTGTAATTAAGTTGTGTTGTGTAAAGCAGTGGTTGGCTTTAATAAATATGGTGAAGCAAAATCTGCTCCTAACTTATGCTTACGTGCAACATAACAGACACAGGGAAAATACAAATTTCTTAAAGGAGATCAATATCTTGTCTTTTCAAAACACACAACCTTGGTAAGTAATTAAATATTCACCTGGTGGTCTGGTAAATCCCAAAGGTAAAGATGGATAGTTGTAAAGGATCACATGTACCTCTAGATAGATCTAGGAAGAATTTCACCTTAACAATTTCTCCTTTCAGATAATAGACGTCCTCCTCTCCGACTCACTCATGGAATTTCTGCCAGAAGAAAATCAACTATATTAAAATAAGTGCAAATTTGGAGAGGTTATGAAGATAAATCCGTTGGGGCTATGGACGCTCGCTGGCAGTGGAGCAAGTTCTGTGATGTCGAGGTGACTTCACTGGGGCTATGGACACTTGTTGGCATTGGATCAACACCATAGAGAGGAAATAATTATAACTAAAAATGGCCTCGAGATAGTGAATTCCTTACTCGACACTTGTCAAAGAGGGGTTTGGGTCATGGTCAAGAGGAACGAAGGTGGGAAAAGGGTTGAACTCCATAGGCAGATCCAGATTCACAAACCCGAGAAGTTGTATATGCATAGATAGGAAATACTCTGTTGAAAGAGAAGATAGTTAGTTTCTCATCCATATTATGCACAAGATAAGCCCGAAGGAAGGACCATATATTTTTTTTTCACCCAGAGAATCGCCATTTTTTGAGCACTCAACAAATCCTAAAATATTTTTGAATTTTTTTCTCTTTTGGGTACCACTTTGTTTTTTATTTCTTCTTTCTGAATTGAGTTTGTTGTTTAGGGATCATTAAGTTTTTTGTTTCCATGTCTTATCATCAATCACATTCATATTTATTTGGACCTATTGAATATATCAACTTCTTTCTAAAAGAATACTTGGCATTTTATCTAAGTATACATAACTATATTTTAAAGTCATGCACCCATTATCGGTATCAAAACGATCTATGCAGAAAAATCGATCATACGACAACGAAAATCATTGATCGCCGATGTACCATCAACATCGGGAGAATGGAAAAGGAAAATGATAACAATTGATAGAGATAAAGAACCTTCGATCGCTGATCACCGATACATTCAGGGTCGACAATATTTGAAGGGAACCTTACAACTGCGAAAAACATTTACTTCGACACAATGCTGAGTGTCGATCACCGATCGGTAATACGCTATCAGAATCATCAAACTCTGAGGGATGAAATCACCAAGTAATAAACATAGAAACTCATTTATGGTCGATCCTCGACATCGAGAGGATAGGTTGAGATTCCTAGAGCCATGTCTAAAAAAAATCCCCGATTATGAAGAAAATTTTAACGAAAGTACCAAAATCAAACGTCATGTGTCATGATCACCATTCCAGGTCAGAATTTCCATGTCAACACTGTATGGTAGTCTAGGTCGGAATTGGAGCTTTCGCTAAAAGAGGTATTAACAAACTTTGTGTAGGAAAATCGTCGACATCGATCCACTGGTTTAAACAGATGGACTGATAGGACATCGATGAAAGGATGGGACATATTCGACGAAGATTATAAAAAAAATTGGTTATTTAATAGGCCAATCAATGCGTCGATTAACACACGTTAGTAACTTGTGCACTGACCAAATAATAGGAGTTTGAAATTGTTGATGAACTACATAGAACCCCGCTCCTGCGTCGCCATCCTGCGAACGCATTTAATCCTAAGCATGATTCGGATCTTGGTGATGGATTTTGCAGACCACATTTACACCATGAATTCAAGAACTGATGCGACAAGGTAAATATGCTCCATGTTTAAATTATAAAGGCATATTTTGAATGCAGTATTCAGTACCCAAGTCTTTCATTACCGGATTAGTCGAAGGAGCGAGAAAGAATTTTAGAAGCTCACAGTCAATTTTTAGAATTCTAAACCAGGTTAATTTTTTGTGAAGGAGAGGTATGAATCATCTATATTATTTCATCTATCGAAACTATTTATTTTTCATTATCATTTATGAAGGTCAGTATCTCACTTTGTTCATTGTGTAGGAAAATGCCTCAAAGGATGACAACGACCAGGCGCTCGTTGAGAGAACAAAAACTAAAAGAAGAGGATATTGGTGAAGGATCCTCACCCGAAGCTACTAGACAGATAGATTTTTCCACTAAAATGGATCCATTCGCCCGAATGTCCCTTAAAAAGGCATTTTCCTAGCCTCCTACATTTGGAGATATGGAGGCAAGTACTGGATCAAAAGTGTTACTCCCTAAGTGGGGAGACTTGTTTAACATAATCAACCAGGAAGAGTACCCGATGTTTGTGCCACACAGTGAACCGGATGCCCAAATTCTTGATGACCAAGTATCCCTGGACATTCTGTGATCCTACCTACACATGGTAGCCTGCCAAACCCCGGTCCTACCCCCGGTCCTACCTTGCATTGAAACTCTGGGGTGGATAATCGACCATACTGATGCAACAAAATGCTTGGTGAATGATGACAATGGAGGATGTGTTGGGGTTTTTCTCCCAATATAATTCCATAAGTAATACAAACTCAGATACCTAGAGGAGAGATTGAATATCGAGTTTGTGGTAAAATTCTATGAGTTCCATGACACTAGAAGGTTGATGGCGTCATGGTGGAAAGAAGATAATAAGTTTATGAGAAAGAGAAATGGTGGGTATGGTACAACCAATAATAGAGAGCCATATATCTACCTGATGGCTCTAATCTACTAATTATACGGGGAAAGGGATTGCGCTAAATTTTTGGAAGCATGGATGTCCCTGACATACACTGTGGAAATATCTGGCAGAAGCTTCAATTGGGGAGTGATTCTCTAAAAAAAAATCATTACCAACATAATACAAGCACAGATGCCGAAAGATGGAGAAACGCCATCTTTCCACATGGCATCATACCTACTGGATGTGATCTACGTGAGGAACATTTTTGCATGCATGAATCTGAGCTGACATGTTGTGGAGCTACCCATGCATGTTTATTTCAGCATTCGATAAGAGAAAAGGTACAAGAGATCTTACGCTATTATATGTGATGAATTTATAGCTAGAGTCTATTTTATTCTTTTTAAGAAAGAGTACCCAAGGCTTACGACATCAACCAAGACAATGATTTCCAAAGTATACCATTGGTACCTAGAAGAAACCACCACTTACATCAGATTGTTTGGGGCCACTGGCGCTCCACATTTACTCCCCGTTCACATCCCAGATAGTCTTATTGCGGGGGAAATTTGTTATCAAACCATTTTGCAAGGCTATAATTCCACTCTGGTGAAGGATAAGAAGAGAGAATTCATACCCTATAGCTTTCATGTAGGGTTTTACATGGTGAAAGACACTGCAAAATAAAAATAAGAGGGCTTGAGCCAGTTGGAGTATAGATTTCCCATAGGACGATTTCACAAGCATGACCCAAAGGGCCTAGTACCTGAGCATGCATCACAGGTGTCTTCCTACTGAATGTATTCCCGTGATAAATTTGAAGACACAATATTTATGGAAGGTGCCCAGGATTGGGAGGAGGTGATCTAGAGAAAAGCTAACCCCAATATGACATAATTTAAAGCCATGAAAATGGATGATAAGGTTAAAACGATAGAACATTGTTACAGGTATGAAATAACTGAGAGGGGGGGGGTGAATCAGTTATTGTAAATTATTAACCATTTCTCTCATTTTTAACTTCGAATCATTAATCTTAGTGGCAGTAAGTCTTTACTGTGAAAACTAGTGTTATAAACATAAATCATATATCATAAAGAATAGCAATCACACACACAACATTCATTCACAAGTATGAGACACAGATTTTTCAAGAGGAAACCCAACCCGGGAAAAAACCTTGTCTTCTTAAGATGTTCAGCAAGCACCAACTTCGTTACAACTCATCTTTTAT
>JZKD02S2397709.1:294978-321779 GCA_000966675.3 Picea glauca
TCTTATACTATTGTTAATTTATCATTGGATATAGTTGAATGGTTTAAGTATAAGTTGAAAAAGGTTTTAAATTTTACTTGATATTGATTCACCCCCTCTCAGTATCAACAGATATACCATTTCGCATCACCCCCTATGAGAGTGATTTGAAACAATCACAACTGAATAGAGTCATCCTTCAACGAGTTGGAGCACCATAAGTGAAACATTGTAACATGATCACCTGGATATTCACCAAGATTACCTTCAAATTTAGTTATGTCTAAGGGAAACTTAGTTTCCATTGGAGACCAACGTGGATCATGACAAATTAGATATTTCAACAAACTTGAAAAATATGGCAAATGAATAGTTTCTAGGAACGGTAACCTAGGTTGTGGTGAATTCAAAGGAAAAGAGGATCCTGGATTTTGACTGGCACCAGGTTGCCAGGAAATGTTTTCTAGCTGGCCAGGGTTTTGGTAGAAAGCATGGTGTTCTTGGCCAGTATAAGGATTTTTCGTGTTATTCTTCATCATCAACAGATTCAAGTAATTCGATGACATACCTTGGGTAGGGATTTCTCCCTGCAAGGTATTCCAAGGACCTTGGTTGGGGATTTACTCAACCAATCCTCCTACCATAGGTACTGGACCTTGCCTGGGGTTCCACTAAGCATGGGAGGGGTTTCCCCTAATCTAAATCCCTTGTGAAGGAAAACAACCCTGCTAGACATTTCCAATACCTTGAGAGGAGAAGGCTCTTTTCATCACTCCATTTGAAGGAAAAAATCCTTGCAAAGGGTTGGTATGATTAAGGAAGGAGTTTCCCCTAAAGAAAACATAGATGAAGAGAAAGCATTGTTTCTGAAACAAAGAGAAAGGAATAGACCCAACCAAATTCATATAGGATTGAGTCCCATGAATCCCTCCACTAAACAAGATGGAACTGGTATTAAGCATGGATTTATATTGGAAGGCACCTCCAAGCGAGGGGGATGGAGGAGGGATATGACCCCCATCATAAGGGATAACATTAAACGAAGCAGTTTTTCCCATGAAGGATCCTTGCAAGGGAGCATTAGAACTCCCTACTCCCATACCAATAATATGTAGAGTAGAGTAAGTTAAAGTTGAGATTGAGTCAAAACCTGACATCCTGTATGAAAAAGGAGTGCCAAACATTTTATATAGAAGGAACAATGGTCATAGTCATTGTGGGGACTATGCTACTACCAAAATTTGTAGGTGTCTGGTTAGTAGTAGTCTGTGGGGGAGGGGGCATGACACCCCCTACAACCGCAGCTAGGATGGGAGTATGAGGACTCCCAATAGAGGTAAAATTAGTTTCTTCCATCACCAATCTTATAACAAGACAACAATCATGAGTATTCACCTCAAGAGGGACTACCTGAATAAGAAGTGGCACTAATAAATCAATGATCAGAGAATTTGTGGGGTTGAAGCCTTTAACTTCGAGATAAGAAACAGTGGACACCTCCTATGCAACTGTATCTTCTCTAGGAACAAGCTCAAGCATAACCTCCTATGGCCTAGTCGCTTCAAAAGAACACTCTTGATCTAGCCTTCACCTCAGCTGTGTTGGAGGTGGCTCCAAAGTAACCGGTGGAAGGCCCTGAAGCCTATGCAAAAGACATAGTTGTTGATCCTCCACCTTGTGAAATGATCAACTGACACTCTAAGGTCAGGATAATGAGAAACATAGAGCACACACTAGAAAGTCCCTAAATAAAAATAAATAAATCGATAGACTGGCAGGAAGAACAGTTATGCCAATAAACACTAGAGCAACTTACCGATGAAAGTGTAACTCCAACATGAAAACACCCTCCAGGTATACTCTACAAAGCATGATCCAACATATACCCTAGGTACAATGGTATACCCCCATAGTCACATATGTAAGTCCCTACAAAAAAGAAACTAGGTTTCCAAATCGCAGTCAATTACCAGGCGGGTACAATCGACAGTCAGGCTGATTGTAATGAGAAGGATAACAAAGTCTAAAGCCTTTCAAGGGTACCAAAGGAAAATGGTTTGGAAGACAACTGAGGATCCCGAATGGATTCAAGGTCCACGAAGATCTATAGTGAAATGAGGTCATAATAGATCCCAAGAATGACCCTCAATATATGATCCCCACTATGTTTGGTCCGGCTTTGGAGGAGTTATCTCCTCTACTTTCCTCACGCGATCTTGTGTTTAACCCTTGTGTTAGAGGGGGGTCTCGGATAACTCTTATGAAACTAGAATTTTACATTCCTTATCATAGACTCTTAATTTTACTTAAGAGGCCTTGAAGATTTTCCTCTACACACCTATTTCAAGGCCCTAAAGCTTAGACTACTTGGTGTACCATATAAACAGAAAAGTCTAGTTGATTTTAGCACTAGTCATTGATTTTAATGGCTTGATTAGTTAGGGGGTACGGAAGTGAAACTTGTGGTGTTATTGAGAGACAAAAGAGAAGAGTTAACAATATTTTTAGAACATTGTGCTGAAAGAAAAATACTTAATAAAACTAAAAAAAAAAAGGCTTTTTAACTTTGAAGGCGCAAACTTTTCAAAACAAAGACCAAGATCCTAAAATGCAATTTTTCCTAGAATTTTTTTTTTTTCAAAATGTAATGCAACTACTAAAACTTTCAAGGAAGAATCCTAAAAGTAACTTTGGGATCAAAACTCTTTTCTTTTATAAGAAATAGCCTAATTTACTAACACAAAACAAACATGAATAATAAAATGCAAATGCAATGAATGAACTACAACATTTTTATTTTTATTTTTATATTCTTAGAAATGAAAATAACAAGCAATGATATTTTTTATTTTTCAAAGCATAATCAAGAGAGAAGGATGACAGACCAAATACTGACACAGACCCTAAACCACTTCTTGAGAGCAGGGATTCACCAAAATCCACAAGAGGACCTAAATCTCAAAAGTACACCCTTAACTTTGACAACAAAGATAAAGAGATAAAGAAACAAAAATGATTTCGTTACAAGTTCCAAGATAATCTGAGCATTGAATCTAGATAAATCACAACCAACAGAGACCCCAAAAACTCGAGAAGACCTGAGAATCCAATGGATTCCTAAAAGGAAAGAAGATACTTTTGAAAAAATTCTTCTAAATGACAAAGACTCTTTTTGTGCACAATCATCCTGCGTATGTACAATGGATGTGTATAATGAAGAACATGTATGTATGTGGGATGGGTGTATAACAGGGTGCATACACTGCTGAAAATTTTCAAAAAAGAAAAATATTCAGATAGAGCACTCAACTCAAGAAATATGGTAAGCACCAATAAGGTGATCTAAGATCCAAAAAGACTAATAAAAATTAAAAAAACAGGAATTCAAGCCAAACAAAGATCTCCTTAAAAAGACCCTAGAGAGACTCCCTAGTGGAGTCGCCAATTCTGCTATAGGGAAAATCCCCCTAATCCGGGTCTAGCAACTAGGAAGAGCCTTGACACCCTAAAATACAGAAAAGGTTCTATTCTACCCCAAATTACACACAACCTTACGATAATTAAGGGAAGAGAAATAATATATAAACTTGTGCCTTAATTCCTTACGACCAATGTCGATCCATTCTGATTGTTGTCCGTTCCAATACTATAGGCCTCCTCCCAAAGCTAGCCTGAAACAATACTACAAAACAATCTAGGATAGCATATGCTTAATTATCAAGATTATCTAAAGACTTAGCTATTCATGAAAAGATTCATAAGCAAAAACACATAGACATAAGATCTGGGACAAGATTTTTTCTCTTTTATTAATAAAAAAATTGTAGGTTACAACCTAAACTTTTCTCACGCCACTCCATGAACCTCACATGGGTTCCTCTACTTTTTCTCCAAGTGCACTATTGCCAATACTATATTTACCACCAACATAAGGGGAGAAGGATGGATCAGAAGGGAATGCTGAGGATAAAACTCAAAGAAAAATGCAAAAACCTTGGGAAACAAGGGAGAAAATTTGGCAAAGTTCTCTTGCCTCTAGTTTTATATATCCAAATGATCCCCCTAGGGCCCTTTTTATATGAGAAAATAATGGTTAATTCATTTCCATAATGGCTACAAGAGGTATTATGGTTGAAAAAACTAAGATAGCCCATAAACTCCTCCAGAAAGAGTACACACATGCTTTCAGTAGTGCAACAAGAATATGTATGTGGGATTTTAGGTATACAACTAGCGTATGTACACACTCTGCATATGAAATAGGGTGAGTATGAGAAGAAAAAAGTTTTTTTTTCACAATAACTCCATCAAAATGGATTGGCAGATGTATGAATGAGTAGGCCAGTATCAAGGATGCATATAAGTGGAATTTTTAGTTATAATAGTAGGTTGGTACCAACAGAGATCAGGAGTGAATCAAAGGTCGAGAGCAAAGAATGACATAAAAAATTAGGATACATGGTGTGACCAATTCTATTCTATCTTCCAAAGTAGTTATTTTCTTTTGATTTTATGTGTGTGAGGGTAGGGTTTGTCTTTTATTTATGGTCAAGATCTATTGTGACATGACCCAAGGTCACGGGTAATATAATAGAATTGGAGACCATACTAGGGAAGTTTCTCCTAGATTGGGTCAGTCTTAGGGTTTCTTGTGTTGTCTTAATTTCTGTAATTTTCTTGTTTTGTAGCCTTTATTTCAAATCATTTGTTATCTCAAAGACTTTTACCAAGTTCCTGGAAGCTTCTCTTAGGTTGGCGTTTTATTTTTGTTGAAGTGTTGCTAAGACATACATGATTTGTCTCTTCTTTAATAGTGTATATACGCTATTTTGTTGTGTTTGAATAGTGTATGTATGTTATTTGTTGTGTATACAGTCATGTATTTGTGTGAGAATTCAATCTTTGGGCCTTTTTATCAGTTTTTAGGGGATCTAAGTTGTTTTATTAGTACTATCTAAGCCTTTTGGGTTTGATTTTACCTTTGATTCTTGGGTTAAGTCTCTGAAAACTTTGGAATCATCCTAAAAGTTCATGCTTTTGTTAGGTTGGTGTTTTGGTTATAAGGTTATTTAGGTTGGTTGAAAGGTCATTTGTGTGTGTCTGAGATTAGTTTTTGATTGATTGTTGTATTCTAGTGATTATAGATTGTTTGATTTCTTATTCTTTACCTTATGCCCTTTGTTCATGAAAGAAAAGAAAAAAATTGCATCATAGTTGAGTTTCGTTCCTTTCAGTAACATAAACGAAAAAAATAATTTGGTTGTTGGTCATTCTTCTCTTGATCCCTTGCCTCTGAAATTTTCAAGAAAAGAATTTGCTTACTAGCACTCGGGTCTTCATGTATTTTGATTGCTTTGATAGTTGTTTGTTTCGGTTACAATAGCATTTTATAAAAGAAAATAAATTCCATCTACAAAGTTCATCATCACTCCGTTCTACATTTCCATTCAAAAATTATTTTAGATTTGCATTGCAAAGTGGTTTAAGATCTTGCATATGATAAAAAATACAATGTTTTCATTTTTGAAAAGAGTATAAAAGAAAGAGTTTGTTTTCATTAATTTGAAGCATTGTTACACTAATTTTTCATTGAATAAACTACATCTTTGTTTTTTAGTTCTTAAGTGTTTTTTGTTGAGTCTATCAAAACACCATCTAGTTTCATCCATAACCCTTTTGAGTAAATAACAACTCATAAAATGAACTCTAACTAAAAATAATTAGACTTGTTTATTTTATAGGGTAAACATACTAGTTTTAGGCTAGGGCCTTGGTTTAGGCTGGAGAGTTAATTTCTCCAAGGCCAGAAAAAAATCATAGGAGTTTTAGCTATGGATATTTCAAACCCAACTATAATATAAGTATATCCAGGAATCTCCTCTAACACAACATTCAAAAACAAGGTCACGTGAAGGAGAGATGAGGATATAACCCCTCTGAAGCTTAACTAAGTATAGTGGAAAGATCATGTATCAGGGGGTTCGTCAGTGCCCTTACCTCCGTGAGAGACAATTATTTTGAGCCTTCAAGCTTAGTTACCCTTCCCATACGTTCGATCCTGATTTTTGGTTGTACTCATCGGACATTGACTATGAGTTGATAACCATAGTTTCTTTTCCTAGGGGTCTCATAGGTGATTGCAGGGTGTTTCTAGTGGTACCTAGGGTAGATTTCATATCACACTTTTCAATATTTTTGGAGGGTGCCCCATGAAGCATGGGTACTTGTAATGGATAAGGTTGGTTAGTGGAGGTCAAGATAACTTCTTCTCACTTCTTCGTTCATTGGTCCACATGACTTAATCAATCCATTCCTTCATTCAAAATCTCTTGACCTCACTTTGTTACTATTGCGATATTAGGACCTAATCCACTTAATTTGAGATATTGGCAGAATTTTTTGTGACTGTTGTTTCTCTTATGGATTTTCTAGTGTTTTTCTTAGTGATCATAGAATTACTTTTGAAGGTGTAGGTGGTCACCTAGAGCTGACAACTCAAAGTGATTGATAAAATCCTTCACTGATTGAGGAGAATTCAAAGTATTCCCCCTGAAGAAGTTGAAGTTAATCCTCCTTTGCCTCCTTTTATGCATCAAATTGATCAATCTGACACTTTTTTACCAACTATTCTGGTCGACATTTCAATTACGGAACCTGCAGAAATAAACATTTCTAATCCATTGGTTGTAACAGTAACTGATCTTGGGGATGAGTAATTTGGTCCACCTTTCAACCCTCCATTAATTGGGACTTACGATCCAGTTCTCATGTAATTTCTACCTCCTAGGTTAGAATTTGCTGACAATATCCCTCTTCACTGGGATGCAATGGAAGGAATTCTAGAAGGGTATACTTCGAGAGTCATCATAACTCCCACTTCGACAATCGTCACCATAACTCCCACTTTGACAATCGTCACCAATGGGATATTTAACCCTAATATGTCTAACCAAACAACTGGTTTGATTTAGTCCACCATTTCGATGTCTATCAACATCTTTTCACCTCTTATTGTTTCTCCCACCTAGACTTTGGGTGAAACCATGTTATTACCTTCAACAACCAATGCTTTCTCTTTTGGTATGTCATCGACGGGCATGTTAAACACATTGACTAGGTATCAGTCAATGTCCCAAGTTTCTAATATTGGTTCAAAGAACCCATCGATTCCCTACCAAGGTTTTCCTTAGGGTGGAGGTCATATCCCTCTGTCGTTCCCTTCCATCATGAGAGGGGCATTCTCGTCTTCCAGTCCTAACCACTTTGGGGGTTGGGTCGCTTCTATGGGCAGCAGATTCTAATCCGCTAGCATGCCATCCACCTTGACCCATTTCAAATAATATGGTGGTTTTTTGAGTAATAATTTCACCATGTCTGTAGTGTCAGAGAGGGGAAATCCCTTCCAAACTCAGTGGAATCCCATGCAAGGGTCTTCCCCTTCACAAGGGATGTCATCAAGGGGAAACATGTTTCCTGGTCAGTGGAACCCCATGCAGAGAGGGTTTCACTCATAAGGAGGGTCCATAGGGGGAAACCTTGAATTTTCATTCGAGAATTAGATGGGTGGAATTTTTCTTCCGTTTAACCAAAACCAAGGTTTCATCCAAGGATTTGGCTCATCCAAAAACTCTTCCTGGAAGCTTGGTGCCAACTTTAATCAATGACCTTATTTTCAGGATTCCCATCAATCAATTTCATAGCCTAGGATACCCTTTCTGAAAACTCTTCATTTTCCATATTTTTATAAGTTGATAAATGACATGATTCATCATGGCTTGAGTTGGCTTGCAGTCCCTACTAAACTACCTTCTGGCATACCAAAGTTTGAAGGAAAGAGTGGTGAAGAAACACACAATAATATGATGACGTTTCACTTGTGGTGCTCATCTAATTCATTGAATGATGACTCTATCTGGTTACGGTTGTTCCAACACACCCTCACCAGGGATTTTGTGAAGTGGTATATAAAAGTGGAGATGTAAAAGTACGCAAAATTTTGTGATATGGCCATGGTTTTCCTCAATCACTTCCAACTCCTTGTCTACTACGATCTTGGTAAAAAACTTTTAGTGAACTTTGAACAATATAAATCTATGCACATTTCCATTCATAATCAAGAATGGAGGACACATAAGAGCTTGATCAAATCCATGGTCCCACCAAAACTTATCTTGGAATGGTTCCCAAAGTTGTTGATTTCTTATATCTCTAAGGATGTTGCAAATTCAGGGGTGTTTACAGAAGAACAAGCAATATTTAGAGCACAAAAATTGGAGTTAGTTTACTCCTAGTCAGGTATGCTCTATGAGATCATGCCCAACACATCACGATTGACTCTCAACTTGTCAAAACAAAAATCAAGACCACATTCCAATGGTATTGTTGGTTCCTTACAAAGCAAGGTTGTAGATCAGGTCTCTAACTATATGTAACAATTGTCCATTTATAAAACTACGACTGATCTGACCCTTGGCTCGACCACCCCCACCACCCATTCCTCAGATGTATAAACTATGCAATCAAAGACTCAAAAGGGTCCTCAGTATCCTAAAGATAAAAATAAAGGAAAGGGAAAGAAGGGTACTAGGGGCAATGATAAAAAGGCTAATAATAATACTAAGGGTGTAAAGAATGAAAAGAGGAAGGTGAAATTCCTATGCAATATTTGTGGGGATGATCACCTTACTCATCAATTCCCATATATGGAAGAACTCCAATGCTTGACAAAGTTGCAACAATGAGAAAAACAACCTGTTGTATTGAAAAATCCGTTTCCACAAGGGGGCACTTCGAGTGCACCTTTTCCTGACAGATCTTTTCCATTATTTTATATGGTAAATCATATGAAAGTAGAGGAGGTAAATGTGTCGACCATGTTGGATTACTGATAGGGGGGTGAATCAGTAATAGAGCATTTTAATCCTTTTTCACCATAAAATGAAAGTGTTATATCAATGTATCATTATCATCCAATAGTTGCAGAGTAAATAAACAATGAACAAATGAGAAATCACACACATACATAGTACACCAGTGTTTTACATGGAAACCCAAAGTGGGAGAAAACCACATAATGATTTTTCTTATATGTCTTTAAGAATTACATTCATTGGAAGCACCAATTTCTTTTGTTTTCCAGCTGCAACTAGAAGGAGGCTCCAACCCCCTAATTTCTCAGGCTAAAACCTAAGGGAAGATCCAACTCCCCAATTCTATGGATAAAACCAGAAGGAGGATACAACCCACTATGTTCTCCGGCTACAACCGGAAGGTGGATACAACCACTCATCCTTTCCCCGTGCAACCGCCCTAACGTAGAAGTAGAATGATGCAACCATTGTCATACTATCACTGTGAGATATACTGATGTAAACCTATACTAATCATCCTGTAATCAACCTATACCACAAACAAGTGCATAAACCATGCACCAACCTGTACTAAGAAACATGTAATCAACCTGTACCATAAACAAGTGCATCAACCATGCACCAATATGTACCTCAACCTGTACCAACAAAAAATGCATCAACCATGCACCAAACCTGTACAAATAAACTATCACAAAGGCATGTCCAAACAACCTATCACAAAAAATTGTCTCATCAATATTATCAACCAAATCAGATCTACTCACCAAGATCAATCACCAAGACAACTCTCAAAGATGTGCATCAACCAAGCATAACACAACAACTCATAATCATCACCAATATCAATATGTGCTTCTAATAATATACCAATACAAGTATGCTACATCATCCATAAACCATGTCTCAACAATAATACTGAAAATTTCCTCCAACCATGTACCAAGTATGTACCAATCATGTATCAACTACTCATCAACTATGAATCATCAAGATGTACCAACATCATCAACTATACACCTCATGTATGTGCCAACTCATCAAATACTTGTCTCAACCATGTACCCAACATGTACCTCAAACAAAATCCCTCATCAATTTCATCATCCAAATCTGATTTGTAACTCTGTAATAGACCTAGTGTATAAGATCACATACCTGCAAACCTTTCTTAACTTTAACAACAAGAGACTGACATTTTCATCAAACTTTACTTTAGTCTCACATGACTAATTTTGGATTAGTCAAAAACCCTAACTTGAAATAATCATAACTATGTACCTGTAATGAATAAAGATATGAAAATGGTACACAATGTTATTCAGTGTCTTTTATGAAATTCCTCCAAACTTCACTACTTGGAACCTCTCAAAAAAGGAGATATAGAAAAAATGGCATACCTTGTTGAATTCTGGCTTATTCTAGAGAGTGAACTTGTAGAGCATGACCCGCACGGAATATTTTTTGTATGGATATTAAAATTGTACAAAGAATACTAAATACTATACTCTAAAAAACTCATTTAGGCTTACTGAATTTGGATCTTTTATGAAGAATCTATGACATTTTTACCCGAAACACCTGTTTTAGAATAGTTTCAGGACTAGCCACAAACTCTATTTTCCACAGTGTCTAACTCCAAAAATACAATGACCCAGAAGATGAGTTTTTTAAAAAATCTACTTGGATATGTTTCCTCAATGGCCTCCCAATTTCATGGTTTGAATCATTCTATAAAAAAAATTATTGCGAAAATGGTGAGATGACCTGTAAATAACATACCTTAGAAAGCATCATCAAAAGAATTTATCCTCACTTGAATTTCAGCCTTCTTTACTTCACTTTCCATATGAAATTTGGATTAGATATCCTTTGGTTACCTCATTCACCTATATATATTCAATATTCTCAAGTGTGATTAAAATGAGAGAGCCTTTCCTCTTATTTATACTTTCATGTAGCTTCCTCAAAGGGTTACCTTTTAACCATCTTAACCCACTTTCCTTATTTTAGGGTTAACCAACTTCTAATTTCTCCATTAACTTTATTATTTAAATAATTTATTTTGTATTCACTTTGACTTATAATACACTCATCACTTCACTTTATTATTTACCTTCTAAAATCTCTTAAACCACTTTGACTACTTTGACCTTTTGGGGCTTCTAGATGACTCATGAGGGTTCTCCAACTTCACATGGTCATAACTCTCTAACCGTGAGGAGTTATGTGACGTTCCACATACCACTGGAAATAAAATGACATGTACTATCCATATATAATATTATCTCCTACAAATATATCAAAAATCATGCCATTATCCATCAAACAAACTTGGGTCCATTACCCAAACCTGGGTTCTCCAACTTCTCATGGCTATGACTCTCTAACCATGAAGAGTTATGTGATGTTACACATACCACTAGAAATAGAATGAAATGTACTATCCATAGAGAATAGTGTTACCTTAAAATATATTAAAACTTGTACCATTATACATGAAACAACCTTGGGTCTATTACCCAAAACTTTGTGCTACCAGAATTCACTACCAGACTTTCTCCAAGGGTTGAAATCAATCACTAAGGGTTGACATCAATCTAAAATATCACTCACCAATGGTTGACATCAATGAAAAACAACAATCCATACCAACTGTCCATCAACCTAAGACAATTGTCTGACAATATCCCCCTTTGGCATTGATGGAAACACCAACATTGATGGCAACACTAAGTAATGATAACATTCATGCTTATACTACTCATCAATGTTTCCATCTCTCCCCCTTTGATATCAATGGAAAAGGGTATCTCCCTTTAGGGATGCTCCCCCCGATTGAACTCTTCTTGGGGCTTCTCCCCCTGTCTACATGCCTTTGATTTTCCTTTGTGTTTATAAGCCTCTGATTACTCTCTCTCCCTTCATATGAATAATATCTCCCCCTTTGACAAAGGGTATCACTCTGAAGTCATATCACTCATTCTTCCCTTATGAAAATTGCTCCCCTTGGAAACCTGTCTCTATTCTCTCTCTCCAATCATTTGCCTTTACATTTGATAAATCTCTTCCCCTTTGTCATGAATGGAAAATGTATCTTTCCATCCAGGGTTGCTCCCCCTAATAGAACTCTTCCTGAAACTGATCTCCCAACCTGAATTGTCCTATTTATGGTGCTTCCTCATGTACATCTAAGACATATAAGATAATCATTCAAAAGAATTCATTTTGGAGTATAAATTACTCTGAGTCTCTGGAAAAAATACTCAGAGGCTTCCCTTGGAAGCGATTTTGTAAATATTTCTACCACTTGTTATTTGGTGCCCACATATTCAACTATGATGTTCTTCTCTGCAACATGTTCCCGTAGAAAGTGAAACTTTATTGGAATGTGCTTCTTATTGGATTGCATCACTGGGTTCTTTGAGATACTGATGGCGCTTGTATTATCACGATATATTAGAATGGGCTCATCATACTCAACCTGCATATCTATCAAAGTTTGTTTCATCCATAGAACCTGAGTACAACATCCTGATGCTACAATATACTCTGCTTTGACTATAGATAAAGATATTGATGATTTTTTCTTTCTTAGCCAAGGTACTAAACACTCACCTAAGTAGAAAGTTGCTCCAATGGTTCTTCATCGATCATCAATGCAACCTACCCAATATGAATTTGTGTAGGAAATAAGTGATATATCCTTTCCTTTTGAATACCATAATCCAAACTCTTTTTTTCCTTTGAGATATCTGAAAACCCTCTTTACTGCTAAGACATGCAATTCCTTTGGTGTTGCTTGAAATCGTGCCACCTATCCAACTGCCTTGATGTAGAGGTTGTTGTCTGTGCTTCCTTTCCATAGGTCGTAGGGATTTTTGTCATTGTTGTTTCTGATCATTACTTTGTTTTGAATGTGAATTGTTGTATGCACTGCATGTGTTCAAAAAATATCTGTCAATTTGGAATCCATTAGCATTGTTTGAGCCATTTCCTGTGTAATTATCATCCATTATGATAATGTTCCTTTGTATCTGAACCACTCTTTGAACCAATCTATGAATCCATTCTCTCGTCCATACTGTCCAAGACTCTACTTGCACAACTGCCCATAATGTTGACCCATTTATCACTACACTATCATGACTTCTTTATTAATCCATCAAATCGTACTTTTGCTAACTGACTGCTCTAGATCTATCTTCTCAAACTCTGCAAGCTGATCGAAGGATAGTTCTTTGGTCTATCACAACTATCTCATAGACTCCCCCTGTCTAATATTCATATTACCTAGGAGTCTCTAAGTTGGATGGCTCAGAAAAATTATTTCTCTGATGTGTATTCATCATCATCTTCATTGGTATATTCATCATCTCTCTGAGCTCTGACTTATTTCTTTCTATCTAAGGATTCATCTTTTACTACAATTCCTGAAAGTGCAATCTCTTGAACATGTTCCTTATTTACTTGTCCTTCTTCTCTTTTAGTTATTTTCCAAACCTTTCTATATCTGACATCTTTCTTTTTCTCTGTAGAATTTTCTTCGTCTCATTTTATTGTCAATCTTGCGATCTCTTGGACTTGGTCTTTATTCACTTGTTCTTCGTGTTTTCTTATCCATACTTTGTTATATATGATATCAATGTTCTCTTTCATGGAAGTATCGATCATGCTTCTACAATCACTAGCTATGTGTCCATAGTTATGACATTTGTAACGTTCAATGTTACGTGGGGCCACATATCCACTTCTTGCTTGGACATTTCTTTTATAATCCCTGCAATTTGCAACCTTATGTCCAAAATTAGTACAATAAAAACAATGACCATAAAATAAATTTGCATACTTGGGAGTGAATGATCTTCTTTGTGGTGTAGTCCTTTTGAATTTCTTCCTTGACTGATCATGATCATGATTGAAGCTTCTTTGTGGCTTGAACATGAATGGTCTTCTTGAAGATGTATCTTCAATAGTTTTCTTAGATTCTGGTTGACCATGATTCCTTCCTTTGAGTACTTCTGCATAACTCTTTCTATTTTCTTCATTCTTCTTTTCTAGCAACCTTGAGTGTTTCTCTTCATTCTCTATAACTGATGTGGATGTTTCTGTCTCTTCAACATTCTTGTTGAGCTTGAAGATTTTACTTCTCAATTTGACAACTTCTTCTTCAAGATTCTCAACCTCTTCTTCTTTCTTCATTATCTGACACTTCATGACTTCTTCTTTTCTTTTCACTTCTTCAAGCTGAATGTTTAATGTGATTATTTCTTCTTCAAGACCTTTCTCTTCTTGAACAAACTCTTCCTCAAGCTGGTTTAGATCGTTAGTTCTTTCCTTAAGATGATCTGTCAATATTTTCTCTCTCATTTATGCTTCTTCCTTTTGTTCTTCTATGTTGTCTTCCAAATACTGCTTTTGATATTCAATATTTTCTTCAATATTTCTAGCTTCTTCTAGTTGAGTTCTTAAGTTCTTGATGACATGTTAGGCTTCTTCAAAAATGTGAAGTACACTTTCCTTTTGTTTCATCAATGTTTTTTTGGGTGACTTGTTTTCTTCTCTTATTTCATCTAAAGCACTAATCAATTCTTCTTCATAATTGTCTTCCTTTTCAATTAGTTTTTCTTCCTCATTTCCTTCATGGAATTATATTTCAAGATGACCATGTTTTTCACAATTAAAGAAAAACAACATACCTCTGGTGATTATGTACTCTTCATCTTCTGAATATATTTGACATGGTGAACATAATTCATCTTGATCTGTATCTGCATCTTCTTTGGCATTTTTTGAATCTTTGATGGGTGAAGAATATATGTCATGTAACTTATCCTAAAGTTCTTTGGTTGATGAATATTTACCAAAATTTTCTCTTATCGGATTAGGTAATCCTTCCCAGATGAAATCCATTGCTATTTTTTTATTCTTCTTCAATTCCTTCTTGGCTGTAGTCTTTTCCCTTTTTTCTCCACATCTCATACTTATAAAAAAATTGACCATTAAACATTAGTACTAAATTCTCAGAATAATCCATGATCTCCTTCCAGTGGTTAAACTATTTCTTTAAGGAACCAGATCTGATACCAATTGTTGGATCACTGTTGGGCCCGAGATATGATTGATTTTATGACGTTATTTAGATACTTTTGTGGAATGTATATATGAGTTTTCATGCTTTGAAGAAGTTTTTGAAGGGATTTTGTGCCAAAACGCTATGATCCATACCAGGTATGCATAATCTATGTTTTATGATGATCTTGAGTGTAATTCAGTCTATTTTTATATTTCCATGAATCTAATTTGCATTTTTGGTGTCATAGGGAAAAATCACAACATGTCTTTGCTTCCGACACTCAGTCCGGTACTCCATCCAGCACTTAGTCTGGTACTCCATCCAAAACTTTGTCTGACACTCCGTCCTGCACAAAAACGATGGGCGATTTGGCGGTTATGATTTTTTTGGATAGTGATGGGTGAATTAGAGACATCGATTTTGCTCATGCTCGTCCTCTCCAGCTACTGAACTCTTGACAACTTGATTTGGGTTGTTAAGTTGGGCGATTATTGGCTCGCTCCATTTTGGTAGTTAGGGCATCATTAATATAATTTATTGTTTTTAGAAGAGGTTCAACCCTCTAGTGGTCGACCTCTCAGTATGTAAAGCTTATAAATACCACCATGGTGGTCATACAATAGTTAAGAAGTTCAGGAAGTTGTGTGTTAGAGACAAATACGATTTCCTCTGTTTTTCCATTTTCATTTTGCTAGAATTATGTAAGACTGCATTTTTAGTTTTAATGGCGAATTTGTGTTGTTGAAGAATGTGGTATCCATTTGAGGAGTGACCACAACTTGCTAGGGGGCCCACCAACAATCTAGGTAACTGTTCTATGAATTTGTTTATGAATTACATAGCATAGATGTCTTTCTATTTTATTTCATGTACATGAATTATTAGTTTACTTCTTTGTTATATAACTTGATGTTATAGTTTGATTGTTCTAGTTTCCTTTTGCAGGTTAGTATGAAGGATCTTGTCAATATGCACTGACTTTGTAATTAGTAGAAATGAGTTTGCAAACTTGGACACTAACCCCATGTGTGATTATATAGTAAATTATACTTCTTTATGCTTTTAAAATCAAGTTCAAAATAGAATTTAAAACAGAGTTTTAGAACATAATTTTAGTTCATTTTTTCTTTAACAAGGCTTTGATGGATGTATAGTATTAGTTCTAGTTTTCATTTTTAGATTTCCTATTCAATTACTAGTTAGTTTTTTCTTAACTAGTTGTTAATTCATTAGCTCATTAATTTACTTGTCATATGCTAGAATAATGCTTAATTTTTGTTTATAAGCATTTCTCTTTTTGCAATTTGAATTATTGAAATAGGTCTAGCTTAGTTTTACTTCATGCAGTTTCTTTCTTAAATCTAGGTTGCAATTTCAATTTGTATTTAATGATTGAATTTAGTTATGAGTTTGCTTACATAGTATAGAGTGCAATTGAATTTCATAATCTCGTTATATTGTTGATGATTAATGCATGATCAATAATCACATGGATATGCAGGGTAATTGATGTTGTTTCCCTAATGGATAAGTTCTCGCTAGATTGCCTAATTCACACTTTTCATTTTGCTATTGAAATCAATATCGAGTTTATCCCTCTTGAATTATCTTTCATTGTTAAGTGCTATCATGATATTATAAGACACCGGAGACATTCACACAATCATCAACACTATATTTGAGCTCTCATAGGTTAGAAGATAGTTTCTTGCTTTCATATATCAGAAAATAGCTTTCTTGCTTTTGTAGGATAGATAGTCTTTTGCTTTGGTAGATTAAAGAGTAGTTTTTTTATCATAGATTAAAAATTAGTTGTTAATTCTTATTTCTTTCAATTAAGTAGATTTCCTTTTGTAAATTAGAAATAGTTGTATTAAGAATAGAGTTCACTTGTATTTTAGCTTAGTTAGTTGCTTATTGAGTAGTCTTAATTAGTTTACTTGTTGTAGAAGTTATCCTAGGTTAGTTAGTTGTTTACTTTCTTTAATAGGTTAATTTCTTACTTGTCTATTCTTGCTTTGATAGTATAGTTGCTTGTTTATTTTCTTGCTTTCACAGGATAATGTTTATCGAATTTAAGTAGACTAGTTAAAGTAGTTTGCTATTTCTATTTGTTTATTGTTATGCTTAAATAGTTTGCTTTTGCTTATTGTTATGATTGAACTAGTTTTCTTCAAGTAGGGTTTTCATTTGTTTTCCTAGAACTATCCATCGATCCTTGGTTCAAAAGTACTTAGGTTATATAGTTTAAAGTTTCTTAGTAGGGTTTGGTCATTAGATAGCTTTGCTTGAATAGATTATCCTTAGATAGCCACTTCCTTAGCTAGAATATACTACTACCAATCCTTCTACCTTATCATATATTTTGCTACAACTCTAAGTTTACTTACCCCGGGTTGACAATTTAATTGAGCATTTTTAGTGTGTTTTTAGTGCATATAGAACACCCATCATTTTGGCGTCGTTGCTGGGGAGTTATCTCAAGGTATGAAATAGTTAGGAAATATATCATTTATAAAGATTAGCATTAGATTGGTGGCAGGGGAACCTTAAGACGAGAGGTAAGAACTTGCACATCTGCTATTGCAGGCCCCCCCAAACCCAATGGTAGTCTTTTTCTTTTTTGTTTTGTTTTCTTTCATGAATAGACCTAGAGACCCAAAATATAGATACATTAAATCTAAATCAAACCTTTCAACCAAGGTTCCTTTCGACCTTTTTGGGGGAAGGGGCATTCCACCTATAAAATCCACAGACCGATATTGAAAAATAGGAGCTAGATCATCTCAAAGAGCTAAAGTAGTCTTTGAAGAGACTAACACAAGGAGCACTATAAAACAAGAAATTGAAGCATCATTCATATTAGGACAGGAGTCAATACCACTCGAGACTTCCGCAGAACTTAAGAATACAACCTTTTATTTTACACCACCACCAGGAGATCCTAACTTTGAGGACATCATAGACCCTGAACAAGTGAATATTTTGTTTGGTATTTCAACCAACATAATTATCTCTCAAACTGACACAAAAAACTTGGCACCAATAGTCTCAACCGACTCGAGTAGAGTCCCAGACATCCAATCAGTAGGAAGACCCTTCCATTAAAGGGAAACCTTGTTCTCTTCAAAGAAAATATCACCTAGGTACTCTCTTTTTGGAAACCAAACCAATATGTATTATCAGGAGGATCATAACAATGTAAGACATGGGGAGGAAGAAGAAACTGGAAACCAAACCAAAACTACCTTTGGGTTTCCAATTTTGGACACCACTCCAAATGTCAACATGAAGAATATTCCTCTCTCAGCATTGCCTACCTTTTATGGTAACAACAATGAAGATCTAGACACCTTCATATTTGAATTTGACATCTTGTGTAGGAGCTACAACTACGTACAAGATGCCTAGAAACTAAAACTCTTTCCTACCACCCTCAAAGACTCTACACTAAGATGGTTCATGGGGTTGGGAGAATCCAGTATTAGGTCTTGGGAAGCCATGAAAGATATCTTTCTTAAAAAGTACCAAGACTACTGCAATACCAAGGAGTCTCATAATGACATCTTTAAAATCCAACAGTTAGAAGACGAGACCCTCGAAGGTTATATGGAACGGTTTGGTTATATCTCCCAGAAGTCAAAATACCATGACCTCCCAGAGGATGCAGTTAGGGATATTTTCCTTAAGGGAATTTCAGAAGAATATCTAGAGATTCTTAACTTTATGGCATCAGGTTACATCTCCCATAAACCATTTTTTGAAATATATGAAATGTGTAAAAATTACTCAAGGGGTAGAGACAAAACAAGAAAGAATGTTCAGGACCCTTATAATAGAATATTTAAACCAGTTAGTTTAGGTGGTATCATGAGAGAAGAGATAGGGAACCTTTTAGAGAAATTCAAGACATACATCTTAAGCACAATAGGTTCCCAGTTGGACACCCTCAAAATTAAAAAGAAACAAGAGGAGGAAAATTTTGCAATGAGCATATATTGCCCAAGATGCACGAGGAAGCATTCCTCAAGGGAATGCTCATTAGATAACATTTCAGTTTGTGTCTTTTGTATGAAAGACTACTTAACTGAAAAATGTCCATCATTGCCCGGTTTATTAGCCATCTATAGGAGTGGAGATCCTGGGGAGTCTTTTTATGCACCTAGGAGGCCATGGCAGCCTAGGAACCAAACCACATACCTAGATCTACAATATCAAGTTCCACCCTATTACCAACAACAACAACATTCAAGCTGACCAAGTTGGAAAACCTGGTCTACTCAGTACCAAAATCCTTGGAATCAAGGATGGAGAGGAGGGCATAGCCAAGGAAACCCTCAAGCTCCAATTGTCCCTATGTCCAACCATCCTTATCCTTAGTTTCCACCGAATGCTCTGTAGCTTCTGCCAAGTTTTGTTCCACCACCTTTACCTCCTATTCCACAACAAAAACTGCTACAATATCATAATGAAAGCTCCCCAAGACCGACATTATTACCGGCACAACCAGTTCCAAATCCCAATAACAAGCCCCCTCAACCTCTTCACAATGTTGAGATGCAGGCCTTCCCAACATATGTTATTACTCTTGTTCCATTACATGAAATTCAACTAAGATTGGGAAAAGTTATGGATAAGCAGAGACCTTCAATAGTCATCCAGGAAGGAGAAGAAGAAGAAACCACCAAACAACCCATGGATGACACTAGGTGGGAAGATGTTATTATTCCTAAGAACCAAGAACCCAAGCTTACCCAAAAGGAACCTTCACATATTATGAAGGCCCCTCCTTATCCAGACAGATTGGTAATAGAGAAACCTACCACCCGACTAGAATTTGACATCTTGAATGAATTGAAGAATATCTGTGTCAAGATTCCCCTTCTTCAGGCCATTAAAGACATTCCAATCTACAATAAGGTATTCAAATAATTGTGTATTAAGAAGATAGGTAGGAAGAAAAAGGACCCTCCTAAAGTACATTTTGTAGGAGGACTTTCTGAGTACATATCAAAGCAACCAAAACTAGCAAAATATGGGAACCTAACAAACCTCGTAGTGACCATAACCATTAATGAGGTCTTGATTGGAAACATTCTCATAGACCTAGGGGAAACCATCAATGTTATGACTGCTACTACCTTGGAACAATTACAGTTACAACCTCTTCTTTAGCCTACCCTAACGATTTTTGAATTAGCAGATAAGACCAGGGTTATACCTGAAGGGATTTTAGATGATATCATGGTTACTTTAGCCTCATGGGAATACCCAGTAGATTTTCTTTTCATTCACTCAAAGGACCCTACCAAAGGCCATCCCGTCATTTTGGGAAGACCTTGGCTAGACACAACCAATGCATTTATTGGTTGTAGAGAGGGAGAAGTGACCATCTCGAATGGACTCTCTATCCAGAAGCTCATCATATATCCTCCGGTTCAACCTATCATGGAGAATATATAGTGGCTTGAATGTCCATATGAGAATGAGGAATGGGAAGAACCCGTATTGCCAAGTGACCATGCATGGGCACTTTAGGAGCACACAACAAAAAATGTGCTAAACCAGTTTATTTCTGCTATCACATATGTGGATTTTCCATAGTCTTTTCCCTAATTTGAGTACATGTTTGGGGAAGAATTTCAGGAACAATTGGACCCATCCATTTTTTCTTCGACATATTTTATCTTCAAGATAGATGAGTCTTCCATGTATTATACTATGCCCTACGAGATTAGTCCAGGTAAAGTTTTACATATAAACTTTGGGCTAGATGCAGACCAACAAAAACAATTAGTAAGTATCCTTAAAGAACAATCATGAGCATTTTCCTGGGAATACACTGACATGAAGGGTATACACCCCGACACATGCATCCATCACATATATGACCAGGGGGAAGTAACACTTGTTAGGCAACCCCAGAGAAGGATGAACCCAACACTCAAATATATAGTCAAGGAGGAGATCTAAAAGTTGTTAAATGTCTGATTTATTTATCCCATCTCTGATAGTAAGTGTGTATCCCCTCTTGTAGTGGTTTCAAAACAAGTGGCCAACAAATGGATAATTTGTGTTGATTTCCAGGAACTCAACAAAGCCACTATGAAAGATCACTTTCCTCTTCGTTTCATTGACCAAGTTCTGGACACGTTGTCTGAAAAAAGTACTTTTCCTTTTTAGATGGGTACAACGGGTACAATTAGATTCTGATAACACCCGAGGACAAGGACAAGACTACCTTTACTTCTCCTTAGGGTACCTATGCCTACAGGGTCTTACCATTTGGATTATGTAAAGCTCATGTTACATTTCAACGAGTAGTACTAGGGATATTTGTCAATCTTATCCATGATTGTGTGGAGGTATACATGGATGACTTCATAGTTTATGGGAACACTTACCAAGAAGCCTTAGACAACTTAGAAAAAGTCCTTATCTGTTTCCAAGAAATGAACCTATCTCTAAGTCATGAAAAATGAATGTTGTTAACTGAAGGAGTGGTTATAGGACATCATGTTTCATCTGAGGGGATACAATTATATCCTACAAATATTGAGGTCATCGTCAGACTTCCACCCCCCAAGACTTAGAAAGAGGTGAGAATATTTCGTAGACATGTCGGATACTACCGACGATTTATTGAAAATTTTATAAAGATTGTTGCACCTATGTTTGGATTGTTAATAAAAGATGTTGATTTTATTTGGATTGAGCAGTGTCAAACTGCCTTTGAAACCCTGAAAGCTAAGTTGTCTATGGAACCAGTTCTTAGAGGGCCCAATTGGACTCTCCCATTTCATATATATACTTGTCACATACCCACTACTCAAAATCAAATTTTTTTTCATTGATTCCTCAACAGTCAGGATCCCCGAAGTCCTTCGGGGCTTATCACAGGCTAGCTCTTTCCCTTTTTCCACCTCCATGTGATTATAGTTCACGATTATGAGCCAAATAAGCATGATGTATTTTCTCACTTCGCGACTCGGTGCTACCAGAATGTCGAGTCTCTCGACATTCCAAAACTCGAAGCTTGAAACAACGAAACGCCGAACTCCGACGGGGCTATCGAGGGGCAAGTTTCTCTCTTAGGGACTTGTCTACGTGACCCTGTACTGTACCCACATGCTTAAGCCAACCAAGATCTTAACGTCTTTTTGCGATTTGGGGAATCACGATACATGACTCCTACATTTCCCCATTCAAATCCCTAAAGCTTCCGAGGTCTCCAAAGTTTCCCTCCCAAGGGAGATCGACCTTCCACACATGACCGTGTATTTCCCAGAGTCAAATTCAGGTTTTGGAGTTTCTTCTTTTTTGATGCAGAGAGTTCTTGACCTCTCGATCTCCCGAACTCCGATGAGCCAACTCCCCGTCTTTGGCCCTTAGCCCCTTCTGGCTAGATTCTTGGTCCGTGTGACCACTATCCTCGTGACCACAGCCCTATCTCCTATTGGGATTTCATACATCGCAATGCCGAACCACAAGAACACCTTGTCCATGGGATTCCTGATATCCCAATCCCCGATTGTCCGACCTGACGTCATCTAGGCCCCACAACAACGAAGCTTTCTCCCCCTGGTCAGAGTTTCGGACTTCATAATTCCAAGTTGCAAGGACTTCTTGTCCACGAGATTCTCAATACCCCGACTCGCGATTTCCCGATTGACGATTCTCCTTTCGGGACTTTTCCTGGAGGCCCCGATCACTTCCACGCGTCCCCTCAAGATGGACGGTCCTGATTGCCTCTCGCTATTTCACAAATTTGAATGCTCCGAAAGTCTTGTCCTCAGGACTTGTGAAACACCAAACTCCGATGCACCGATTTGTCCTTCTATCGGGACTTCCCTCGATAGTCTAGATCTCCGCCATGTATCCCCAACTGATGGACGATCGTGATCCAATCTCGTTGTTTCGAGACTTGAAGTGTCTCGACTTCCTCGGCCTCAAGAACTCTGATATTCCGAGTGCCGATATCCTGATGTGATGTCAGTTAGGCCCACAACACAGAGCTCTCGCCCTTTCATCACTTGTGAAGTCAAAAGAATTCCTCTTCCAACCTCCGATGCCTGAGTCCCAGAGGTGGGTAGTCTCGTGACATGCATCCACTCCCAAACGAATGGTCCAGATCAAATCTCGATGATTCGGGGTTCTTGGTGTCGAGTGACTCTCCTCACATCCTCGATATCCCCGATATCCACTCTGATACCACTTTGTCAACTCGAATCCCCGGTATTCGAAATACCGATGGACTCTCGATCTCCGCCACGTGTCCTTCATGAATGGACGGTCTAGATCTATATCGATATTTTTACCAAGGAGTGTCCCGATCTTTTGTCATCAGGACTCTCGAAACCCCGAACTCCGAATCCCCGATACCGACTCCTCTCTCGTGAATTTCACCCTTGTTCATGAGGGCTTAACCCTTATGCACCTCCTAAAGGATCCAATGATTATCATGCTCTCTAGCTAAGATCCAATGACTCAAATCAGTCCCACGTCGTGTACTCTGTCACTGCTCTCTGGATGAAAAAAGAAACCAATGGTCCAGATACTCCCATAGACCTTGGGGATCTACGGTCCCTATTTCCTCGCTATTCATGAAGGTAGAGGAAAAGGGGCAAGGTATGTAATGCCCTTGTTTATTTCGTCAATCTAGCGGTCGTGATTGACCCGGGAATCTCCCGATGGGATCTCGTTTGTCGATTGACACTTATCCCTACGCCGCTACTTCAGGATTTTAAGACGGTCATTCCTCCTCGTACAGGGTTGTTAAGACTTGCTCATTCAAGTCCTTTTTCCAGGTTCTTGGTAAAACTTTCCAAGGAGGGAATCTTTGTGAAGAGATCTATACCGGGGCATCCTGGGAGACAGACAAGGGGAAACAAATTCCCGAGGATGGACTGGAAGCCTGACTTGGTTCAACTCATGCATAATTAAATTCATTTATCAACATAAGCCATGCATGATCTTTCTGTTATAGCATATATCTATTATTTCTTATCAAAACACTGCACAAACATTCTTATACTGTAATCGTTCATAATTTCACAGTTCTATGAGCATATATGTCAGTATATGAATTTTCAAGATGCAATATGTAAAACACTTATCAGGAATAACACTAGAAGTGAGTGCA
Source organism: Picea glauca (assembly GCA_000966675.3). Classification (NCBI taxonomy): domain Eukaryota; kingdom Viridiplantae; phylum Streptophyta; class Pinopsida; order Pinales; family Pinaceae; genus Picea; species Picea glauca. Next base: position 319,046 of record JZKD02S2397709.1, read on the forward strand.
ACTGCTTAGAGGGGTGCTCACTTCCACCCAACCGTAGGCTTAGTGACTCCCAATGGATTTACCACCAACCACCCCCGAGCTGAGACCACGATGCTGCAAGACTACGTCTCTCTGTCTACCAGTGACCAGGAGCGAAGGTTGTAATCCTTCATCTCTGCTATCACTCACTCTATGTAATTCCAGAGTTCCCCTCGTGTATGCCCTCTCGAATCGCTTCTTCCCCATGCCTTATTCTCTTGCAAGGTTGCATGTGGCATGATTACCCTCGTGCTAATCAGGCCTGACGACTCTACGGATAGGCGGTTCAACTCCCCATCCCTCATTAAGCCATCAACCTGCCAGCCTGCAAGGCATTAAATTCAGGGCCAGCGAGCCGCTTTTGGTTCTCCGGGCTAGTGGAGTCCAAATACGGTATTAATTCTCGGTGGAAGTTAACGCCACCTTTCCAGGTTTCCTCCACTGCCATCGTGGTCTCTTTTTCTGCACATCCCCTCTTAGTAGTCCTGTAATAATTCAAAATGTTATTCACATTCATTGACCTTTTCCTCAAGGTCCATTTACATCACGTATTCACATTTATGAGTTCTCCATAGTTCTTGGCCAGTCCAGTTATATTTACAAGCTGGGGGAAACAAGGTGTTACAATTCCCTCCCCTTTAAAAGGAACATCGTGCTCGATGTTCTTATCTACTAACATGATTGGCATGTTCAGAAGTAAACAAAATCGGATATGCCTGTCTCATGGAATCCTCCATTTCCCATGTAGCCTCATCGGGGCCAAAATGCCTCCACTGCACCTTGACCTGTGCAATGGTTCGGTTCCGGAGTGGGGTTTCCTTTCTATCCAATATGCATTGGGGATTTGGTAGAAATTCTCCCTCCGGTTCCACCTGGATCACAGACCAGTCAATTATATGATTAGCATCATGTACATATTTCTTCAATAATGAAACATGGAAAACATGATGTGCTTTTACTGTGGGAGGAAGTGCTAGCCGATAGGCTACAGGTCCCACTCTATCTAGAACCTCAAAGGTTCCACAATACTGGGGTTCCAACTTGGCATAGGCTCCCATTTTCAGGGAACTTCTTCGGGGCTTAATTCTAAGATATACATGGTCTCCCATTTTGAACTCTCTTGGAGTTCTCCTTTGATCAGCATAACTTTTCTGTTAGTTCTGAGCGACCTTTAGATTTTGTTTTATCTGAGTCACTTGTTGTTCCATTTCTTTCAACATATCGGGTCCAATAGAAATCTTGTTTATAGGGTTACTCCAGCTAACTGGAGTATTACACAGCCTACCATAGAGGACCTCAAAGGGACTCATTATTAAGGATGCTTGGTAGCCGTTGTTGTAGGCAAATTCTACCAATGGCAGGTAGTCTTCCCATTTCCTAGGTTTATGCATTACATGCATCCTTAACATAACTTCTAATATTTGATTTAATCTTTCTGTCTGTCTGTCAGTTTGAGGGTGATAGGCGATCTAAACAAAAATTTAGTCTCTAAACTCTCCATCAGTGATTTCCAAAAATTGGAAGTAAATTTTGTGTCTCTGTCAGATATTATCTCCCTCGACATACCGTGCAGTTGGAATACCTCTTTCATGAATATCTGGGCAATATCTACCACCTTGCAGGTTGATTTGACGGGGATGAAATGAGCAGACTTGCTCATTTTATCCACCACTACCATAATGGCGTCATTCTGTTTGGTTGAAGTTGGCAATCCAGTGATAAAATCCATGGATATGGTTTCCCATTTCCATTCTGGGATGGGTAAAGGGTGCAATAGTCCGGCGGGGTGTCGATGTTCTACTTTAACTTGTTGGCATTCTATGCATTGGGCCAAATATTTGGCTATGTCCTTCTTCAATCCAGGCCAATAAAATTGTTTACGGGTGGCAGTGATCATTTTTTGGTATCCTAGGTGACCAGTGTAAGGTCTTTTATGTAGTTCATCCATGATGAACCTCTTCAAGTCGTCACAATTTGGAATTTACATTCTATCTCTATAGGTGAGAAGACCTCCTTCAGTCATCTGGTAGCCTTCATATCTTTCTCCAGGGGGTTCTTGTTGTAGGTATAGGGTCACAGTCTAAGCGAAGGAATCTATTTCTTGTGCCTTTCTGACTCTATTCTTGACATCTGTCTCGCAGGTACTCACCACTGCCAGGTGAATCATTTTCATGCTTCTGCTGAGGGCATCGACCACCCTATTTTCCTTCCCTTTAATGTGTTTGATTTCAAAATCAAATTCACTAAGGAGGGCCATCCATCTGGCTTGTCTAGCATTAAGCTTTGGTTGATCAAACAAATACCGTAATACACAATGGTCTGTCATAAGCACAAATTTTCTTCCCAAGAGGTAATGCCTCCACATTTTTAAGGCGTGCACTATGGCAGCCAGTTCTAGATCATGAGTCACATAATTGACCTCGTGTTCATTCAATTTTCGGGATTCATAACAGATCACCTTTCCTTCCTGCATAAGGAACCCTCCGAGCCCTTATAGGAATTCGTGCACACAAGGAAGTAAACTTCTGGGTCAACGATTTTCAACATAGGTGCATGGGTTAGCAGATGTTTCAAGGTTTGAAATCTTTGTTCACATTGCTATGTCCACAAGAATTTTGTCCCCTTCTTCTGGAGGGAAGTGATTGGACAACCAATCTTGGAGAATCCTTTTATAAATCTCCTATAGTATCCCGCCAATCCCATAAAGGATCTGATG
>JZKD02S2397709.1:323682-338240 GCA_000966675.3 Picea glauca
TCTTCATCTCTGTTGTGGGATCCTTCTCCCACCTCTTGGTGAGTAACCATACTCTGCGTCTGTAGATTCCCGCGGCTGATCGTCCACTTGAGTGAAAAGACAAATGCTAGTTATTAGTCAATATTTGAACACATTTTTATATTTTTCATAATTTATAACTCTTTCATAGGCATACACAGTCGGGTTCTCGTCTCCGATTTTTTTTTTTTTTTTCAATTCTAGGCAAGAGAGTTTTGTTAGGGGGTTAATCCTCATAGGAGTTCTTTCAACGAAGCTTATGCGTAACTTGTGCATGAGCCCAATCAGGCCAAGTGTTGTAACCATGCTCTGATACCACTTTGTCACATACCCACTACTCAGAATCAATTTTTTTTCATTGATTCCTCAATAGTCAGGATCCCCGAAGTCCTTCGGGGCTTAGCACAGGCTAGCTCTTTCCCTTCTTCCACCTCCATGTGATTATAGTTCACAATTATGAGCCAAAGCAGCACGGTGTCTTTTCTCACTTCGCGACTCGGTGCTACCAGAATGTCGAGTCTCTCGACATTGCAAACCCCGAAGCTTGAAACAACGAAACGCCAAACTCCGACGGGGATATTGAAGGGAAAGTTTCTCTCTTGGGGACTTGTCTACATGACCCTGTACTGTACCCACGTGATTAATCCAACCAAGAGCTTAACGGATTTTTGCGATTTGGGGAATCGCGATACAGGACTCCTACATTTCCCCATTCAAATCCCTGAAGCTTCCGAGGTCTCTAAAGTTTCCCTCCCAAGGGAGATCAACCTTCTGCACATGACCATGTATTTCCCAGAGTCAAATTCGGGTTTCAGAGTTTCTTCTTTTCTGATGCCGAGAGTTCTTGACCTCTCGATCTCCCGAACTCCGATGAGCCAACTCCCATCTTTGTCCCTTAGCCCCTTCTGGCTAGATTCTTGGTCCACATGACCACTATCCTCATGACCACAGCCCTATCTCCTATCGGGGTTTCGGACATCACAATGTTGAACCGCAAGGACTCCTTGTCCATGGGATTCCCGATATCTCGATCCCCAATTGTCTGACCTGATGTCAGCTAGGTCCAACAACAACGAAGCTTTCTCCCCCAGGTCAGGGTTTCGGACTTCATGATTCCAAGTTGTAAGGACTTCTTGTCCACGAGATTCTCGATATCCTGACTCACGATTTATTGATTGATGATTCTCCTTTCGGGACTTTTCTTGGAGGCCCCGATCACTGCCATGCGTCCCCTCAAGGTGGATGGTCCTGATCGCCTCTCACTGTTTCATGACTTCGAATTCTCTGGAAGTCTTATCCTCAAGACTTGCGAAACGCCAAACTCTGATGCACCAATTTGTCCTTCTATCGGGACTTCCCCTGATAGTTTGGATCTCCGCCACATATCCCCAACTGATGGACGGCCCTGATCCAATCTTGTTGTTTCGAGACTTGAAGCATCCCAAATTCCTTGACCTCAAGAACTCCGATATTCCAAGTGTCGATATCCTGATGTGACGTCAGCTAGGCCCACAACACAGATCTCTCGCCCTTTCGCCACTTGTGAAGTCGAAAGAATTCCTATTCCAACCTCCGATGCCCGAGTCCCAGAGGTGGGTAGTCTCATTACACGCGTATACTCCCAAATGAATGGTCCAGATCAAATCTCGCTGATTCGGGGTTCTTGGTGTCAAGTGACTCTCCTCATGTCCTCGATATCCCCGATATCCACTCTGATACCACTTTGTCAACTCGAATCCCCGGTATCTGAAATACTGATGGACTCTCGATCTCCGCCATGTGTCCTTCACGGATGGACGGTCTAGATCTATATCGAGATTTTTACCAAGGAGTATCCTGATATTTTGTCATCAGGACTCTTGAAACCCCAAACTCCGAATCCCCGATACCGACTCCTCTCTTGTGACTTTCACCCTTGTTCACGAGGGCTTAACCCTTATGCACCTCCTAACGGATCAAACAGCTATCGAGCTCTCTAGCTAAGATCCAACGACTTAGATCAGTCCCACGCCGTGTACTCTCTCACTGCTCTCTAGATGGAAAAAGAAATCAATGGTCTAGATACTCCCACAGACCTTGGGGATCTACGGTCCCGATTTCCTCGCTATTCACGAAGGTAGAGGAAATGGGGCAAGGTATGTAACACCCTTTTTTCTTTCATCAATCTAGCGGTCATGAATGACCTGGGAATCTCCCAATGAGATTTCATCCGTCTATTGACACTTATCCCTACGTTGCTACTTCAAGATTTTAAGAGGGTCATTCCTCCTCGTACAGGGTTGTTAAGACTTTCTCATTCAAGTCCTTTTTCCAGGTTCTTGGTAAAACTTTCCAAGGAGGGAATCTCTGTGAAGATTTCTATACCAGGGCATCCCAGAAGACAGACAAGGGGAAACAAATTCCTGAGGATGGACTGGAAGCCTGACTTGGTTCAACTCATGCATAATTAAATTCATTTATCAACATAAGCCATGTGTGGTCTTTCTGTTATAGCATATATCTATTATTTCTTATCAAAACACTGCACAAACATTCTTATACTGTAATCGTTCACAATTTCACAGTTCTATGAGAATATATGTCAGTATATGAATTTTCAAGATGCAATATGTAGAACACTTATCAGGAATAACACCAGAAGTGAGTGCAACTACTGAGAGGGGTGCTCGTTTCCACCCAACCGTAGGCTTAGCGACTCCCAGCGGATTTACCACCAGCCACCCCCGAGATGAGACCACGATGCTGTGAGACTATGTCTCTCTATCTGCCAGTGACCAGGAGAAAAGGTTGCAATCCTTCCTCTCTGCTATCACTCACTTTGTGTAATGCCAGAGTTCCCCTCGTGTCTTCCCTCTCGAATCGCTTCTTCCCCATGCCTTATCCTTTTGCAAGGTTGCATGTGGAGCGATTACCCTCGCGCTAATCAGGCCTAACGACTCTATGGATAGGCGGTTCACCTCCCCATCCCTCATTAAGCCATCAACCTGCCAGCCTGCAAGGCATTAAATTCAGGGCCAGCGAGCCGCTTTTGGTTCTCCAGGCCAGTGGAGTCCAAATACGGTATTAATTCTCGGTGGAAGTTAACGCCACCTTTCTAGGTGCCCTCCACCACCATCATGGTCTCTTTTTCTGTACATCCCCTCTCAGCAGTCCTGTAATAATTCAAAATGTTATTCACATTCATTAACCTTTTCCTCAAGGTCCATTTACATCACGTATTCACATTTATGAGTTGGCCATAGTTCTTGGCCAGTTCAGTTATATTTACAAGATGGGGGAAACAAGGTGTTACAATACTGGTGCCTCTGAACAATAGGAGGAGTATTAGGGCAGAAAGAGGACCAACAGTCCTATGCCATCTATTTTGTGAGAAAGAAGAGGGTTGTTAAGACTTGCTCATTCAAGTCCTTTTTCCAGGTTGTTGGTAAACCTTTCCAAGGAGGGAATCTCTGTGAAGATATCTATACCAGGGCATCCCAGAATATAGACAAGGGGAAACAAATTCCTGAGGATGGACTGGAAGCCTGACTTGGTTCAACTCATGCATAATTAAATTCATTTATCAACATAAGCCATGCGTGGTCTTTCTATTATAGCATATATCTATTATTTCTTATCAAAACACTGCACAAACATTCTTATACTGTAATCGTTCACAATTTCACAGTTCTATGAGCATATATGTCAGTATATGAATTTTCAAGATGCAATATGTAGAACACTTATTAGGAATAACACCAGAAGTGAGTGCAACTGCTGAGAGGGGTGCTCGTTTCCACCCAACCATAGGCTTAGCGACTCCCAACGGATTTACCACCAGCCACCCCTGAGATGAGACCACAATGCTGCGAGATTGCGTCTCTTTGTCTTCCAGTGACCAGGAGAAAAGGTTGCAATCCTTCCTCTCTGCTATCACTCACTTTGTGTAATTCCAGAGTTCCCCTTGCGTCTGCCCTCTCGAATCACTTCTTCCCCGTGCCTTATCCTCTTGCGAGGTTGTGTGTGGCGTGATTACCCTCGCGTTGATCAGGCCTGGCGGCTCTATGGATAGGCGGTTCACCTCCCCATCCCTCATTAATCCATCAACCTGCCAGCCTACAAGGCATTAAATTCAGGGCCAGCGAGCCGCTTTTGGTTCTCCGGGCCAGTGGAGTCCAAATACGGTATTAATTCTCAGTGGAAGTTAACGCCACCTTTCCAGGTGCCCTCCACCACCATCATGGTCTCTTTTTCTGTACATCCCCTCTCAGCAGTCCTATAATAATTCAAAATGTTATTCACATTCATGGTTTGTGGATATGGCAAATTATCTAGCTACTAGGAAGTTACCGTCTCATTTGTCACCTCATGAAAAATGTAAAATTATTACACAGAGTGCTAATTAATCTTGGGTTGGTCATGATCTTTTTCGCACATGTCCTGATTTGATTATTCGTAGATGTGTCCGAGAGGATGAGGTACCATAAATACTACAAAGTTGTCATGATGGACCATGTGGTGGTCATTTTTCTGATAAACGCACAACATATAAGGTGTTACATTCAGGTTACTATTGGAATAGCATTTTCAAAGATGCTGCAAAGTATGTGAGAAGTTGTGATAGTTTTCAAATCATAGGAAGACCTACGTCAGCTGAAGAAATGTCTTTGTGTGCCCAAGTTATGATAAAACTTTTCGAAAAATGGGTCGTTGACTTTGTAGGACCAATTTCACCTTGGTCCCGTAAAAAGAACTATATTTTGGTTTGTAGGGACTATGTCACCAAATGGGTAGAGGAAAAAGCCCTATTCAAGGCTACATAAAACTCTATTGTCGAATTCATCTATGAAGAGATATTTACCCACTTCGGTGCCCCTCATGAAATTGTTACAGACCAAGGCACTCAATTCAGTTCCAATTTTATGAGAGAGATAATGGAGAAATATGGGATTAAACACTGTAAATCTTCTCCATACCACCCGCAAGCCAATGGTCAGGTAGAATATACAAATAAAGTCCTGGAAGCTATCTTGACCAAGACAATTCAATTACATCACCAAGATTGGGCTAATAGTCTTCTAGAGGCTTTGTGGGCATACCAGACCACCTAGAGGAACACCACTGGGCATACCCCTTATGAGCTAGTATACAGGAAACAAGTACTTCTACCAATATAATTCCAAGTAAGGACCTTCCGTATTGCCACAGAATTGGGATTAAACTTAGATGAGGCTTAGAAATAATGAGCCCTACAATTGAATGAGTTGGATGAGATCAGGCAAGATGCCATCCAATGAACAATATTAGTCCAAAACCAAGGGAGCAAATGGCATGACAAGTTTATTAAGAAGAAACACTTCCAACCTGGTGATCGGGCTTTATTGTTTGACTCTCAATTCAAAACCTTCAAAGGAAAACTCACCACCCAATGGTTGGGCCCTTACAAGGTAGACACTGTATATGACAATGGAGCTGTAAAAATAAAAAACATTGACGATGGACAAGTCTCCTTTGTAGTAAATGGACATCGACTCAAATTTTATCATAAGCCCATTTCCAAAGAGGATTTTCTACAGGTCATGTCAACTGACTAGGCATTGGACTTAGTATATGAGGAATTCCCCCCTTGTTCTTGAACAATTTTTTGAATTTTCTACTGTACATATGTAAATAGTCTTTGAATTTTGTTAATAAGGCAATTCTAGAGATTTTTGTAAGTATTTATTTCATCAGGAGTAGACAGTTTCAAGGAAATGTAAAAAGAAGGATTTCTCTTCAAAACATTGTTACACTTGAATTTTGTTGTCTGCTAAGCATCAAATGAATATTGACTTACTGTAATTAGCCATATTATTGCAAACATTTTCATTTTCTTAAGGCATTCCAAATCATTTTCTCTTGAAACTCTTCACCACTGTATAAGGAAGTGATACCATAGCCATCAAGCTTAGAGGTCTCTCATACAATTTTTTCCAAGAAACCTGAGTAAGTGAGTAAAGTGTCTTTATTAAAGAGTAACAAGGAGTTCTAATTAGTAGTTAGTCATGGAAACATCACAATAACTATAAAAGAAGAAAACAACTTGAGCCTAGAGATACCTTTTTGTTCTTTCTCAATGGTACCATCCACTACACACTAAATAGCTTGATTATATAATATATTTAGATAGGCCACGTCTGCTTAAGTACCCCTTACATCAGGACAATCACTAAGTAATATAACGAAAATTCATCCTCTAACATAAATACCATCCCAATTGAAAAAATAAAGAAAAAGTTGTTTTCATAGTTTCCCCCCCATATTCTTGCATAAAGCAATCTTATACTAAAATATTAAAAGATGGAGGGCTAGTCTCTCAGGGTGTAAGAGGCTAACCCGTCAGGATACTAAATAGGTCTACTGGAAATAGGTACCAGCCTATGTTATGATTAGGTAAACCCGTCGGAGTATTGAACATGCTTGCTGGCAGCGGGGCATTCTACCTAGTGAGGATGGTAATCTGACAAAAATAAATAATAAATTTAAACTTGTCCTGATGCACAACATTACTTGTAGACAAAGATAACATGAAGTATGTATGGTTAAGCTAAGGTTAATGAACTCCATAAATTTTCCATTGGGAACTAACTCCAAGACTATCTTGAAACTCTCTTGCCTATCTCTTCTTATCTATATATAGGATCTCTTATCCTATAGGTGGGGCCATCCTCTAACCGTCTAGTTAGAACAATATGTGAAATTCATCTTTACACTTGACATACTATAAATCTTCGGCTATTGGGGGAACTGACTGGTATCCTATACTTTTGATTGTGAGGTGTCACAATACTTAGGTGTGGGGGAGGGGTTCATGAGTTGACAAATGATCATCGCCTAGAGAAATAAATCTTTGTAAGAAGTTTTGTATTATTTCCATGATATAGGTTATTACATCAATAGTCATTTTATTTTTGAAGTGCTAAACTCTTGTGTGCTATAAATTGTTGAACATATACTTAACATACCAATTTTATCGGTTTATTTCTCATTACAATTTGTACATTGTAGGTTTGACAATACATGTCCTATGCTTGCTATAACCTGTTCATTGTAGGCTTTGACATTACATGTCATATGCAAGAGGATTGAGTGAACATGATGGAAAAATAAACAATAAGGGAGCATTATGCATTTTCTCTCAACCACTATGATTGTCAAAAACATTTCAATATTGTAGGCTATCCATTACAGGAGGTAAAAATGTATTTAACACAGAGGTGTTGTATAAAGTGTTGTATGAGGTTCCGTATGAAGTGTCATATGAGGTTCCAAACAAAGCACCATATGAATTTACACACCAATAACTGTCCACAATTCTAGGTAACTAGGAATCAATTATATTTAATCGAATTGGTTGCAGGCAATTGCGAGTGAGGATGCAAAATTTAGACATGTTCATGATCAAATGTCCAAGTCAAAAGACTTGGACATTGATCTAACTACACATCATTAAGATTTCCCCCAAAAATGTTCCTTTGAATTCGAAATTGCCCACACATGGCAACTTGTGCATGCATGTGTGCAACCAATTCCACCATAGGCGCATTCAAATATAGTCTAGGTAACCTATTATCCCAATTCACCCTTGCTATTTGGCTTACCCCTCTGTTAGAAAATCATGCTCAACCTCTGTCATTCGTTCCCCTGTTTTAATTGTACTTGGCCCTTGCTCAATTCTTGCCATCCCTTGGCCTGATTGCACCCTCTCTTGGTGAATTTTTCCTCTGTCCATCTCTTCACCTCTTCGAAATTCCCAAGAGGTATGAACCCTCTTTCTATGCAGATATTTTTTCCATTCCTGAGTTTGCACAGTGCAGAGAGATGTTTTTGCACGCATGCTGGGGGCCATTTTTATCCCACTTGCAGGGCCATGATGATGGCATCTCCATGCAATTTTCCATCGGTTTCAATGGGAATACATAGAACGTGGGGTCTCTTACCTTTGGGGTCTCAAAATATTCCATAGCTGCAGCCACGAAGCTTCCAAGAATGGGATATAGATGGTTCAAAAACTGCCAACTACTGCGCTCAAGTTATAACATGGTTTTTAAGCCCGAATTCTAGAAAATAACAGGAGAAAAAGGATGTTCTAAGGAATGGATAAAGAAGTAATTGATCAAACCTCTCATCATCATCATTAGGTTGATCACATGCGAAGGTAGATATTACACTTTCAAAGCTTGTCATTTCAGATTGCTAGCTCATTTTCAGTTCAACAAACCTTTGAATTTTCCCTTCTACTTTCTAAAGATCTTGGAAAAGATGTCCTATCAAGTGAGGAAGAACGTAACTAATCCCCACAATAGCCTCTTTCACCATGGCTTAATCAAACTCCTTTTTCTAGCTGAATTAGAGAAACAGGGGCAAACTTGGGATGAATTTATCTATCAATTTGAAAACCATCACTTGACAATTGAGACTGGAAAAACACCACTTGGCCTAAGTACTATCACTCCATCCAATCCCCTCTCTCTAAGGACTCCAAACCCCCCTGCACAAACCATTTCTTTACCGGAACAATTCAAAAATCTTTTTGACACTCTTGCTTCCTGATTGGGTAAAAAGACCAAAAGTAAAGATCAAAGAAATCCTATTGTTAAGCTCCCAATGCCTTCAATCTCTCTTGATCCCACACCTAAAAATATCCAAGAAGTGATTCAACAAAACCTTCCTTTAGTTCCCACAAATAGGAGGGGAGCCAATCGATTTAATAAAGGACCCTTTCGAAATAGTACCCGGCGCACAAGAACAAAACCTTATGCAAAACCCCTGCCTACTTAGGACCCTATCCAAGTGTCCTCCAATCTTGAGAGCCCTCACAAGAGACTTAGGGAAGTTTATGTGGATAGATTAGATCCACAAAGAAAGACAAAGTCAGAGCCTACCTCTCCTTATCAAACTCCTATTACTCTTACTTCACCCATGCCTACCCTATATCCTAAGAATGATAGATTGTCTACATCTTTCAAAGGGTCTAAGCCTTCCTCCGAAATAAATGATTCTGCCCTAGCCATTGAGAATATACAAAAAGAGAATTCTCATCTACTCCAACAATTGGAAGAAAGGAAGACAATAGACACACACCTTCATCGTGATAATGCAGTCCTCCAATCAAAGGTAAAATCCCTACAATGGTTGGTTGATGAGATGACCAAATCAAACTGTAACCTTAGAGCACAACTAAAGAAACACAAGAGGCATAAGGAAAAGTCTTCACAGCAAGAAGGAGAAGCTTCTAAAGTTAATCCTACTTAGCAAGCTTAGTCATGGGGGATAATTTCTTTTTGTTTGCAGTGGGACCTGGAAAATCTTAAGTGTGGGGTAATTTTGGGCCTGAGATATGATTGATTTTATGACGTTAATTAGATATTTTTGTTGAATGTATATATGCGCTTTCATTCTTTGAAGAAGTTTTTATGGGATTTTGTGCCAAAACGCTATGATCCACACTAGATATGCATAATTCGTGTTTTATGATGATCTTGAGTGTAATTAAGTCTGTTTTTATATTTCCATGAATCTAATTCACATTTTTGGTGTCACACGGAAAAATCACACCATGTATTTTCTTCCAACACTCAGTCCGGTACTCCATCTGGCACTCAGTCCGGTACTCCATCCGACACTCCATCCAGAACTCCATCTTGCACAAAAATGATGGGTGATTTGGAGGTTATGGTATTGGCAACCAGTGATGGGCGAATCAGAGACATGCATTTTTCTCGTGCTCATCCCCTCCAGCTACTGAAATCTTGACAACTCGATTTGTGTTGTTAAGTTGGGAGATTATTTTCTCACTCCATTTCGGCAGTTAGGGCATCATTAATGTTATTTACTGTTTTTAGAAGAGGTTCGACCCTCTAGTGGTCGGCCTTTCAGTCTGTAAATCTTATAAATACCACCATGGTGGTCATAGAATAGTTAAGAAGTTCAGGAAGTTGTGTGTTAGAGACAAATACGATTTCCTCTATTTTTCCATTTTCATTTTGCCATAATTGTGTAAGACTACGTTTTTAGTTTTAATGGCGAATTTGTGTTGTTGAAGATTGTGGTGTGCATTTGAAGAGTGACCATGACTTGTTGGGGGGCCCAACAATAGTCTGGGTAACTGTTCTATGAGTTTTTTTATGAATTACATAGCATATATGTCTTTCTATTTTATTTCTTGTACATGAATTATTAGTTTACTTCTTTGTTATATAACTTGTTGTTATATTTTAATTGTTCTAGTTTCCTTTTGTAGGTTAGTATGAAGGATCTTTTCAATATGCACTGAATTTGTAATTAGTAGAAATGAGTTTGCAAACTTGGACACTAACACCATGTGTGATTAGATAGCAAATTATACTTTCTTTATGCTTTTAAAATCAAGTTCAAATTAGAATTTAAAACAGAGTTTTAGAACATAATTTTAGTTCATGTTTTCTTTAACAAGGCTTCGATGGATGGATAGTATTAGTTCTAGTTTTCATTTTTAGATTGCCTATTCAATTACTAATTTTTTTTTCTTAACTAGTTGTTAATTCATTAGCTCATTAATTTACTTGTCATATTCTAGAATAATGTTTAATTTCTATTTATAAGCATTTCTCTTTTTGCAATTTGAATTATTGAAATAGGTCTAGCTTAGTTTTACTTCATGCAATTTATTTCTTAGATCTTGGTTACAATTTCAATTTGTAGTTAATGATTGAATTTAGTTATGAGTTTTCTTACGTAGTATAGAGTGCAATTGAATTTCATAATCTTGTTATATTGTTGATGATTAATGCATGATCAATAATCACATGGATATGCAAGGTAATTGATGTTGTTTCTATAATGGCTAAGTTCTCGCTAGATTTCCTATTTCACACTTTTCATTTTTCTATTGAAGTCAATATCAAGTTTATCCCTCTTGAATTATCTTTAATTGTTAAGTTCCATTGTGATATTATAAGACACCAGAGACATTCACACAATCATCAACACTATATTTGAGCTTTCATAGGTTAAAAGATAGCTTCTTGCTTTCATAGATCAGAAAATAGCTTTCTTGCTTTTGTAGGATGGATAGTCTTTTGCTTTGGTAGATTAAAGAGTAGTTTGCTTATCATAGATTAAACATTAGTTGTTAATTCTTATTTCTTTCAATTAGGTACATTTCCTTTTGTAAATTAGAAATAGTTGTATTAAGAATAGAGTTCACTTGTCTTTTAGCTTAGTTAGTTGCTTATTGAGTAGTCTTAATTAGTTTACTTGTTGTAGAAGCTATCCTAGGTTAGTTAGTTGTTTACTTGCTTTAATAGGTTAATTTCTTACTTTTATATTCTTGCTTTGATAGTATAGTTGCTTGTTTATTTACTTGCTTTCACAAGATAGTTGTTTATCAAATTTAAGTAGACTAGTTAAAGTAGTTTTCTATTTCTATTTGTTTATTGTTATGCTTAAATAGTTTGCTTTTGCTTATTGTTATGATTGAACTAGTTTGCTTCAAGTACGGTTTTCATTTGTTTTCCTAGAACTATCCATCGATCCTTGGTTCAAAAGTACTTAGGTTATATAGTTTAAAGTTGCTTAGTAGGGTTTTCTCATTAGATAGCTTTGCTTGAATATATTAGCCTTAGATATCCACTTCCGTAGTTAGATTATACTACTACCAATCCTTCTACCTTGGCATATATTTTTCTACAACTCTAAGTTTACTTACCCCAGGTTGACAATTTAATTGAGGGGTTTTAGTGTGTTTTTAGTGCATATAGAACACCCATCAATTACTGAGAGGGGGGGTGAATCAATAATAGAGAAATTTAATCATTTTTCACCATAAAATTCAAGTGTTATATAAATGTAGCATTATCATCCAATAGTTTCAGAGTAAATAAACAATGAACAAATGAGAAATCACACACATACACAGTACACCAGTGTTTTACGTGGAAACCCAAAGCAGGAGAAAATGACATAATGCTTTTTCTTATATGTCTTTAAGAATTACATTCATTGGAAGCACCAAATTCCTTTGTTTTCCAGCTACAACTAGAAGGAGGCTTCAACCCCCTAATTTCTCAGGCTACAACTTGAGGGAAGCTTCAACTCCCTAATTATCTGGCTACAACCAGAAGGAGGCTACAACCCCCTATTTTCTCTGGCTATAACTGAAAGGTGGATACAACCACCCATCCTTTCCCCATCCAACCACCCTGACGTAGAAGTAGAATGATGGAACCACTATCACACTATCACTCTGATATATACTACTGTAAACCTATACCAATCAACTTGTAATCAACCTATACAACAAACAAGTGAATCAACCATGCACCAACATTTACTAAACAACCTATAATCAACCTGTATTGTAAACAAGTGCATCAACCAAGCATAACACAACAACTCACAATCATCACCAATATCAATATGTTCTTCTAATAATATACCAATACAAGTATGTTACATCATCCATAAACTATGTGTCAACAATATTAATGAAAAGTTCCTCCAACCATGTACCAATTATGCACCAATCATGTATCAACTACTCATCAACTATGACTCATCAATATGTGCCAACATCATCAAATATACACCTCATGTATGTGGAAACTCGTCAACTACTTGTCTCAACCATGTACCCAAAACGTACCTCAACCAAAAGCCCTCATCAATTTCATCATCCAAATCTGATTTGTAACTCTCTAATTGACCTGGTGTATAAGATCACATAACTGAAAACTTTTCTTAACTTTAACAACAAGAGACTAGAATTTTCATCAAACTTTACTTTAGTCTCACATGACTAATTTTGGATTAGTAAAAAACCCTAACTTGCAACAATCATAACTATGTACCTGTAATGAATAAAGATCTGAAAATGGTACACATTGTTCTTCAATGTATTTTATGCAATTCCTCCATACTTCACTACTTGTAACCTCTAAAAAAAGGAGTTATAGCAAAAATGGCATACTTTGTTGAATTTTGGCTTATTCTAGAGAGAGAACTTGTAGAGCGTGACCCACACGAAATGTTTGTTGTATGGATATGAAAATTGTACACAGAATACTATAGACTATACTCTAACCAAAAAAATTGGTCTTACTGAATTTGGATCTGTTATGAATAATGTATGACATTTTTACCCAAAACACCTGTTTTAGACTAGTTTTAGGACTAGCTACAAACCCTATTTTCCATAGAGTGTAACTCCAAAAATACAACGACCCATAAGATGAAATTTGTACCACAACTACTTGGATATGTTTCCGCAATGGCCTCCCAATTTCATGATATAAATCATTCTACAAAAAAAATTATTGTAAAAATGGTGAGATGACCTATAAATATCATACCTTAGAAAGCAATATCAAAATAATTTATCCTCCCTTGAATTTCGACCTTCTTTACTTCATCTTCTCTCTGAAATTCGGCTTAGATACCCTTTGGTTATCTCAGTCACCTATAGATATTAAATATTCTCAAGTGTGATTAAAATTAGAGAGTCTTGCCTCTTATCTATACTTTCATGTAACTTCCTCAAGGGGTTACCTTTTAACCATCTTAACCCACTTTCCTTATTTTAGGGTTAACCCACTTCTAATTTATCCATTAAATTTATTATTTAAATAATTTATTTTGTATTCACTTTGAATTATAGTATACTCATCACTTCACTTTATTATTTAACTTTTAAAATCTCTTAAACCACTTTGACTACTTTGACCTTTTGGGGCTTCTATATGACTCATGAGGGTTCTCCAACTTCACATGACCATAACTCTCTAACCGTGAGGAGTTATGTGACATCCCACATACCACTGGAAATAACATGACATGTAATATCCATCTAGAATAGTCTTTCAAGAATATATATTAAACTCATACCATTATCCATTAAACAAACTTGGGTCCATTACCCAAACCTAGGTTCTCCAACTTCTCATGGTCATAACTCTCTAACCGTGAGGAGTTATGTGATGTTCCAGATACCACCAGAAATGGATGTTGATACTGAGAGGGCGGTGAATCAGTATAAAGTACAATTTAAAAATCTTTTTCAACTTATACTTAAACCATTCAATTATATCAATGAGAAATGAACAATAGTATAAGAGTCACACCAATACACCACAATACACCATGCATAATATATGAGAAATAATCAATAGTTATTGTTCAAGAAAAAAAGTTATAGATAAAATTGTAAGATGACCTGAAAATAACATACCTTAGAACAAATCACCAAAAGACTTCATCCTCCCTTGAAATTCGATGTTCTTTACTTCCGATTTCCTCTGAAATTCGACTTGTGTATTAAATGAATGTATAATGATATTCATTTATACCATTTATGTCACTTCCTTTTAACATTAGGTCCGACCTGACACTTTGTTATTTTGTAATTATTTTCTTTAATTATCTTCAGGGACTACATGTACTTCCTTCTTCAATTCACTTTGTCATCTTCAAAAATTCATTTCTCCTCAACCATGAGGATCAACGTGACATGCCACATACCACCAGAAACAACATGATGTATACTA
>JZKD02S2397709.1:357637-378392 GCA_000966675.3 Picea glauca
GTTGCAAATGGAATTTAACACTCCCTAACTCAAGATGTTATTGTGTGTTTTGAGATTTTGGAGAGTGTATCTCTCTTCCTACTCCAAAGCACTAGCCTAGCTAAATGTTGGTGTACAAGAGCCCTAGAAAAGAGTTACTAGATAAATTTTAAGATTACACAGTGTTTTTAAAAGATGTTGTTTACTCAAAGGTAACGGAAATGAAACTTGTGTTGTATGACTCTGACCCAATGATGCAAGGATTAGAATGAAATGTATAACTTTTCATTCAATGAATCCTATATATGGGAGAGAGAGAAGTATTCCAGATCAACCATGAACTATATGCAAAATTTCCTTTCAAATGTCAATGCAAACAATCACTTGTTAAATGACTACTCTCTATGTGTCTTTTTCAAATACTTCAACAATCTCTAAAATTTGATGTTTCAATGTTTTCTAAAAACAAAAACATTTTTTGAAAGAAAATCTTGTTGTTCACTTTCCAAAACGAACTCTCACTATACCAATGAGAGAGTAGAAAATCAAATTATAAAGAATCAAGCAATAACAACCCAATCAACTCTTTCAATGAAAGCAAAAATAAAGAGCAAACCAAATATTCTTCTCAATGCAAACGAAAATGTTCTTTCAAACTAATAAGCAAATGAGAAAACCAAGTACTCGACCTTCAACCAATCACTGGTTCTCAACCAATCAAACACACTCAGAAACTGAAGTCAGAGAGAATGGTTTTGCCAAGAAGAGTCAAGAAATGAAAGTCAAGACACAAAGGACAAGAAAAAACCTTGAAACCCTAAAACTGTTCACGCATGCAAACTAAAGCAAGAAATACATCAATCAGAGGTCCAAGAAACCCATAAGAGGTAATTCAACTGATCTGAGCAGTTAGAAAGACCAAAACTTAATTTCAAAATTTTGAAAAAAATGTGTTCGCAGGTAAGAAATATTACAAAGTGCGAGAACATATGATTCTCGCAGGTGACCTTTTAGCAAGGTGTGAGGACCTTGCACTGAAACCTATGTGCAGGGTGCGAACCTGACCAATTCTCATAGGTTGCAATGGAGTGCAGAGCGATAATTCTAAACATGACCAAAAATTTGAAAAATGAAGTCAAATTCAAAAAAGCTTCTGGACTCAGAAGGTCTATCAGGATATCCTGAAGACTCAGAGACTGATAGGACAGGAGAAAAATGAAACTAGAGAAAATGGCCATAGAAAAACTCAAAAATCCACAAATAAAATGGGATCTCTCCCTAGTGGAGTCGCCAATTTTGTTATTGGATAAATCCGTAAGTGCGGACACAAACCGATCTCCCTAGATCCACCTGGATCTAGAACAAAGCAAGACAGAATAATACTCTTTCCCTAGATTTCGACTATTGAATGTACTAGGAGGAAAGAACAAAGGACATACCTTGTGATCGCTTCCTTTGATATTTGTTTCTCCTACTTCGCTCCAGTGCTCTCGTACAGTCAAGACCAAAACAATACAAACCAACCGAAGTGAATAAAGCACAATCTATTCAACAGTCAATCTATGTATATGATCAAGGAGTTATACAATAAAGTGGAACTAGCTTTATGGGAAAGGGACATATTACTGTATCATATTGATGGAAAGTAAAGATTACAAACTGAGCCTTGATGTTGAAAACTTCCTTTAAATGGCCCCTAGCTCTGACACACACACTTTCTCACTTGCATGAAGAAGATCAACTACCTTTGATAAACTTACTAGAGTTTCCTAGTTGTTGTAGCTTCAGTCCTTCACACAATCTTTCACTAATTCTCCAATAAACTTCTTGCTTGTTTGCTTCTAACCTCTTCCATGAGAATCCCCTCAATATATAAGAGAGAATGAATTAGTTACTTGGATATGAATGATCCCAAAATATTAGGAAAGTCAGTACTTATATAACCATTCGAATGCCATCTCATCCTTCTAGAAGATTCCCTTCTAGAAGCTTCGAGAATTCATCCTTTTCCCTTCTTTAGAAAGGGTTCACACCCTAGTAGTTAGACACAGTGTGAACTTCAAGCACCTTGGCTTAAAGAATCCTGCGAAAATCATGCATTCTCATAGGAAAATGTATTGGTAGCCTGCGAACCTTCCTCAAAAATGTGATTTCTGAAAAGAGATGAAGGTAAATTTTCTCTGGAGAAAGTTATAATGAAAAGCCTGAGTACACCATAATCAATACATCATCATGACAACCAAAATCATGGGTAACACTTGGGTCATATTGTTGGAAAGGATGGTGTTAGGGTGGATCCTAAAAAAATTGAATCTATGAAGGATTGGCCTCGTCCCAACAATCTCAAGATCTTGTGTGTGTTTCTTGGTTTAACAGACTATTATCGCAAGTTTGTTAAGAATTTTGGATACATTTTGGAACCTCTCTCCACTCTAATTAGAAATAATGCTTTCATTTGGAATCCAACCACTAATTACTCCCTCCAATAATTGAAATAGTCTATGTGCACTACTCCTATCCTGACCCTTCCAGACTTCAGAAAGACCATTTCCTTGGAATGTGATGCTTCGAGGAAGGAATTGGCACAGTCCTTATGCAAGATGGTTGACCTTTGGCCTTCACTAGAAAACAACTATTGGAGCACCATTTTGCCCAATCAATCTATGAAAAGGAAATGATGTCCATTTTTCATGTTGTGGATCTCTGGTGTCCTTATCTATTGGGGAAACGCTTCCAAATCAAGAAACATCATCAAAGCCTCAAGTATTTTATGGAGCAACAAATTTCATCCTTGGAGTAACAAAAATGGGTGACCAAGCTATTTGGATATGATTATGAGATTATTTACAAGGAAAATAAAATGTGGTTGTAGACGATCTTTCAAGTAAATATGAATACAAAGGGTCCATATTTTCTCTATCCTTCATTGTACCATATTGACTCTAAGTTGTTCGCTAGGAATGGCTGCAAGATCCTAAACTATCACGTTTGATCCAACAATTGCAAGAAAATTCTCCAGTTTCTCCAGATTAATATTTTCACAATGAAGAGATTCTCTATAAAGGTCGTCTGTAAACAATCACAACTTCAATCCACAGTGCTTTTCAAGCTTCATGCTACACCTAAAACTGGGAATTTTGGGTTTATCAAAACCTATGACAAGGTCAAATGTTCATTTTTCTAGGATGGTATGAAGCAGGACGTCCACACATTTGTTGTGGAATGTGATGCTTGTCAAAAAAACAAGGGAGAAATAGTCAAAGCCCCTAACACACTACAACCACTTCCAATTCCACCCGCTATTTGGAGGGATATTTCTATGGATTTCATTATTGGCTTACCTAAATTGGGAAATAAATCCATCATCATGGTTGTCATTGATTGTCTTTCCAAATATGCTCATTTCTATTCTCTTCAACACCCATTCATTGCATCCACAGTGGCTCAAATTTTCATGGATCATATCTTCAAGCTTCATGGCATGCCTTATTCCATTGTCTCTGACTGAGATCCCACTTTCACCAACAATTTTGAGCAAGAATTGTTCAAGCTACAGGGCACCCAATTGCATCTCAACACAACATATCATCCCCAAACTAATGGTCAAACTGGAGTTGTCAACAAGTGTTTGGAAACGTATTTTAGGTGTTTTTCATATGAGAGGAAAAATCAGTGGGCTCAATGGTTACCCCTCACTAAATGGTGGTACAACACTTCTTACCATACAACTATTCGCATGACTCCTTTTGAAGAAGTTTATGGAAAAAATCCACCTTCAATTCTCTCATACATGCCTAGTATCTTGAAGGTCCAAGAATTTGACCAAGATATTATAGTTCAAGAGGATATTCTCTGTACCCTCAAAGATAATTTGGTGATGGCTCATAATTGCATGAAGAAACAAGAAGATTAAGGTCACTCAGAATGCCAATTTGTTGAAGGGGACCAAGTGTTTCTTCGACTGCAACTTTATAAGAAGACTTCACTCAAGTATGAAAATTTTTAGAAGCTGGCGCCCAAATTTTATGGTCCCTATACAGTTCTTAAGCACATGGGTTAGGTGGCCTATCAGTTAGCTTTTCCCATTCATTCTAATATCCATCATGTTTTTTATGTCTCCTTCTTAAAGAAAGTGTTTGGAAGTAAGTGCCAAAATCAAACCAGTCTTCTTGAGCTGGATGAAGAAGGCTAGATCTAGTTGTAGCCAAAAGTAGTCTTGGACCAGCATGAGCATCGCCTCCATCAACGCATAATCAAGGAAGTGTTAGTACAGTGGAAAGATACAACTCTAGTATATTCCACCTGGGAGCCAACTACCATTCTGCAACAATTAACTCATCTCAAGCCTTGAGGAAAAGGATGTTTTTTAAGGGGGAGGGACTGTTAGGGACCTAACCTCCCTAACCCATCACATAGGTAGAAAATATATTTTCCATGTAATAAAGGACAATATTAGTAAGGCCTAGTAATAAGGAATAATAAGTCAAATGTAAGAATACCTAATAGAAGCTTTCACTTCTAGAATATCTTCCTCTGGATTGTTCTTTTGGTAGATAGATTTAGTATGAATAGGAGTCGAGGGAATGATAAATTTTTTTCTTGAGAATCATTGTAATAGAGAATTCTCTACTAGATATTTCCCCCTCGAAGAGGCAAGTGAAAATTGCTTCCTATCAATAAAGATATTATTTTGGTGTTGTGGTTTCATATACTGTGTTGTTCCATTGTTATTCTTTGTAGTATTTTTTTTTTCTGTTATTATAATAGATATGGTACCTTAAAGGTCGACGATCCCTATCATAAAAAAATATGGCGTTCACTAAATGACAGAAAAGGTGGATCCATGTCCAAGGTACACCAACAACATGATGTTGCATTCCCACTCGCAGGTCATCTATGATCTCCATAAGGAAGGAGCATGTCAGGGTCTCCATGTTCCTTCTCATGCTCCGTAGTGTCCTGAATGCATTGTCATTGAAATCTGCTTCACCTATTCCCCAACACCCGTGTCACTGGATGTAACACACCCACCATGGGGCTAGAATTTGTTTTTGTCTTTCTCCTTCCTTTTGCCGAGGAACATAATTCCCCGAATTCATATGGGGCCTGATGCAGTTCCTACACTCTCTTGTCCTTACTCATGTGATCATGGTTTATGACCACCGACCTTACTATAGAGGTACTTCCGTCTTTTGTGATTCGGGAAATCATGATGCATTTGTGTTCCCCTGCTCTCTTGTCTCTTGAAGTGCCGAAATCCGAAGGGGACCAATAGTTTGTCCTAACTAAAAAATGCCTCGAATTAAAACATGTCACTCCACCTTTCAGGGTTTAATCCATCAGGATTTCAAGATGTGTGACGACAGGAGGTCTCACACCTGGGTTTCCTGGGAGCCAAAACTCCGAAGCACCAAAATCTAACATGCTTCACTATTTCGGGGTTTCCTCCATTGGGATTTCGGGATGTGCGATGACAGGAGGTCTCGCACCTGGGTTTTCCGGGAGTAGAAACTTAGAAACACCAAACTCTAACATGCTTCACTATTTCGGGGTTTCCTCCATCGGAATTTCGGGATGTGCAACGACAGTAGGTCTCGCACTTGGGTTTCCCCGGAGCCGAAACTCCAAAACACCAAACTCTAACATGCTTCACTATTTAGGGGTTTCCTCCATAAGGATTTCGGGATGTGCGACGACAGGAGGTCTCGCACCTGGGTTTCCTGAGAGCCAAAACTCCAAAACACCAAACTCTAACATGCTTCACTATTTTGGGGTTTCCTCCATCGGGATTTCAGGATGTGTGATAAAAGAAGGTCTCACACCTAGGTTTCTTGGGAGCCAAAACTCCGAAA
Source organism: Picea glauca (assembly GCA_000966675.3). Lineage (NCBI taxonomy): Eukaryota > Viridiplantae > Streptophyta > Pinopsida > Pinales > Pinaceae > Picea > Picea glauca. The sequence continues at coordinate 363,469 of JZKD02S2397709.1, forward strand.
CACCAAACTCTAACATGCTTCACTATTTCAAGGTTTCCTCCATCGGGATTTTGCTAATTGAGGTTTTGATACTAGTGAATTCATGGGGCCCGCACATAGGTACCCCGGGTGCCGAAATACTGAAGTATAACCACTTCTCCACACTCTATTCTTTCAGGGTTTCGCAAGTCGGGATTTCAGGACTTGCAAGTACAAGGGAAACTTACCCTTGGGTTTTTCGAGTACCGAAACACTGAAATGTCGAACCAAGTCATGCTATGCCAATTCAGGATTCAGCGAGTCGAGGTTTCGAATATCGAAGTTTTAGGATACAAGAGGTCGAATATTCACGCTCCTCGACTACTCGAATGTCGAAAAGCTGATACACTTGTTCATCATACACTTGACCAATTTTAGGGTTTTGCAAGTCGGGGTTTCGGGACTTGTGAGTACAAGGAAATACTTCCTTGGGTGTTCTAGGTTTTGAAACACCGAAAATTCCTAACTCATCCATATGCCCTCATTTCAGGTTTTCTTGAATCAGGGTTTCGAGTCTTGCGAGTACATGAGAACTTGCACTTAGGTACCCTGGGTGCCGAAAAGCCAAAATGCTTATCGGTCACCACGTGTACTCTACAGCTGGATGGTCCAGGTACTCCCATGGGTCTTGGAATCAATGGTCCCTATTTCTTTTCTACTTATGAAGGTTTAAAAAGGGGTCAAGTCATTAATGCATGTGTTCCTTCATCCAATTTAACGATCATAACAGACCTTAGATCCTCTGAAAGGATCTCATTCGTGCATTTAGCAAGAGGAAGGGTATTTTGGGTACCGAACCACCGAAAGGTCCTTAATTCATCCACATGTTGTCATTTTGGGATTTCGCGGGTCGGGGTTTTGGGACTCACGAGTACAAAAGGACTCGCACCTAGATACCCTGGGTGTCGAAACTCTGAAATATCGAAGTCTAAGAATACCATTCTCTCCTGTGCAGGATTTTAAAAACTACACCATTAATTCCTTCTTCAGGCCCTTGGGTAAATTTCACCAGGTTTGAAGACCCAACTGGAAGGTCCTCTTAAAATCTCTGAGCCATTATCTTTTGTGACTAGGAGTGAGAAAGCTCAAGGTTTTTACTGCGAAGGCAGTCCTTTCTAGGCACTTACCCTGGCTTTATAGAGTGAGGTAACTTTCCCGAAAGAAGACCTGAAAAACTACACTTATTCATATATATATATATATATATATATATATAAACCAAATGTGGTCGTTCCAACATAAGCATGCAACCACCATTTCTGATCAAAACACCATGCAGACATTTCTTACACAGAAAGCATTTATAAGTGTTCAAACCATGAGCATACATTCCAAGATATTCAATGCAAGACACAAGATATAAACACTTACCAGAAAACACCAAGTAATGCAACTGCTGAGAGGGGTGCTCATTTCCACCCAACCGTAGGCTTAGCGACTCCGAATGGATTTACCACTAGCCACCCCCAAGCTAGACCATGATGCTTGAGACTCTCTGTATCGGTTCTTCAGCGATCGAGAAGGAAGGTTACTCTCCTTCTTCTCAGCTATCACTCACTCTATATTTTGTTCCAAAGTTCTTTCGATCTCTTTCCTACGATCCCTCCCCTCGCATCCCCCTTTACACACCTTTTACCTTCCTTTTATTTTCCGACGAGGTTGTGTGTGGCATGAATTTCCCCACGGTGGTCAGGTCTGAGGCCTCCACAGATGGGCGGTTCACCCCCATCCCTCATTAACTCATGAGGAGCCTCTTCACCTACAATCCTGGCGAGTAATTCATTTCGGGGCCAGTGAGCCACTCTTGGTTCTCCGGGCCAATGAAGACCAAATACAGTATTGGTTTCAGTGGAAGTTAGCGCCACCATTCCAGGTGCCTTCCACCACCTTTCTTCAGCCATTGTGGTCTCTTTTTCAGCACATCCCCCTCCCAGCAGTCCTGCAGCATATATATATATATATATATATCCCCCTTAAAGGAACATTGTCCTCGATGTTCTATATATCATTATGACATGTATGTACAGAGGTAAACAAAATTGGATATGCCTGTTTCATGGCATCCTCCATTTCCCATGTAGCCTCATCTGGGCCAAAATGTCTCCACTACACCTTGACCTGTGCAATGGTTCGGTTCCGAAGCAGGGTTTCCTTTCTGTCCAGTATGTACTGAGGTTCTGGTAGAAATTCTCCCTCCGGTTCCACCTGGATCACAGACCAGTCAATTATATGATTAGAATCATGTACATATTTCTTCAACAATGAAACATGGAAAACATTATGTGCTTTTACTGTGGGAGGAAGTGCTAGCCTGTAGGCTACGGGTCCCACTCTATCTAGAACCTCAAAGGGTCCACAATACCGAGGTGCCAACTTGGAACAAGCTCCCACTTTTAGAGAACTCTTCTTGGGCCTAACTTTGAGATATACATGGTCTCCCGTCTTGAACTCTCTTGGAGTTATCTTTTGGTCGGTGTAAATTTTATATCAATTCTGTGCGACCTTTAGGTTTTGTTTTATCTGAGTCATTTGTTGTTCCATTTCTTTCAACATGTTGGGTCCAAAATAAATTATTTTTACAGGATTACTCCAACTGATAGGAGTGTTTCACGACCTACCATATAGGACTTCGAAGGGGCTCATCTTTAAGGATTCTTGGTAGTCTTTGTTGTAAGCGAATTCCACCAGTGGCAGGTAGTCTTCCCACTTCTTGGGTTGATGCATTACATGCATTCTTAACATGTATTATAGTATTTAGTTCACTCTTTCTGTTTGTCCGTCATTTTGAGGGTGATAGGCAGTGCTAAACAACAACTTGGTCTCTAAACCAGCTATCAGTGACTTCCAAAAGTTAGAAGTAAATTTCGTGTCTCCGTCAGACATGATCTCTTTTGGCATACCATGTAGTTTGAATATCTCCTTCATGAATACCTGAGTGATGTCTATTGCCTTGCAAGTTGACTTGACGAGGATAAAGTGAGTGGACTTGCTCAATTTATCCACCACTACCATGATGGCATCATTCTGTTTGGTCGAGGTTGGTAATCTGGTGATGAAATCCATGGAGATGGTTTCCTATTTCCATTCTGAGATTGGTAGAGGCTGTAATAATCCTGCTGGGTGTCAATGTTCTGCTTTTACCTGTTGGCATTCTATGCATTTGGCTAGGTACTCAGCTCTGTATTTCTTCAATACAGGCCAATAGAATTGTTTCTTGGTGGCCATGATCATCTTCTGGTATCCTGGATGACTAGTATAGGGTCTTATATGTAGTTCATCCAGTATGAACCTCTTCAAGTCGCCACAATCTGGGATATACAATCTGCTTTGGTAAGTGAGCAGGCCTCCTTCCATCATCTGGTAGTCTCTGTACTTTACCCCTATGGGTTCTTGCTATAGGTACAAGGTCATGGTCTGGATGAAGGGATCTATTTCTTGTGCATTTCTGACTCTTTCCTTGACATCTATCTCACAGGAGCTCACCATGGCCAGCTGAATTGTTTTCATGCTTCTGCTAAGGGTATTGGCCACCCTATTTTCCTTTCCTTTAATGCGTTTGATTTTGAAATCAAACTCGCTAAGGAGGGCCATCCAACTAGCTTGTCTAGCATTGAGCTTTGGGATGGTCAAACAGATATCACAATCCACATTGGTCTATCATAAGTACAATTTTTTTCTTCCCAGGAGGTAATGCCTCCACATTTTCAAGGCATGCAATATGGCAGCCAACTCTAGATCATGGGTCACATAGTTGACTTTTTTCTCATTCAATTTTTGGGATTCATAGAATACAACACTTCCTCCTTGCATAAGGACTCCTCCGAGCCCTTCCTTACAGGCATCTGTGCACATGAGGAAGTCAGCTTCGGGATCGACGATCTTCAACACGGGTGCGTGGGTCAATAGATGTTTCAAGGTTTGAAATCTTTCTTCACATTTTTGTGTCCATGTGAATTTTGTCCCCTTCCTCTGGAGGGTAGTGATTGGACAACCAATCTTGGAGAATCCTTTTATAAATCTCCTATAGTACCTTTCTAATCCCATAAAGGATCTGATATCCAAAACATCCTTTGGGGTAGGCCATTCCATGATAGACCTGATTTTGTCAGGGTCTACCACTACTCCTTCTTCGGATAGAACATGGCCTAAGTAATGTATTTTTTACTGGAAGAATTAACATTTGTTGAATTTGGCATAGAGTTGATGTTCTCTTAACACTTGCAGCACAAGCCTAAGATTCTCTTCATGCTCTTCTCTACTCTTGGAGTAAATTAATATATCATCAATAAAAACCAACACAAATTTGTCTAGGAATTTGATGAGTACATTGTTCATCAAGAACATGAAAGTGGCAGGGCATTGGTTAACCCAAATGTCACTAAAACAAACTCATAGTGACCATACCTCGTCCGGAAGGCAGTTTTATGGATGTCTTCACCCTTAATTCGGACTTGATGGTATCCCAACCTCACGTCAATCTTTGAGAAAATAGACGCACCCCCCAATTGATCCAACAGGTCATCGATCCTGGGAAAGGGGTACTTGTTCTTTATGGTTACCTTATTGAGTTGTCTATAATCTATACACAGTCTAAGGGTATTGTCCTTCTTTTTCACAAATAGGACTGGTGCTCCCCATGGAGACATGATGGGCCGGATATATCCCTTATCCATCATTTCTCTTAATTGTAATTTGAGTTCAACTAACTCGGGTGTGCTCATCTGGTAGGGTGTCCTAGACACCGGCACCACTCTCGGTGAAAGTTCTATCGAGAAGTCTATGTCTCTTCTCGGAGGTAGACCTGGTACCTCTTCTGGAAACACATCTCTATATTCTCTCAGGGTAGGGTGGTCTTCAAGGCTTGGTTTGTCATCTTCAATAGTTTTCACCACCTGTATTTCATATAGGAGACATCCTTTTCAGAAATACTTTCTCATTTTCAGAGCTGATATTTGTCTCACCGAGACAGGTTTTCGGATCCCTTGAAGGGTTATCCTTTTCCCTTATTTACTTACACATTATAAGGTTTTATGGTAACAGTCCAATTTGGCTTTATGGGCGGATATCCAGTCCATACCAATCAATAGATCATATGATCCCAGGGGTAATATGTTAAGGGTTGCTTGGGTGGGGAATTCACCCAACATTAATTGGTAGGTTGGTATGACCTTTGCTACCCTTCTTTTGGTGCCAGTGGCTAACTATACCAACCATGGCTTGGTAGGTTTTTGTGGCTATAGTTTACACTTATCAACAATCTCAGGGGATATATAACTCAAGTTTGAACTAGGGTCAATTAGAATAGACACTGGATGGTTGGAAATCATACCTTCTATTTCCACCACTGAAGCTTGGTGGTCGACTTGGTTATTATCCAAGGCTACATAAATTTGTGGCACACTCCTGGCCACATCATTAACGGTGGTAGCTTCCTCGATGTTGTAAAATCTCCAACTATTTTGTTGTCGGTGTGGACAGTCTCTCAGTAGATGTTCTTCTCCGCAACCCCAACATTTCAAAGGTTCTCTCTTTGGGTTATCAATCTTTACTGGGGTAGATCCAAAAAGTTTATTTCCACTCAAGGAGGGAAAGTTCTACTGGTGTACACTTCGGGATGGGAAGCTCATCCTTGAGTTCTTTTTATAGTCCTTAAATCTTGGGGATTTAAAACCCTTTTTCTGGAATCCCGAACTGTTCTTCTGCTTCCAGCCTTCGTGAGGTTTTGTTCGATGCCCAAGATGTTCATAAAAATATCTTTCCTTTCGGATAGTATCTTCTAGGGTCTTTGGTTTGTCAAATTCAATCTTGTTCTGATAGTCCTTAGGTATTCCACTGATGAATCATTGCACCTTTTCCTTTTCTTCCTTTATTTAGGGTACATACCTTAGCAACTCGAGGAATCTGCTGACATATTCCTCTATGGTGAGTTGCCCCAGCTTAAGTTCATAGAATTCTTTAGTCTTTTCGTCGAAATATTTTTCCGATAGATACTTCTTTCTAAAGTATTTCTCAAACCATTCCCAAGACAGGTCTTCTTTGTGAATCCCTTTTACATTCTTAAGGTCTTCCCACCAAATGGAAGCCTTTCCATTCAAGTTGAAGGTGGCCACTCGGGCCTTCAAATTTTCTGAGAATTCATGGAATCTAAAATACTTCTTTAGTCCAAGCAGAAAGGCCTCTGCTTCCTCTCCTTTCTTTATTTCATCGTCGAAGGAGGGTGGTTTTGCCTTCCTGAATTCTTTGAGGTTATGACTCTTGGAAAGTTTATGCTTCTTTTCATTTTCTTCGAGAATGAGAACTAGTTCTGCTACTAGAAGATCTCTCCGAACCACTAGCTTCTTTCCCAGAGGAATCGTCCATCGCTTATCCTTTACCTATGGGATGGACCTTTTTTGAGGTGATCCTCTCAGTGTGGCCACTAATATGACCATGTTTCTATACCTTAGGTTCATGCTGCATTTATCTTTGTAGGTCGGATAAGCTCTGCAGTAAAACTGTGTTAATTTCTGTTTTCTTTTCTTATTCTTTCATCATCCTCTCATTGTCAGCCTTGCAGCTTTGTAATTCGACCATGAGGCTCCTCACACTCTCGGCTAGATCTGGAGGGGTCCCTACCGCCCTCCTTTTGCCATAATCTTCGTCTCTATTGTGGGAGCCTTCCCCCACGTCTTGGTGAGTCACCATTCTATACGTCTGAAATTTCCCGTGGTTAATCTTCCGCTTTGTGTGCAAAAGAAAAATGTTGGTTGTTAGTCAATGTTTATATTCATTTATAACCAGTACATAATTCATATTTTTCACATGCACACACACCATAGGATTTTTTCATTCTTAACTTTGACTTTTAATTAAGAAGGTTAAGACAAGGGGTTACTCCTTTTAACAGTACTCCGAGTGGAGTCTCTGCACAACCCGTTCATGAGCCCAAGCATGCCAAGTGTTGTAACCATGCTTTGATACCAATTTGTAACACACCCACCACGGGGCTAGAAAAAAATTTCGGCTTTTTCCTTCCTTTCGCTGAGGAATAGAATTCCTCGAATTCATATGGGGCCCGATGCAGTTCCTACCCTCTCCTGTCCTTACTCATGTGATCATGGGTTATGACCACCAACCTTACCGGAGAGGTACTTATGGCTTTCGCGATTTGGGAAATCACGATGCAATTGTGTTCCCCTACTCTCTTGTCTCTCAAAGTGCCAAAATCTGAAGGAGACCAATAGTTTGTCAAAACTAAAAATGCCTCGGATTAAAACATGTCACTTCACCTTTCAGGGTTTACTACATTGGGATTTCAGGATGTACGATGACAGGAGGTCTCACACCTGGGTTTCCCAGGAGATGAAACTCCGAAACACCAAAATCTAATATGCTTCACTATTTCAGGGTTTCCTCCATCGAGATTTCGGGATGTGCGATGACAGGAGGTCTTGCACCTGGGTTTTCCAGGAGCCGAAACTCTGAAACACCAAACTATAACATGCTTCACTATTTCGGGGTTTCCTCCATCGGGATTTTGGGATGTGCGATGACATAAGGTCTTGCACCTGGGTTTCCCAAAAGACAAAACTCTAAAACACCAAACTCTAACATGCTTCACTATTTCGTGGTTTCGTCCATTGGGATTTCGGGATGTGTTACGACAGGAGGTCTTGCACCTGGGTTTCCCTGGAGCTGAAACTCTGAAACACCAAACTCTAACATGCTTCACTATTTTAGGGTTTCCTCCATTGGGATTTCACTAATTAGGGTTTTGAGACTGGCGAATTCATGGGGCCCGCACTTAGGTACCCCAGGTGCCGAAATACTGAAGTATAACCACTTCTCCACACTCTATTCTTTTGGGGTTTCAGAAGTCGAGATTTCGGGACTTGCGAGTACAAGGGAAACTTACCATTGGGTTTTTCGGGTATTGAAACACCAAAATGCCAAACCAAGTCACGCTATGCCAATTCGAGATTCCATGATTCAGGGTTTCGTATATCGAAATTTCTGGATACAAGAGGTCAAATATTCATGCTCCTCGACTACCCGAATGCCGAAAAGCCAATACACCCGCTCATCATACACTTGATCAATTTTTGGCTTTCGCAAGTCAGGGTTTCAGGACTTGTGAGTACAAGGAAATACTTCCTTGGGTGTTCCGGGTTCTGAAACACCGAAAATTCCTAACTCATCCATATGCCATCATTTCAGGTTTTCGTGAATCAGGGTTTCAGGTCTTATGAGTACAAGAGAACTCACACTTAGGTACCCTGGGTGTTGAAAAGCCGAAACTCTTACCAGCTGCCACGTGTTACTCTACAGTTGGACGGTCTAGTTACTCCCATGGGTCTTGGAATCGACGGTCCCAATTTCTTCGCTACTTATGAAGGTTTAAAAAGGGATCGAGGCATTAACGCCTGTGTTTCTTCATCCAATTTAATGGTCGTAACAGACCTTAGATCCTCTGAAAGGATCTCATTCATGCATTTAGCAAGAGGAAGGGTATTCTGGGTACCGAACCACCAAAAGGTCCTAATTCATCCACACGTTGTCATTTTGGGATTTCACAGGTCGGGGTTTCGGGACTCGCGAGTACAAAACGACTCGCACCTAGATACCCTGGGTGTCGAAACTCTGAAATATCAAAGTCTAAGAATACCATTATTTCCTGTGTAGGATTTTAAAAACTACGCCATTAATTCCTTCTTCTGGCCCTTGGGTAAATTTCACCAGGTTTGAAGACCCAACTAGAAGGTCCTCTTAAAATCTCTAAGCTATTAGCTTCTGTAACTGGTAGTGAACAAGCTCAAGGTTTTTATTGCGAAGGTAGTCCTTTCTAGGCACTTATCCCGACTTTATAGAGTGAGGGAACTTTCCCAAAAGTAGACGTGAAAAAATGCACTTATTCATAAATATATATATATATATATATATATATATAAACTGAATGTGGTCGTTCCAACATAAGCATGCAACCACCATTTCCGATCAAAACATCTTCCAGACATTTCTTACACAAAAACCATTTATAAGTGTTCAAATCATGAGCATACATTCCAAGATATTTAATGCAAGACACAAGATATAAACACTTATCAGAAAACCCCAGGTGATGCAACTGCCGAGAGGGGTGCTTGTTTCCACCCAACCGTAGGCTCAGCGACTCCGAATGGATTTACCACTAGCCACCCTCGAGCTAGACCACAATGCTTGAGACTCTCTGTCTCAGTTCTTCAGCAATTGAGAACGAAGGTTACTCTCCTTCTTCTCAGCTATCGCTCACTCTGTATTTTGTTCCAGAGTTCTTCCGATCTCTTTCCTGCGATCCCTCCCCTCGCGTCCCCCTTTCCACACCTTTTACCTGCCTTTTCTTTTTCGACGAGGTTGTGTGTGGCATGAATTTCCCTACGGTGGTCAGTTCTGAGGCCTCCATGGATGGGTGGTTCACCCCCATCCCTCATTAACTCATGAGGAGCCTCTTCACCTACCATCCTGGTGATTAATTCATTTCAGGGCCAGCGAGCCTCTCTTGGTTCTCCGGGCCAGTGAAGACCAAATACGGTATTGGTTTCGGTGGAAGTTAGCGCCACCATTCCAGGTGCCTTCCACCACCTTTCTTCAACCATCGTGGTCTCTTTTTCAACACATCCCCCTCCCAGCAATCCTGTAGCATATATATATATATATATATTCAAAATGTTAATTTACATCCGTCGACCTTGTATACTAAGGTCCATTCAGAATCACACATTCACATCTTTGAGTTTGCCATAGTTCTTGGCCAACATAATTATTTTTGCAGACTGGGGGAAACATGGTGTTACACTGGAAGTCATATGGTCTCACTGATGCTCTATCTGCACATTCAAAGGGAACATTTTAGTAATGAAGATCTCACCAAAAAGATAGATTATTTTCCCTTTTAATAATCTAATTTAATAATTAAAAAATCAAATAAAAGAAAAGAAAAGAGTTACCTATATCTCCAATCACTACACCTAGAGGTACAATCATATTTGGATGTCAATAAAAGTCAATCCCAACATATGGATAATCCTCGATTGTATTTATTTGTCATGCCAACCAATCGAGGAAGTTATCATCAAACGAATTAAACAAGGTTCCCCTACAAGGCACACTAATAACTCGGTCCATCGTATCAATGCAGGACATGGCCATTGGCATTCTCTCATGAAATTCCTCGGACTCATACCTTTTACTCTCTAAAAAAAAGCATAGAGAATCCTACCAAACCCAAAGTTTGTATTCCTTCACAACTTGTAGTCTGTCAATTGCTTCTTCATGAAATTGAGCATCGTGGTGCTCCATTAAAATATTGTTGGTCTCAAACATTCAATCGCATATTGAATTTGAGACCGTGAGTCTTGGTGTAAGGATGATGATCCAATGATGTGTGTCATGGTGTATAACACCTTGAGGCTCAAACTATGTATGTTCGTGATGGGTATTTGTGTGCCCACTTTCTCGATGCCATCCTCGCAATAAGTGGATATATACTCATTGATAGTCAAGCCACCTCCTCCACAACTCTTGAATTTCACTACTTTTCCCCTCCGAGAGAGTCTGGTAATGAAGTAAATATCTTCCACCGTGATGGTTAATACCTGCCCATCAAGCATGAATGCCTCCGCATCTGGATGTCAATAGTCAATGAGGAGATTGAGGAACCTTATTTGTGCTCCCATACCATTGTTTTTAAAGAACTTGTGCATTCCACATTGATTAAGAGTATTCATAGCATCATCATTCTCAACAAAAAAATTATCAACATCCTTGTGCTCATGCTCTCTCCATTGGATAAATATCCTGTAAACATTGAGGAAGTAGAGAGTTAATATGTTTAATTTTTCCAATCTGTGCAAATCCATACGCTATTCATAGTTAGGACAATCATGGTGATTCATGGACATCCATGATTCTCCCTCGGTCAAATAGTGTATATATGTTATTGGACATAATACAAATCACGTATGCACAAAGTTCATGAGAAAAAGGGAAGCGCACTCCTCGATTTCTCATGAAATATTCAAAATGGAAGAAACAAAATTGAAGAGTGAATTTAAAGGCTTACTTGGTTAAGATGACAAGTGGTTTTGTTTCTCCAAGCTCCCGCAATCCTTGTTTGAAGTTGAGAGGGTTTTCACCAATTTTGGGTAATGTTGGGTAAAATTGTGAAAATGATGTGGTAAAATGGTAAATTATCACTATTTAATGTAATTTTTAGACCCACTTTTCCATAGTTTTTCTATTTCTCATTTATTTAACTAATGAAAGGGATTTGTAGTGTGGTTGTTGCATTTTCAGGTCATAGAAGGATACTTTGGATATGCTATGGTCCATTTCCAATTGACGGAGTCTTTTTCAAGACCTTGGGTAGGTATGGTTCTCATATAAATGGAATTTTGAATAGGTTTCACACACCTTACATTTTGCATTTTCAGTTGCGATTTACATTTTTCCCTAGCGTCGATCCCATTAAATTGTGACATGAACCCACATATCTATTTTAGAATTTCCTTTTATTAATGGTAGAGGCTATTTTCCATGGGTGCCCTAGCTTAGAACCCCTTTTTCATTTTGGCACCCATGCTACAATTTTTCTATTAGGCTTGGGAGTCTTGTTTAGTCCCACCATGACTTTGCGTTGAAGCTACATATCTTCTTCTTAATATTTTTTCTATCCATTACCTATGGGAATCCCTCTAATGTATGTTGCTATGTATTTCATCATTTTTTGGATTCTTCGGCAGGTTTTGTGTTCTTTACTAGCATATAGGCTAGGTTCTATTCTACCTACATGATGCATTTATCCATATTAATCGCATATATTCCAAAGGGTCCACCCCATCCATTCACAACACCATACCTTCAAGTTGTTTAAAAGGTTTCATTTATGGATGGTATAACTTACCTCTTCATGGGTGTCCTAGTTAGTACCTTACTGAAATTTTTGACACCAATGCTACAGTTTTTCTTTAGGCTTGTAAGTCCTATTTATCCCCCCCATGACTTTGCATTGAATCCTCATGAATTCCTCTCAATCTCTTTCTAGCTAACTTACCCGTGGGTGTTATAGCACAAATTTCCACACCTATGCATTTGTGACATGGCCCAACCCTTACCCTATATTTATAATCAAAATCCCAACTTCCCTCATCAAAGTCACCGAAAAAAATGACTTTTTCTTATATATGTGGGTTTTATTTGTGCAAAACACGTACGTCCAAACCTTTCTAGCTTGCAGCCTGCATATGCCCTCAAAAAATGGAAAAAATAAAATAATTCCACTTTTTCGGGAGGGGATTTTGGTTGGGCTCATTTCCCAACCTCCCTAATCCCGTACCAAATGTAATTCAACCTCCTTAACCTCTCAAGGATGGTATAAATGCACCATTGAGGGCATGGATGAGGAGGAATAACTAAGGTGCAAGATCATGTTAGAATTTTTTTAACAAGCTTCCCTAATACATTCATTCTATGAGTGCCATTACATACATGGAAACTCCTTTTCCAGTGTTCCTTCCTCTCTCTATATAACTATAGGGTGTGTTCCTATCCCTATTGAGTTATCCAAGGAAGAGCCTCACCGTTGATTTGATGCTTGAAGGTTTTTGGAGGAACCCAAGGTAGTTGGGTCTGAATCGGCATTGAAGGTTGGATAAGGTTGTAACTACCTTTCTCACATTATTGTCAATAGAAGAGTTTTGTTTCCATCTTATTATGTGTTTATTGGTTCATAGTAATGTTATATGTTAATGTCTTTTATATATGGTTGAATATATGAACATGATATATTATATTTGAATGTGTAACTACCTTGTATCACTTTATTTTTGGTTTCCTATTGTAGGCTAGTTATGACAGAGATCAGGAGTGCTTCAAGAAGCAAGAGCAGGGATCAACATCGAATGAAGGATTCAAGGTGTGAGGCCTCTCCTTCTTCCTTTGTCTCTCTCTCTCTCTCTTTATAAAAGTAGTTATTTCTTGTATGCATTTATATAGATGAGGGTAGGTTTTATCTTCTAAATTTGATATTTCTCTACTGTGAATTGACCCAAGGTCATAGGGTAAGAATCCCTTAATCAGAATTGGCGACCATACTAGGGATTCTTTCTCCTAGTTTGGTTCAGTTGTAGGCTATCTTCTGTGCCCTTTTTTTTATTTCTATGATTTTTCCTATTTTCCAAGATTTGTTGCAAAGTTTTTAACATCTGGAAACTTTTCCATAAGTTTTTGGGAGTCTCCCTATTAAAAGTCCTTTTTATTTTTCCAATTTTACAGAATTATCCACACTTTTATGTTATATCATTCACATATATATGCATTTTTACTGTGTATGACCCACATACATCTACAAGTCTTAGTTCACACAGTCATGGATCTATGTGGAATTTTTGAAAAATATTTTCTTTCTTCAATCTCTGGGAGATTTAGGGGATTCTCCAGGTCATCTTGAGTTTGCAATTGCTTTGTATCACTGTGTTAAATCTTTGAAAACTTCTAAGTCACAGAAAAGATCTTGTTCTTCATTTCCCAGTGTTCTTGGCTTAATTTTATCTTGCATTTTAAAGTGAAATGATTTGTATTTAGAAAATCATTCCCCTTCATGGCTGGGGGGGGGGCACATGAATTGTGTATCTTGCAGTTTATTTTATAATCTTTTGTTAGTTTTGTTTTGATAGAAAGAAAAAAAAACAAACTAGTTTTTCTGCTAGTTAGGTCTCTTTCCTTCTTCGTATTGTTTTGCATTGTTATTTGAAAAAGAAAAACATGTTAGCCTAGGATTTGTTTTTCTTCTCACATTAAATAATTTCAAAATAAAAGTAAGAAATAAAATTATTTTGTTTTCCTCTTTTGCATCTTGCATTGGAAAAGAAAAAATTGCATTTTAAGGTTTGAAGGATTGTTCATGCATTTTATTTTTGAAACTCGTTTTCATTTGAAGAATTGGTGTAAATTTTTATTTTCCATTGTTATTATAAGTTTAGTTTTTGTAAGAGTCTCAAACAACATCATTTTCCCCTCCACACCCTTTGAGTAAAAAAAACCACTAAAATGAACGTTAAACTTAAAATGTACTAGACTTTGTTTCGGGGTTGACAAACAAGTTTAGGGTTAGGGCCTTGGATTAGCATAGGAGAGATAACTCTCCAAGACCATTGAATAAACATAGGAGTCTGAGATAGGGAGAGTCTCAAATCTAATTTTCATATGCGTATAGCCAGGTGCCTCCTCTAAAACATGAGCTAAACACGATATTTCTTGAAGGAGATCCGAGGAGATTGTCCCTCGAAACTTGACTAAGCATAGTGGAAATATCATATATGTGGGGTTTCTCTAGTGCTTTTACCTCCATGAGAGGTGGTTCTTTTGAATCTTCGATATTTTTTACCCTTCCCATTCATTCAATCTCGACTATCGAATGTACCCCTTAGATGTTAGCTATGAGTTGGTGACCTTAGTGTATTTTCCTAGGGATCTCAGAGGTGACTGCAGGGGCTTGTTGTGGTACATGGGGAAGATTTTGTATCACACTTTTTAGTACTTCTAGAGGTTACCCTGCTAAGCATGGGTGCTTGCATTAGATAAGGCTAGTTATTGGAGGTTAGGATAGTTGCTCCTCACTCCTTCATTCATTGGTACATGGGACTTAATCAACCCGTGCCTTCGTCTGAAAGGTTCTTTTATACCTTTTCATTTATTTGGAATCAGGACCTCATCCACCTGGGCTAAATATTTGGAAAAATTGTTTTCTTGTGATGTTTCTCTTAGGAATTTTTATTGGAGTGCTACTTGGTGTATTTGGCCTTAGGTTTTTTCAGTGTCACTTATTTTGGATCATTGATTCAGGGTGGTTGACCAACCCCTCCCAAAGAAAACTCTGGCTTAAAGCGCAGATC
>JZKD02S2397721.1:0-13602 GCA_000966675.3 Picea glauca
TTACTTGAAACTCTGGCGTTGGATATACAAAGCAATTGAGAGCTTTGGCTAATTTATAGTGAATGAAATTATGAGTACTACCAGAATCAATTAGGACTATTACCTTTTTATTTTTTATATATCTTTCGATCTTGAGGGTTTGAGGAGTGTTAATTCCAACCAATGCATTACACGATATCGTGGGAGTCAACTCTCCAAACAAAATTGCTTCTACGTTTTCATCTTGAGATGGTTCTTGTTCTTCTTCTTCTTCTTCCTCTTCACAATCTATGTAGAATAATTTCTTCTCACGACACTTATGCCCCTTACTGTACTTATTGTCACAATTAAAGCATAAACCTTTTTCTTTTCCTTCCTCCAACTGTTGAGGTGTTTTAGAAGAAGGATCATTATTCTCTTCATAAATGTTAGGATTGGTCCTTCTAGTAGCCATAGCCATATTTTTACTTTCAACATTTCTTGCCACCCTAAATGCATTCTTCAATGATTTGGGTTTCCAAAAGCGAACCCCATGTTTAATGTTATCCTTCAAAGTTCTTATGAATACATCGATCAAGTGCTCATCTGGAATATTTGTTACTTTTATATTCAATCTTTGGAAGTTCTCAATGTGCTTTGTAACTGAACCCTTTTGCTTGAGATTTATGAATTGGCTAAAGAAGGTATTGCTCTGTGTATCCTCATATTGTGCTATCATTTCTTTCGTGAAAATTGTCCAAGTGATGAGTGATTTACGAGAACAAAGCCATTGATACCATACAAATTGATTGGGTTCTAAATATAAAGAAGCAATTCGTACCTTTTGTGTATGTGGAACATTATGTAGATCAAAGAATTGCTCCATCTGAAGTATCCATGTGATTGGGTCCATGCCATCAAACTTCCTCATATCGATATTAGGAACATGGTTGGTCTTCAACCCAAAGTTGGAGTTTCTCCATTCTTGATTCACCTTCCTTATGTCTTGATCCAAGTGGATAATGGTGGCCACCCGCCTATTCCACTTGGACCCACACCATTGTTTCTTTTAGTTTTCCAGTTTCCTTAATTGTAGCACAATTTACTATTTTTAGCAGTTTTTCGGGTCCTGAACTTTTGGAGCCATTTTGAGGCCCTAAACGACTTTTTTTGGGCATGAATGCTCTTGTAAATATGAGTCTGTTCCGGACTCAATATTCGTTGTCAGCAGTGTAGTCCCCGAATAAATATTTTTAATGATGTATCATGTGCATCAAACGGAGATAGTATGCCAAAGTTACAACCCCGAGAAATTGATGTACCAATTTACCCCAACGAGGCCCATATTATGGTGTTTCATATCCTAGGGCTAGGTTTTTGGATGTTTAGTTTTTTCCATTATTTCTCAATAATATATAGGCCTTCGAGACTCATTGTAACACAGATTTCAAAGGATAGTAACCTCCACATCTCTTCTCATAGATAAGCTACCAGTGCCCAAGCTATTTTATTTCCATTCTGTCCGTAAGCATATTTCCATCATTTGTTGTTAATGAAATGAAGTTTTACTTCTGTTGCATCTCTATGTTTATGTGTATTTTTGTATTTCATTGTGTTCCTGCATAAATCCAGATCATGTCCTCATCATGAATTTCATGGGATACATTTTAACTTTCAAGTGTGCTCTCTATTAGGAATTTTTTCAATCCTTCCATGATCTCCCCTTTTAAACCATCCATCTTAGTATTTATTGCCTCCAACTTATCTTCCGTTGAATCCATCATATCTTGTTGTTCATCTTTTGTTATTGTCTTCTTTTGTAAATCATTTATGTCCCTATGCATTTCTTCACCTTCATCAAGATTCCAAGTAGGATTGTCTGGAGGCTTATTTGGTGTAGAAGTTCCNCTGAAGTATCCATGTGATTGGGTCCTTGCCATCAAACTTCCTCATATCGATATTAGGAACATGGTTGGTCTTCAACCCAAAGTTGGAGTTTCTCCATTCTTGATTCACCTTCCTTATGTCCTGATCCAAGTGGATAATGGTGGCCACCCGCCTATTCCACTCGGACCCACACCATTATTTCTTTCAGTTTTCCAGTTTCCTTAATTGTAGCACAATTTACTATTTTTAGCAGTTTTTCGGGTCCTGAACTTTCGGAGCCATTTTGAGGCCCTAAACGACTTTTTTTGGGCATGAATGCTCTTGCAAATATGAGTCTGTTCCGGACTCAATATTCGTTGTCAGCAGTGTAGTCCCCGAATAAATATTTTTAATGATGTATCATGTGCATCAAACGGAGATAGTATGCCAAAGTTACGACCCCGAGAAATTGATGTACCAATTTACCCCAACGAGGCCCATATTATGGCGTTTCATATCCTAGGGTTAGGTTTTTGGATGTTTAGTTTTTTCCATTATTTCTCAATAATATATAGGCCTTCGAGACTCATTGTAACACAGATTTCAAAGGATAGTAGCCTCCACATCTCTTCTCATAGATAAGCTACCAGTGCCCAAGCTATTTTATTTCCATTCTGTCTGTAAGCATATTTCCATCATTTGTTGTTAATGAAATGAAGTTTTACTTCTGTTGCATCTCTATGTTTATGTGTATTTTTGTATTTCATTGTGTTCCTGCATAAATCCAGATCATGTCCTCATCATGAATTTCATGGGATACATTTTAACTTTCAAGTGTGCTCTCTATTAGGAATTTTTTCAATCCTTCCATGATCTCCCCTTTTAAACCATCCATCTTAGTATTTATTGCCTCCAACTTATCTTCCGTTGAATCCATCATATCTTGTTGTTCATCTTTTGTTATTGTCTTCTTTTGTAAATCATTTATGTCCCTATGCATTTCTTCACCTTCATCAAGATTCCAAGTAGGATTGTCTGGAGGCTTATTTGGTGTAGAAGTTCCNGTACCAGAACTACTAAGGGATGTCCACTATCCAATGCAACTAGTCTCACTCAATTTGGATACTCTAGGAAGAAGTTATGATTGTTTTACCTGGAACACCTACTTGAGACTAGTCAATAGGACTAGTCTGATACCCTATCTTCCACAGGGTGTATCTACAAATGTAAGATGACCCAGAAGCTGAAATTGTTGCCACAGATATCTTACTAACGTATTTGAATATCCTCCGTATTTTAGGGTTTGAAACGTTACATAAAAAAATTTATAGTGAAAATTCTGCAATGACTCAATTCAGGATGATTCCAGAACCCTATCTTACAAAGGTTGTATCTCCAAAAGTATAAGGCCTCAAGAGCTGAAATTTTAACCCAACATACCTTGATATGTCTAATAAATATCCTCCAATTCGTTCCTTCTTCATTATTGTAAAAAAAACGTTATAGCAAAAATTCCAAGGTGTCTCATATGTAGCAGCGAAACCCCAAGACCTTGAGCTCTGATACCATATGTTAGGAGCCAAATATCAATATAGCATAGAAAAACCTCAGAATAAGTACTCAACGCCTTGAAAAATAGAGAAATTCAGATAATAAGCCTCTTAGACAGGACAACCTCCTTATGCCCACATAAATGTCCAAATATAGGATGATTCCAAATGAAAATGTCTCCTTGGTATATATAGGAGACTAGGAGTTATAATTACAACTAATGGACTAAAGACGACATAAATAAAATAATATTACTAATGTAATATGCCCCAATTAAGGGGTAATGAGCCACTATTGAGGGTTTAACACTTACTCATTCATACCTCCTTACAACCGGAGTCAAATGTTCCACCTCTTCATCTGTTTCGGTTGACTCATATGAATCATGTTCATCATTGCTCGGTTTAAACACCAACTTATCTAGTTCTTTCTTCATTTGAATATATTCATAATTGGAAGTTCCTCTGACTTCCTTGAAGTTCACATCTTAACTATACACTATTTTTATCAATACAAGATCCCATAGCTTATCCTTTCATTCAATCCTTGTAGTCGATGAAAATACGCTTAACAACCTTATTGTCTAGCTTGTTCCTCTTCTCCTTGGGAACATGGAAAAATACATCACAACCAAAGGCTCTAAGATGTGAAAGAAAAGGATTATTACAAAACCATACCTCACGTGGAGT
This sequence comes from Picea glauca, assembly GCA_000966675.3. Lineage (NCBI taxonomy): Eukaryota > Viridiplantae > Streptophyta > Pinopsida > Pinales > Pinaceae > Picea > Picea glauca. Next base: position 4,065 of record JZKD02S2397721.1, read on the forward strand.
CAATTCGACTAGCACTGATGAAGGATACCTATTTACCAAATATTTTGTAGTGTCGATTACCTCTGCCCATAATTCTTGTGCGAGACTGGTATCACTGAGCATGCTCCTTGCTTTATCCATAAGTGTCTTATTCATCCTTTCAACAACTTCATTTTATTGTGGGGTATATGGTGTGGTGATTCAGCATGCCATGCCACACTACTTACATAAATGCTCAAAATCATTTCCAAAGAACTCACCTCCTTTGTCAATTCTCAACACCTTGATCTTCTTCTATTTTTGGTTTTCTACGAGAGATTTAAACTCTTTGAATTTCTTGAAAACCTCTGATTTCTTCCTCAGTAAATATATCCATGTCTTCCTAGAAAAATCATATATGAAGGAAACATAATATAGGGATCCACCAAATAAAGGGACTGGTACAGGCCCAAACATGTCACTATGTGTCAATTCTAGAATCCCTTTTTCCCTTGTTGCTCCAAATGAGAACCTAACTTGATTTTGTTTTCCATGTATGCAATGTTCACAAAAATAAAATTCCAAATTACAATAAGGAAAACCTTCAACCATACCGTTGTTATGCATAGCTCTAAGTCCTTTTTCTCCAATATGTCCCATTCTCTAGTGTCATAACATGGTCGGGTCAACTTGACGGAGATCAATCGAGTCGGTTTGTATCGACTAAGCCTGAGTTGAGTAGAGTTGAGTCGACTTCAGGAACACAAGTGATGTTGCATCTAGTTGAGTTGAAATTCCCTAACATCTTGTATAGGGTTCCAATATGAGCTCCTTTCATTAATACCATCCCTCCCCTAACCATTTGGCACATATCCTTCTGAAATAAAGTGTGCACACCTGCATCACTCATTTGAAAAATATTATATTTATTTCCAAACCCAGAATAGGTAGCACAGCTAGAAGGGTCTTGCTCCTCCCATATTGTGATATCAATTGTACTTTTCCTTGTCCAACAATTTTGGTTTTTGATTCGTCCCCCAAGAATGCATCTCCCCGTTCACATCTCTCATATTCATAGAACCATTCTCTATGAGGTTTCATATGGAAGGATGCACCTTATTTGATTAACCAAATATCACGATCTAATTGTGTATTGGTCGATGCCAGATACGCATCACCTCCTTTATCTAGAGTATTATTTCTTTGATTCAACTTTTTCTCGTTGGATTCTAGACTAATATCAGTTGCCTTCAACTTGCATTCTCTTTTATAGTGCCCAAATTTACCACATTTCTATCATCTTCTCATGGATTGAAATAGGGATTTATATATACCCTTCGACTTAGATTTTTTGCTCAAGAATTTTCCTTTATCTTTATCGACCAATCTACCTATCACCATGAAGGAATATTTGGTCGATACTTCCATGTTCTTATGTCTAATTTATTATAACAATAGAGATACAACCATATCTTCAAGTTTTAATTTGGTCAAATTACTCCCTATATCCATGACTAAGCTATCCTAGAAGTCTCGCAAAGAACACAACAGGATAATTCATTTCTCCTCCTTAGTTATTTTAATATCCATAGACAATAACTGAATTATCATAGTATCGAATGCATTTAGGTTCTATGTTACCCAATGTTAAAATATTTGATGTGCTCTTTTTACCATAGACAATATCATTATTGTCACCCAACCATAGGCACACAGCCACCCCTGAGCACCATAACCTTTTCTAGATAGAATGATTTTGGAAGCAGCACTAGAACCAACAGATAAACAAGAGAGCACATATTTCTCCAAAGATAGCTCACCATAAATAAATTCCCAGAGACACAGAACAAGAACAATACTCACCTACAACAATTGTAGTTGCAGCAGTTGTCGTTGTTGGAGTAGTTGTAGTTGCATCAGTTTTAGTTGTTGTAGCAGTTGTAGTTGCAGTTTCACTTACCAAGAATACCACTAAGAATATCACCAAGAATACCACCAAGAGATACTAGAAGTAGGGCACATATCTTAGGCTAGATAGCGCTAGAGAGAGAGAGACCAAGAATCACCCCAAAACATGTCCCTTTCCTTCCTTGCAGTTACAGCTCTAAACTTGCGCTACACTTGAGAGAGTGAGTAAGGTGAGTGTGTATAAATGATCTCAAGCATCTCTTATTTATAGTGGTTCTTGTCACCTGTCTGGGATGACTTGTCCTTTTAGAAGCTAATACTTTAATATTAATTGTTTTACTGAACTGACTTGTCTTATAGTGTTTTTACACATCTTTTTAGGGTTTTTCTTGCTTCCGAAATATTCTATTCTATCCAAAGGTTATACATGGAGGTTAATACCTCCCGCAACTCCCATAATATCAACACTCCCTTCTAGCTAGGGAGGTATTAACTGGAATGGTTTCAAACACATCCATCCATTTCAGAAGGTATGGATAAGGCTCACATAGTCTAGCAGACCATCTTATAGGTAGCATCATCATAGCCACATAGGCTATCTCATGATCATGCAGATAAAATAACGAGCATCATCATCATTATTCATCTAGTTGTAAATCACTTCCAACACTATTGGTTGGCACACTAGACTAGGAAACACCTTCAACACTATTGGTAATATGCATGGAAATCCAGTATTAGTACACAGTTACTACAATTCCATCCAATAGATCACAACAATGTCAATCCATAGTAGTACACAAGCACTATCCAATGGTACACAACCACTCCTAGTAGCACACAACTGCTACCTAGTGACATATAGTCACTACCATTGGAACACATCCACCACAGTAAAACACAACTATTGTCCATAGACATATGGTCTCCACTGCAACCAACTAATAGTTATACAAGCTATCACCATGGAGTAAAACAATCTCCCGGCATCAAATCATATCATCGACTGCATCATCTCTCGAGGCCATACTCCATCTGAGTAATCGGGCATGATGTTGAATAAGTCATGTGCTAGACTTAGTGCACTCAACAAAGTGTCTCTCATAATTCACTCACTCAACAGAGTGATACAAGGACCATTCTTGTAATCCGGACATATGTCCTAGAAAAATAGTTGTCCCAACATATGTTGAATCTCTCCATTGTATCATCTCTAAGTTGTACTATCATGATGTGAATGCGTAATATCTAAGTTGTATTGGCATTATGTGGAGTACCATCTACATCATCTCTAAGTTGTACTAGCATGAAGTGAATGCATCATATCTAAGTTGTACTAGCATGATGTAGATCAATTCCTCTGCATCATCTCTAAGTTGTATGATCATATCTAAGTTGTACTAGCATTATCATATCTAGCATGATGTGATTCATCTGCATCATCTCTAAGTTGTATGATCATATCTAAGTTGTACTAGCATGATGATCTACATCATATCTAAGTTGTACTATCATGATCATATCTAGCATGATTTGACTCAAGCATAAGCATTGTCTCTAAGCTATACTAGCATGATGTCAATGCATCATATATAAGTTTTACTAGCATGATGTGTCCCAAGAGATCTATATCATATCTAATTTGTACTAGCATGATTTTTTTGAAGCATCATATCTAAGTTGTACTAGTATGATACACATCAACAATCTGTCAATCTGAACCATTCTCCACAGGGAGAATGTTTGTCCACCAACACATTGACTATCCATGATGCCATATATAATCACTCCCTCCCAAATGAGGAATTCATCTCCTCTCTTTCAACCAAGGGAGTAATCTCCACGAGTCCCATCTTGTCACTCATATATGCAAACTATATCTTGGACAGAGGCTTCATCAAAATATCATTTGTTTTCTCATTGGTGGAGATGTACTAGAGAATAAATTCTCCCTTCTGGACTTTATCATGGAGAAAATAGTACTTGATCTCAATGTGCTTTGACCTGTCATGGAACACAAGTTTCTATGAAATCTTCACACAGCTCTGATTATCACAATATATCGCAGTCAAATCCAACACCTGATCAAATAGTCTAGAAACCAGCTTACGAAGCCATACTACTTTCGTACAAGAATCACAACTTGCAATATACTCTGATTTTGTAGTGTTGAGGGAAACAGAATTTTGTTTCATGCTAGCTCATGATATCATAGTAGAGCCCAAACTAAAACATATACCGTAAGTACTCTTTCTATCATCTGCACTCCCTGCCCAATCTGAATCAGTAAATCCATGCAGTTGCACATCATTGTTTGAGGCATATATCAAAACATAGTATAGAATCCCACAAATATATATCAAATTATTCTTTGTAGCTATCCAATTCCCATGTCTATGTTCCACCTTGAACGTGCTCAACATGTTCATGGAAAATAAAATGGTCGGTCGGGTATTCCCCAAATACATCAATGAGACAATCAATGGTACGTACAGGGACAAGTCTATAGGATCATAGTATCTTAACTTCTTCAAATATATCACCATAGGAGTTGTCATGGATTTTCAATCCATCATCCCAAACTTCTGAAGAATATTTACAACATACTTCTCTTGCCCTAGAAATATTTTAGCATGCTTCTTCTATACTTCTAGTACCAAATAATAATGCATGAGACCAAGATCCTTCATATCGAATTCAAAGGCTAACTCCCTCTTAAAATAAATAATGATAGGCTCTGCACCTATAGGAAACAAATCATCAACACATAGTAGCCAGATCACAGGTGCATCATTCACAACCTTGTAATAAGGATATGGATCAACATAGCTCTTAGAAAATCCAAGTCTCATCAAGTAAATTTCAATTCATGCAATACCAAGATCTATGTATGCTTCTTCCTCAATTACTCCATTGAGCAAAGTAGTCTTTACATCTATATGATGTAAAATCCAACCCATGGATGCTGCAAGAAATATGATGGCTCTAATAGAGGTATATCTGGTAACTCGAGCAAACGTCTCATCACAGTTTTCTCCCTCTTGCTGGGAGAACCTTCTAGCCACGAATATTTCCTTGTATTTATCAATACTTCCATCCACTGGATATTTTGTCTTGTAAGCCCATTTTGAAGTGACTAGATACTTTCCTTCAGATCTAGGCACAATTTCCCATACATCATTTTTCATGATGGATTGATATTCTTCCATCACATCTTCCTTCCATTTTTTCTTCTTGACTGACAGCTAAAGATCCTCAAGTGTTCAGCACTTGGCTTCTTTCTGGAGAAATATTCTTCTCAATTCATGTTCTTTAATATATGATGAGGACTTCTATTATGATAATATACAGTTTTCATAGTTGCTTCTCCCCATAGAAACATGGACATATTTTGATCATTCATAATTGCCTTGATATATTCTTCAATGGATTGCTTCTTTATTTTTGCTACACCATTGTGATGAGGGTTGTAGGGAGTAGTGAGCTCCCTCCTAATCCTGACCTCTTTGTAGATATTCTTGAAATCATTTGAGGTGTACTCTCCTACTTATTGAGGAGATTGAAATTGGTCCACACATATCTGAGTGAACGATTTTCAAAACGTGTTTTTCTTACCACACTTCCTTTATATTTGGTACTTGGTGATATCACTTGATGGGGTCATCTGCTCCATGTTTACAACTATCACTCTAGATCATTCTCAAATCTATCGCCTATGACCTTTCTGGAACAAGAACAACAAGAGAAAAAGTATTTCCAATAACATTTTCATAAGAACATATTTATGGTAATAAGGATGGTAGTCATCATAGGATTACCAAGGTGGCCTTCTCAGGAACAAGAAATGTCTCCTAAAGGATATGTTTTTTTTATTTTGAAAACAAGTGCAATAAAAATATATATCAATAGTACTTATATGCAACCAAGTATACCTAGCAATAATAGAACCTTTCAAATATTGTTGTCACAACTATAGTGTTTACTTCAGCTATCAAACTTGATATGTGCAAATTGAAACTTAACAATTTGATCAATCAAACCTGGAACTTGGAGCCTCAACTGCTTTTTCCTCTGATTGAACTGAATCCAATATCATTTCTTGGACAAGCCCTCTTGTACATTCCCTGCAAAACAAACTCATTCTTTGTTGGATGATATAACATGAAAATCATATACAAGTGCATACCTTTGAAATTTGCAGCATTGTTTAGCTTGTCTGCTAATCTGAAGCTAGACACCATCTTGACAAGAAGAGGCTAAAAACTTAATAAAAAAGGTTCAATCATTAGAACAATCTAGAAACTCTGAAATTTCAACTCTGACCATAAACTCAATTTTGACCAAAAGTCAACTTTTGACTTTGACTTTGACCAATCAACATTTGAATTTGACTTTGACTAGTCAACCTTTGACTTTGACCGACCAAACTTTGACTTTGACCCAAAAACTCAAACTTCATGTTTTTGTTGGTTGAGGATACTAGATGGTGCACTAGGCTAAGGTGCACTAGAATGTCCAAGAATTAGGTCCAACACTTCACTTAAGGTGCACAAAGAGTTGGATTAGGTTTTGTTGCAGCAGCAAAATCATAAACCCTAGTTGCAGCTACAACTTGTGCCACAATGAGCTTAACAAATAACTCCCACTTTACCTTCTAGCAATTAGATTGTCCTAAAGGTGGTGTGGGCCTATAACCTATTAAAATATTCGAAGTGCTCATTTTACCATAGACAATATCACTATTTTCACCCAACCATAGGAATGCAGCCACCCCCAAGCACCATAACCTTTTCTAGATAGAATGATTCTGGAAGCAACACTAAAACCAACAGATAACCAAGAGAGAACATATTTCTCCAAAGATATCTCACCAGACAAAAAGTCCCAAAGCCACATAACAAGAACAATACTCAACTACAGCAGTTGCATATGTTGTATTAGTTGCAGCTGCACTGACCAAGAATACCACCAACAACATCACCAAGAATACCACCAAGAGATACTAGAAGTAGGGAGCATATCTTAGGTTAGATAGCACTAGAGAGAAAAAGACCAATAATCACCCCAAAAGATGTCCCTTTCCTTCCTTGTAGTTGCAGCTCCAAATTTGTGCTACACTTGAGAGAGTGAGTGAGGTAAGTGTGTAGAAATGAGCTCAAGAATCTCTTATTTATAGTGGTTTGTGTCACTTTTATGGGTTGAATTGTCCTTTTAGAATCTAGTACTTTAATATTAATTATTTTACTGATCTGACTGGTCTCATAGAGTTTTTACACATCTGTTTAGGGTTTCTCTTGCTTCCATAATATTCTATTCTAGCCAAAGTTTACACATGGAGGTTAATACCTCTTGCATCTACCATAATAACAACATTGAACTCCCATCACTCATCCTTGGAAGATACAATTTCTTTTATAGGAACAACTTGTTTACTAGGGATTTTGACTGGTACAAGTTTCCCAACTTGTCCCACAATTTCTTTGCAAAGTATTCACCTGAGACATTCAACAACACCGAATCTACAAGACAAAGTCAAATCATACTCCTTTCCCTTCTCTTGAGTTTCTCCCATTCTTCCCTTGATGTACCCTTCAAAATGGTTCTTTGGCTCATGACTGCCAATTGTTATCAATCTACAAGAATATCTTCCATCTTAAGCTTCCAAAGCTCAAAAGTTTGGCCATTGAATTTTTCAATCTCTATCTTTCCATTCTTTCAATTACAAATTTAAATATCACGGACTTACAACTCCCACTAGACCTAGGTTTAGATCATATCCAATATCTTCTTAACCTTGTTCTGATACAACTTGTAAAGAGAAAAAAAATTCACTCTGATACCAAATGTTGGGAAACTTAACCCTTACACTAAACCAACCAGGAAAGAGAAGACCTATTTAAGCATAAGTAAATGACAAACACACAATACACAAATATTTCACCCTAGAAACCCAACCAGGAAAACCAACATTCCTTGAGCATCTTGCTCTCTTGTTGTCTTATTCATTAATAGAATAAAGAGTTACATGATGAACCTTGGGCTACGCCTAAGACACAATCTCCTTCATACTCTCTTTATTTACATAAGAACAACCCTGCAACCAATTCGACTTGCATCTACATGACTAGCAACACTAAAGTGAACATCGACTTAATATAATTACAATGTGCCTTATTTATATGATTCACAACATGAAAAACCATAAATAGTGGTGCCTAAAAATGGTTACAGTTCCATGCATATGATTGGATGCAATATTGTGAATCTTGATATTCGGTTATAGCCGACTTCTAGTTGGTTTACCAATCAACTTCCTAGTCGACCTCCAGTCGGTCTTCAGTTAGTTGCTACTCGACCTCTTGTCAGCTAAACTTTTGAATTCTCATTGATCACTTCAACTTCGAATTCTCATTCAATCATTTTGACCTCAACTCAACTTAACTCATTGATCTAATTATCACCCAGTTGACCCACCTCGACTAAACAGTCAGATGATTATTATTTCACTGCAAATAATGTAACAACCCAACAATAGTAAGATGAATGAAAATGGATGTTGATCAATTGTGTATGATTGATGCTAGTATGGTATATCTTATAACAACCATAAACCCATGTTTTAAAAGTTGTTTGGAAACATACTTAGGTAGTTGACATTGTATGTTGAGTTGTTGCAACTTTGGGGAATGACATTGCTTGAAACCAAAATTTAGGGTAATATGGCTATGCTAGGTTTTTATTTTTAAACCTTAATAAAAATGATTGAAGATTGTAACTTTACAATCTTCTTTAATTATAAATACAAAGTCAAGTTGTATTCCTTTGATAGTTGTAATTAGTTTGTTTACAAGTATGCTCCAATGGTGGATTCTATATGTGAGCTCCAATGGTCGATTCGATAGCTACCTCATTATGGAAATAGGGGTTAAAATAAAGAGAGATCATAAGTCTTATAGAGCCAAAAATTGGATAGTGAAATGCAAGTATGTCAAGAACTTAAAAAATGCAAGCATAGGGAAAAGTAGTCGTGCCCAAGTCCTAGAATCTTAGAAATTGGAAGTACTTGTAGGTCTCCCACACCTATGATTGATTTAAAATGCATGCAAGACATCTTGCTTGGTCATTTAATTTGAGATTGAGTGTGTGTGTTTCTATTAGCATTAACAACTTTTGTTATTTTTCTTTCAAAATTACCCTCTGACACATTGAAACAATCATTTTTTTATTCTGCAGGTTAAAACGATTAGGGAAAACCCCCAAGTACCTCCCCTCATTTCGAGGATGGTACCCTAGGTAAACCCTAGAATATTCAGGGAACAAGGTCGATCGACAAAAAGGCTTGAAGCCATTACAATAATATACTTGTTATAATCTCAAACATGTGACTTGTGAGAATTGAACCTGGGTGGGGAGGATAACAACATTCCTCCCGACCACCTGAGATACACCTAATGGACACATGCACACAATTATTGTTGACAATATTTTTCAAATTGAAATTACAACCCTTGATATTCCAATTGTTTACAAAAATTTACCAAGGATGCAAATTTTTCATTAATTCTCAAAAATCCCAAGTCCACTGTTAAAAAATGCTACAAATCTACGTGAATGTTATTATAAAAATGCAGACCAAGTTTTGTGAATGTGTTGTTCTTAATAAAGCATATAT
>JZKD02S2397721.1:13700-29129 GCA_000966675.3 Picea glauca
TATCTATAAAATTGAAATCCATTTAAAAAAAAAAAAAAACATTTGCTTGCTAAGGGTTTCCTTAGTGTCAATGTGTAATATTCTTGAGCATCATCATGTATTCCTTAGTGTTAGCATGCATTGAATAATATCTTGTCCATGATTTCATCTTTAAACCCAGACAACCATGGCTGCAATTTAAATAGGGGAATCCTCGACCATGGGTACAACTATTGAAACAAGGGGGCTCTCAAGATGAAAATTCCATTGTCACCGAATTCCAAGAGTGCTTTGATGCATGGAGAGATACAAACAATTTTCCAACATGTATGCTAAATATATTGAGAAGAGCAGAGGTTTATGAATTTATCTTTGGACCCTTCAATTTCCAAAATGAGGAGATAGATGATGCCATAGCTAATTATGATGATAGGGCTATGGAATTGAAAGTATTTAGGTAGAGGATTTACCTAGACACTAATTTGGTTGCAAGAGCAACAAAAATTATGTTCAAAGGGGGGGCAACATTTAACTCCAAAAAAAACTCCAAGGTAGAAAAGATTGAGATGGCTAGTAAAATATATGGGAAAAAGGTATATGTTTCTAGGAAAGATGTTATCCATGGAATACACAAATATTTGATTCAATTTGTCCTTAGAACAATTATGATTCATCATAAGAGTAATATTTATGGTGACTTCATGAGGCTAGTTATTCATTGGGTTGAAGATAGAGCCATAGATGTCCATCATCTGTTGGCTAAAAATTACATTATGCCCTGGAAGAAAGTAAAAAAGAAAAGATTAATTTTAGTTTCCTGAGCACATTGTAGAAAATTATTGATTTATATTGATCAAGTGTCTAAACAAGCCCTCATAAAACTTACATTAGGAGATGAAAAAGGTAGAAAACCATTGAGAAAGTACTTGAACAGACTCTGGTTGATGGTGTGAAAATTTTTGGTGATATAGATAACCAAGATTAATTTATCGTTGTCAGGTTTTAACAAACCTTCATGTATGTATTAATGAAGCTAAGGAGTAGGAATGTATGGAAAATTATATGGAAATAGACAATGATGATTTTTCTGCTACTTTAGAAAGTATAGTTGATAGAATTTCTCCTAAACAGATGGAAATACTTTAGTATAATGTAACTATTATGGCTAACTCAACCTCTCCAAGTTTGAATGTGCACAGTCCAACATGAATTTTTTATGATAGATTTATTTTCCCAGTATTTGATAGAATAAAGCAGTACACATAAGTTGCAATGAGAAATTGTTTCTCTATATACAGCTGGAAGGAAAAGTGTGAACTAAAGAACAAGAATATTCTTGAATGCCTGATGAAATTGCAGTGTTGCAATAAAAAAAGGTGCAACAAGCACAAGAATCAATCATAACAATAAACAACAAGGATTGTATTATTAATGGATGAACAAGTGAGGTATTCAGAATTAGAGAGGAATCTTTGAGGGATATTGATATTCTCAAGGCAATGTTCGAAGATAGTAAGGTTAAATATGAAAACACTACTAGAAAAATTTAAGAGGTGTTTAGAAGTAGACCAAAGGTTTTGGATTTACGGCCATTGCAAATTGTAAGAAATTCGATTGAGGAGATCAATGAATTAAATAAGAAGTTGTAGGAGAAAGATAAATTAATTGACAATTTAAAGGTTGAATTTGAAAATAAATTGAAAGAGGAGAAAGATAAACATAAATCATATGTTGCAAAACCAAAACAGTGACCAAATTGAGGAAAACCTCTAATAGGAAAGATAATAAGTTAAAAGGGAGATATTTGGAATGTATCAAGAAAACACTGGAGATTAGAGAAATTGAAGAGAAAAATGAAAGGCATAGTAAAGAAGGTGGCAAGGGTAAATCAAAACGGCAAGAAAAAATAATTTATAGTGAAGTTGGAAAGGATAAAGTTATGGGTTGTAAGGGTAAAGGTAAACGTCAAGGAAATACAACAAAAAAATGCCTTCGATTGACTTGGAGAAGTCCTTACAAACATGAGAGAAGAAGTTGCAGGAAGCTCTCGCATCCAAGAGTGGTGTAGGTGATCTATATGCATCATCACCAATGATTGAAACATTGAAGGCGAAGCTAGATGAGAGAGAGGAAAAGATTACAAATATCAAAAAGGAACTCTTGCAGAACTAAAAAGCACAACATTTGGGATGTGACATGGAGATACAAAAATTGGAATCCCAAATTGTTGATTTGCAGTGGAAATTACAAAGGCCCATAGTTGAGGGTACACAAATTTTGTCTACCACATCTAAGAAAAAATTGAGGGTCCAACAAATTTTATGAAGTAGAAAAACCTAGGGGTCAATTAGATGAAATTTAATCCGAATTGAAATAACAAAAGGAAAATATTCAAAGGAATGAACAAGAACACTCAGACAAGTATAAGAAGAATGTGGAAATGTTGAAAAATATAGGAGTAGATAAAAGGAAATCGCAAGGCATATCACAAAATTATGCAAAGGAAATTAAAGAACTAGAGAAACAATTAAAATGGGTGCATGTTGTAGCTCCAGAACAATCGGAAGCCTCTACAAAAGGAAAGAGAGACTCTCTTGATTTTTCTTCATCTAAAGAGGAAGGCTCGGAGAAACCTCTCAAACAACCTAGAGTTACATAATAACATTTTTTTATATATTGTGTCTATGTAACTACATTTAGAGATGTAATATATATCATTATTTCAATAGTTAATTGGAAATATATTTTATTTTATGCAATTAATGAATTCAAGGTCATTTGTAATATTTATTTTATTTTGTGTTAACATACATTTTTTATTGATAGAAAATTAATTTTAATCCATTGATAGTTCTCACTTGATTTGGTCTTAATGGACATATTTGTTTTTAATTAATAGTTTTTTCCTCTGAAAAAATCATATTTTTATTAACGAAAATATAATTACATTTTTAAAATGCATGCCAACCGATAAAATAGCTCACTGCTACTTGAAAATGAAATCCAGTAAATGGTTGAAATATATAGTGGTTTGTGGTTATAAACATGTATGAGTGTGTAAAGTTACATATCAAATCTTGTAATACTTTAAAAGTTACTTGAGGTTGAGTTATACACATATACAACACTATTCTCATCTTGTTTGCAAGATGTTTGAGTAAAACATAAGTTTCTTGTACTTGACATGTTGATATAACAATGGTAATTGCATAGATTTATCTGTGTTGTTATGAATATGAAACCTATATGTATCAAGTACGCATATGGCTTGTATAAAAATATTTTTTCATGCAAATTACAATACATACACAAGCTACAGATGCAACATTTTCTCAATTTCCTCCATAATGGTAATTTATCCTCGGATTCATCAAAAGGTCATGAATCTTTGTGCATAGAAATCATCATTTTTGGAATGTAAATGCACTCCTAATTGTAAAAACATGTTAAAAATGTTGTAATCATCAATTTATAGCTTAAATATCTTAAAATATGGAGACTTATCCAGCTTTGGGCCTACAATTTCATATAGCCAACTTTAACAATTTGGTTTTTTGGTTTTACAAGGAAATTGTTAGTCTTTATGCATATTAGGTAGGTTTTTGTCTGAAATTATCAATCTAAGGTTATAGACAGGTTTAAAATCACAAAATTAGACCTTCTGCAAGTTGAACCACTCAATTTGGGTGAAAATTGAGACTAGGGCATGCATTTTACTCTTAGGTGGTTTTGCCTTCAAATTTACATGAAATCCCAAATCTAGGTGCATGAAAGAAACAGGTAATGTTCTTCAATTGCACTTTAAATGACATAGGTAAATTTACCATATATCTAAATCTATCTTACAACTTATAAAACAATTTTTGTAGCTACACAGAAGCTTGGGAATGCATTTTAATTTGGTCACTTAGTACAGTTTTGACCTTCCAAATTACAAGACAAACTTTGGCTCTTTTGCATAACAACCTTTTTAAAACTTGCAATTGAAAAATTAACAACATGAACATGTCTAATATGATAAGCCACACCCACAACAACTTGTACAACTCAAATCTAAGGTATAATACAACCTTGGCTTACTTTTTACAAATAGGTTATGCATTTCTAGGATTTTACTAGGCATCTCTTGCCTATTTTTGTACATTAGAGTTTTTTTATCACTGAAAATGAAAAACTAAGTATATAGGCTTATGTAAAATAACTTAAAAAATCATTTACAATTTGAACCACTCAAATTGAATGAGTTTTGAGACCTTCGTGTGCATTTTGCACCAACACAAAATTTGCCCTCTTTGTCCTACAAGATAGTTTTTTGTCTTTTTGCACAATAAAGGGTTTTAAGTTTCCAATTGCACAAGTAAATAGATGTACAACTTTTCTACAACCTTGTAACTTGTAATATTTCCTATAATACTGACCTCTTCATTCTATAAGATTTTTTAGTGTTTTTGCACACCAAAAGGTTTTATTTCTCTAAATGCACAAACAAAGGTATATGCATATGTAAAAAAATAAATTACACACTCTCCAACTTGAATCAATCAATTTGGAGGTGAACATACTCTATATTTTCTATTATTTATTCTCTTTAAAGTATTTTCTTATATGGGTTCAATATGTGTTGCTAAGTTTTAATTCATTTTCTATGTAACAGTGGTTGGTTAAAAGTCATTGACCTTGATTTCTGATCTCATAACCCACCATCCTCTAATTCATCAAAAGTTCATGAATCTTTGTGCATATAAATCATCATTTTTAGAGTGTAAATGCACTCCTAATAGTAAAAACATGTTAAGAATATTGTAATCATCAATTTACAACTTAAATTTTAAATTATGGAGGCTTATCCATCTTTTGGCATCCAATTTCATATAGCCAACATTAACAATTTGGCCCTCTGGTTTTAGGAGGAAATTTTTAGACTTTATTCAAATCGAGTAGGATTTTGTCTAAGAAGGACAATATAAGGTTATAGACAAGTGTAAAATCACAAATTACACCTTTCGCAAGTTGAACCACTCAATTTGGGTCAAAATTGAGACTAAGGAGTGCATTTTACTCTAAGGCGGTTTTGCCTTCAAATTTACATGAAATCCCAAATCTAGGTGCATGAAAACAACCTCTCATGTTCTTCAATTGCACTTAAATGACATAGGTAAATTTACCATATATCTAAATCTATATTACAACTTATAAAAAAAAATGGAGCTACAACGAAGCTTGAGTGTGCATTTTAATTTGGTCACTTAGTACAATTTTGACCTTCCAAATTACAAGGCAAACTTTGCTTCTTTTGTAAAACAACCCTTTTTAAACTTGAAATTACAAAATTAACAATATGAATAGGTATAATATGATAAACCACACCCCTAGCAATTGCACAACTCAAATCTAAGGTATAATACAACCTTGGCTTACTTTTTACAAACATGTTTTGCATTTCTAGGGATTTACTATGCATCTCTTGCCTATTTTTGCACAACAGAGTCTTTTATGACTGAAAATGCAAAACTAAGTTCCAACATTTGCTTGGATTTTAGTGTAGCCTAGCATGCATTTTGCACCAACGCAAAATTTTCCCTCTTTGTCCTACAAAACAATTTTTGGTCTTTTTGCACAACAAAGGGTTTTAAGTTTCCAATTGCACAAACAAAGGTATAGACATATGTACAACTTGTATACAACCTTGTAACTTGTAATATAATTTCTTGTAGGTATACAAACTAAAACAACAAACGCTGGGTAGTTTTCATGTAGGTATACAAATTGAAATATCAAATTGATATAACTTGTAACATAATTCCCTATAGG
Organism: Picea glauca; assembly: GCA_000966675.3. NCBI lineage: Eukaryota > Viridiplantae > Streptophyta > Pinopsida > Pinales > Pinaceae > Picea > Picea glauca. The sequence goes on from JZKD02S2397721.1 coordinate 19,491, forward strand.
TAGAATTAGACATTATTATAAACATGCATTAAAGATCCCTTAAAGATTGCAGATAAACACTAAAGATCACAATAAGAATCACATATAAGACAATTATGAGTCAAAACAATAATGATTTCCATTAATTCCTCATAATAGTATGGTCTTTACATGATAGACATCATAGTTACAGTCTCCATTACAAAACTAGGAAAAGTATAATACAGATTCCACACCTATCTTCTCTTTGAATATTCCTCCTAAGGTCTCTCTAACAAGCCTCATTGTAGTTGAGCAGGCCATAGAGCAAGTGTTTTTATAAACCCGACTCTATGATTCACATTTAACGATGGGGCACAACGTGTCCTTATCGGTTTGGTAGATGCACTTATTGCAAACCGTCAAAGGGGAGTCGAAAGTCGAATGACTATTGGGCGTAGTCAAAATTTCGACGAACGTTGGGGCACCAAGAAAAAAAATAACGAAATTTTTATAATTACTTAGTAATTTCCGATGGTATGGTTGATTTTATTTGTACCATTGAAACTCCTCGTCGAACTTAAACACCATATGTAGGAGTGGCATAATTCCATTTCATGTTTCTAAACAACACAATATCTACTTGGACTCTATTTTCTTATACAATGCACCTATGATTTATAACACCAATAATTCCTTGTCTCCCTACTCTAGTTGTGGTAAATTTGGTAGTTCTTTATGCATGTAGCCTCCAACATTATTCTTTAGAATGTTCCATATTGTTACAATAATTACAAAACAAAATCCTTGTGTGATGGTATGCCATGCCTTTGAATATGTGGAGTTAACCTTTTTCTATGTATTAACAATAAATGAATTATTTTATGCTTCTCACATGTGCCATCTATATCAATGGTCTTCTTCCCTTATGAAAGATGCATACTAGTAGTTCACTATTTAGCTTCCTCCAATCATAAATTTCATTTCCTTCTACACATAATTTCATTTCTTGTTTCTAAACACCACAATATATACTTGGATTATATGCTTTCTTCTACAATGCACCTTTAATTTCTAACACCAACAAATCCTTGTGTCCCTACTCTATTTGCAGTAAATTTGGTACTCTCTATGCATGTAGCCTCCAACTTCCTTCTTTAGAATGTCCTATATGCTTACAATAATTAGAAAACAAAACCTTCCTCTTTGACATGATGTTATGTCATGCCCTTGAATATGTGGAGTCAATATGTTTCTATGCATTAACACTAAATGAATTCTTTTGTGCCTCTCCTACATGTCATTTCTATCAATGTTTTTTTTTCCCTCGTGTAAAACTCATACTGGTATTTCATTATTTATCTTCCTCCATTCCTAAATTCCATTTCCTGATACACATATATAACACAATGTGATGTAATACACTACAAATCCTATCAAATATATTCAGTTGGGCATCCCTAAGTATACACACTGACATCTATCATTTACTTAATGTTACCAAGATTGGCATGTATGACCTGTGAAATGTAAATGTATTCTTGGACAAGTCAACATCTCTACATGGTATAAAAGTTGAAATAGAAACCTTGGGCATGGTATTGAAATATTGATAAGTTATTGCATTTTGATGGCTTGAAGCATTATGAATCGAATCATAGTATATTTGTGCAACATGTAAATAATGAGATTCAATCGATTTTTTTATATGTGGATGACTTGATTATCATTAGGATTAATGGTGATTCAATTCTTGGTTTGAAGCCTAAGTTGAGGGATATATTTGAGATGTTAGACTCAGGATTGCTTCATTTATTCCTTTCCATCCAAGTTATGCAATTGGATGATGGCATATTCATCTCTCATCATAAGCATGCACTTGATATCTTGAAGATTTTTAAAATGAATATTGTAGCCCCTACTCTGCTCCATATAATCCAAGAGTCAAATTGATTAAGGAATGTAATCCTCTAAAGGTTGGTGCTACTATATACAAGTAACTAGTTGGGATATTGATTTATCTGACTCATATCATACCTCATATTTAATTTATTGTTATCTTGGTCTCTAAGTTCATGCAGGACCCTGAGGAGAGCCATAAAAAGGAAACAAAGTGGATTACAATATATGTCAAAGGCATGTGTCATTTTGGTATCAAGTATTCAACAAAAATATAAATCGATTAGTTGGATATGGAGACTGTGATTAGGATTGTGAGGTGTATGATTAGAATTTTACTTATAATGATATGGATTAGATCATTATAATAATTTTCATATATATATATATATATATCCTTTCAAATTGGAAAAAAATGGGGGAATCAGCTTGCAGGGCCATTTTAGTGGCAAGTCCCAGTTTGGAAAATTAGGGTCCAGAACCTTTTGGGGCCATTTTGAGGCATAAAATGACATTTTGGGGGGTTAAAAATTTCCCATAATATCTAGGACCACGTGAAACTATTCTTCACATCGAGACCTTTCCAATGGAGAAAATATTGTGTCAATCGGAGCTCATATGAAAAAGTTATGCCTCCCACAATTTGACCTTCTATGTTGACCACCATGGTATGTGAGGATGCCATGTCATCCCCCATTATTCATGCATGTGGGGCTAGCCACATATGTAATTTTAAGAATATTATAGAATTTTCAAAACCCTATCATAATTGAGGGTTGAGGAAGTCAAAAACCTACCCCTGGATGGCTATTGGACCATGTTAAATATCGGGCCACTAGAAGGAGAAGGGGTTCCATTATTTTGCATTGTATCTTGTTCCATAGATGGGAAAAACATCAGAGAGTGGTATTTGTGAACATAACAGAGGAGAAGAGATTGTGTAGTATCCATACAAGCCACAGGTCAAAGGAAACTCCACAAAGTGTGCCTCTTTCTTTGTAATTCCATCATTTTTATACCAGAGAAAAGAGAGCAAATAAGCCTCACCTTCTAGTTGGGTTTTCTCCCATATTGGGTTTTCCAGGTAATATCTTGTGTTTATTTTTGAATGGTTTGTAATTGTGTTTTATTATTCTCTATTTTCTATATTTTATCTATTTCATGCATAAGCAAACAATCCATAACTAAAGACCTAGAAATCTAAAGGAATTTAACCTTCATAGGTAGATTTCAATTTTATTTATCAGATATGTTGTGACAAACTATTCTAGTGGAATATCCATAGTATTTTACAAATCATATTGGTATCAGAGCATGTTTTTATTTGGGTATTTTTGGGGAGTTGCAGGATCCAGGAATTAGATTAAAGAGAAGTTACAGAAACCCTAGCCATCATAGACGAGTCTATTCATAATAACCCTCAAGATCTAGCAAAATAGATATTTGAGTGGTTGGAATCACAAGTTGTCGACATCAGTTGCAATATGAACCTCCTCATGGAAGCTCTATCAAGAAAGCTTGGACCGTTTGGAGATGATGGAGGCTCTAACTCAGAGATCGATTTGGAGGGGAAATTAGGAGATTGAGAAGACTTAGGAAAGGATTCGCAGAAAGAATGTGAGAAAGAGGAGCCAATTTCAAGTGTTATTAACCCATTTGCAGTCTTTATTTAATATGGAAGTGAAAGTGGAAATAAATCCATACCAAGGTGAAATCKATGCATTAAAAATGAATCATTGGTTGCAACAATTAGAAKTTTATTTTAGCATTCACCATATAGATGAAGGGMAAAATATTTCATTTGCTAGATTGAAGTTAGAGGGTCGTGCTTTGRCCTGGCAGGAAATCCACATGGAGACACTTAGGTTGGAAGGTGATCCACCAGTAACTAGCTGGGAGGACTTAAAAACCCTCATCAAGTCCCAATTCTACCATATCGGGTATGTAGARGACCAATGTATCTAGTGGCACTACTTTAGGCAGAGGCARKGGAAGAGTGTATATGAGTACACACTAAGCTCRRAAACATGGCCATCATGATGGGTATCTCTCCCAAGAWCATATATGTACTCTTGAATTATCTGGGGGGTTTACACAGTCATGTAATAAATAAGGGGATGCTCTTCAAGCCAGGGACGGTGGATGAGGTGTGTGTACAAGCATAGTATCTAGAAAATATACGCCAAAATAAGGGGAAACCAAGTGGTTCGAAGTAGAAATAGCACTAGGAAGATTCCAAGGAGGGAAAGAAGAAGTGAAAAGGGGGAAAAGATAAGAAGACAATAACCACTACACATCAGTAAAAATATCCTAGCAACCATTGCAATCATTGCAACATTGATGGCCACACCAAGGAAAATGTTGGAAATTGCATCCATAGTTGAACCCAAAGAATCACAAGAAGGACAGAAATAAAAAGAACCTTCTAGCCACAAATTTGAGCAATCAGGTTGAAAGTAGCTCAAATGTGGATGAAAATATTGTCTACACATCTTTACAGAAGGAGGTGAATCTGATTATCCTTCATCACCAAGAAGAAAAGGAGATGACCAATCTCTTACACATCAATATCTAGGTTAAGAAGACCAAGATAGATGCTCTATTTGACTATGATTCACATGTTAATCTCATAGCAGTGGATATGTTCAACAATATTGGATTGGAGGTTCACAATCATCCTAGCCCCTATCAATTGAGTTGGGTAAACAAGGATGCAGAGGTAAGGGTAACAAAACAATGTAAGATTAAATTTTCTATAAGTGTCGATTTTATTGATGAAGTGAAATTGGATGTAGTACCCCTTGACATATGTGGAGTAGTTTTTGGAATCCCCTACATGTATATGAGGGATGCAATATTCATGCAGAGAACCAACCAATACCTACTTATCAAGGATGGGAAGTCTTACATCATTAATGCACATAAATTCAAGTCAAACATATCATTGGTAAGTGCCAACCAAGCCAAGAAGTTGATTAGTTCTAGTAAGAAATATGTTTTTCTTATCTTAAGAGAGAATCAATCTAATCATGAGTCAATGAAAGTGAAGGCATCCCTGGAGGGGTGTACTAAAGAGAAGAAATATCAATTGGATGATTTACTATAGGAATATAGAGGAGTTTTCAAGGAGCCTAAAGGGCTACCACCTAAGACGGATGTGGATCACGAAATACAGTTATTGTCAGACTACCCATTGTCGAATATTGGGTTGTATACACATTTTGTTCTAGAAGCGAATGAAGTGAATAAGAAGTTGCAGGAGTTGTTGGAGTAGGGTTTGATTCGACCAAGTACCTCAACTTGTGGGCCACCCGTATTAATTTTTCCCAAGAATGATGGGACTTGGAGAATGTGTATCAATTACAAGGCATTGAACAAGATTACACTGAAGAATCGATATCCTCTGCCAAGGATCGATGATTTTTTGAACTGGATGTAGCATGCCAAGTACTTCACTAAGTTGGATTTAAAATCAAGATATCACTGGGTACGAGTCAAAGAAGAAGATACCTGGAATATATCCTTCAATATAAGGAAAGGTTTTTATGATTGGTTGGTTATGCCATTCAATTTATGCAATGCACCAATTACATTTATGGGACTAATGAATGATGTTTAACACCCGTATCCAGATTCGTTTGTTATTTTTTATTTGGATGATATATTGGTTTATAGCGCTACTTGGGAGGAGCACATATCACATCTTATGCATGTTTTAGTGACTGTGCATAAGCACCAATTGTTTTCCAATCTAAAGAAATGTGATTTTTCTCAATAGTCTTTGGTGTATTTGGGGAATGTGATTGAAGGAGGGAAGCTCAATATAGATCCTGCAAATATGGAGGCCATCATGAAATGGCCAGTTCCTATAAATTTCACTGAAGTTAGGAGTTTTGTTGGGGAAACACAATACTTGTGGAAGGTCATAGCTTCATTGTAAATGGTATTTTCACTACTCCACGCCATAACAACTAATGGTAAGAGTTTCTAGTGGGGGGATAAATAGCATAAGGTATTTGATGAGATAAAAAGAAATATTTGTCAAGCACTAGTGCTCACACTACCAAACTTGCATAATCCCTTCGAAGTGGAGAAATATGCAAGTGGGTATGCCATGGGAGTAATACGTATTCAAGGAGGAAGGCTCGCATGCTATTATTCTGAAGTATTTCATGGGGTAGCTTTTAACTACCCTACCTATGACAAGGAGCTCTATGCCTTGGTACAAACTATCAAAAAGTGGAAGCACTATCTGATGGGAAAGGAGACCATTATCCACACAAATCACCAACCACTATAATATTTGCAGGCCCAAAGTAAGCTACAACAAAATAGGCATTACAAGTGGATGGGTTTTTACAATAATTTAATTTTGTCATAAAGTATAAGAAGGGTAGCACAAATAATTTTGTAGAAATGCTTTCATGGCCACCCACATCCAATATTATATCTTTGAGAACTATGATGCACATGGAGCCTTTTACCCATGATGCATACAAAGAGGCACACACAGAAGATGAGGACTTCAAGAAGGTTTTTCAGTAGCTACATGTCCAAATTCATATAGAAGAAGGTGATGGAAAGACTAACTATCATTTCCATAATGGTTTACTCTACAATCTCGACAAGCTCTATGTCCCTAAAGGTGAATGAGAGCGGATTATCAGAGAGGATCACACCTCCAAAGTTGCAGGACATTTTGGTTTTGGGAAGACAGTTTCCAAGTTATAGTGGTATGTGTATTGGCCCAAAATGCAAGAATATGTAGTAAGATATATTGGAGGATGTATACTTCAGTGTACCAACAAGCCCAGTAATAGGAATCAAGGTCTATATCATCCCTTACATGTACCCAGCCAACCTTGGGAAAGTATTTCCATGGATTTTTTAGGAGGTTTACCAAAAACCAAGAAGGGGCATGACTATCTATTTGTGGTAGTTGACAGGTTCAAAAAAATGTGCATTTGCTTGCCTTGTAAAATCACCATCAAGGGACAAGAAGCAACACATTTTGTATCTCAACAGCTCGGGGTGCACTTTGAGATACCAAGGAGCATCATATTAGAAAGGGATACCATATTTCTCAATGCATTTTGGACTAATTTGTGGGAGAAGATGGACACTAAGTTGAAGAGGTATACAACATTCCATCCACATACACATGGGCACACTGAAGTAGTCAACAAAACTTTGGTGCATATTTTGAGGGGTTACAATCAAAAGCATATGAAGACCTCAAATGAAAATTTGATCTATATACAACACTCTTATAATAGAGAAGTCCACACTTCTATTGGTAAGTCACCTTTTGAAACTTTATTTGGGTATTTTCGACCTTCACCCTTAGATGTTGTATGTGGGTAGCAACGAGGAGTGAGGGAGGACCTCGCAAGGATGCACTAAAAGTAGAAAAATTTGTTGGGAAGATTAGGTAGATCCATTTTCAAGTACAAGAGACACTGAAGAAGTCATAGGAAAAGTACAAGGCTGTAATACCCCTGTTTCCCCCAGTTTGTAAATATAACTATAAATTGCTAAAAGACTGTGGTAGACTAAATATGTGTGAATGATGGATTTTATGAACCTTTTGTTATAAAAGGTAATGTATGTATTTTTTGTTATTAATATAAAATGGATAGTGTTTCATAACTGCTGAAAGGGGGGGTTTCCAAGATAGACCATGATGCTATGAGAGAGATGGTGAGGGGAACCAAAAATGGTTGAGATGACCCCCCACCAAACTAGTACCTTACTAGATTTAATGGCTCAGACCCAGAACATTCCTCTGACACATAAATGAATTACTAGTCAGGATGGTAGCTGGAAGAGTCCTCCTCAAGAGTTAATGACGAGATGGGGCAGAGTACCCATCTGCAAGAATTTCAAACCTGGCAATGAGATGGGAATTTGAACCCACGCAAACTTGTTGAGGAGGTCAAGAAAAGTGGTAATTCATGGACAGAGAGAGATATGGGAGGAATCATAGTCGAAATACCAATCTTGAGAAGAGAAAAGAGCCCTTGTATCTCTCTAGTTCAAAGAGAATGAAAAAATAAGTTTGTTCTAGGCAAAAGAATTTTCTGGAAGAGTTTTCATTTCAAGCTAATAAATGGTGTTGACGAGTGAGTTTGGAAGTACTCGAGCAGACCTACTTGCTTCGTACAAAGAAAAATAGTTGTCAAGATCACGTGGGAGGAGGAGAGTAACCTATGTCCTTGACTATCATTGAGCAAGAAGAAAGAGTCTCTCTCAGAGCATCATGGTCTAGCTCATAAGTGGCTAGCGGTAAATCTATTCAAGAGAGGTTGTGCCTATGGTTGGGTGGAAATATGCACCCTTTTCAGTAGTCACTTCACGATTATGGTTTCCTGATAAGTATTTTCACACTCTGTGTATTGAAATGGAAATGATGATTGAATATATTTATATGTTTTTGTTTGATTTATGTATTGAATGATTAAGGTAGAAATATGTATTGTCTTTTTTTGAAACTTTGATTTTGAATGGTATTTTGTTTAACTCAGCTTAGCGGCTAGAGACTTATGGGTTGTGAGTCTGCAAGAGAGTCATGTAGGATTAACTGGAATGCTTAATTCCTCTCAACCTCTCGAATCAACCTTCGTGGGAATACCAAGTTCAAACTCGATGGAAGGAGGGCACCTCCTTCAGACCCTTCACCTGTGTGACTGAGGGATCTATAAGTTTTAAACCTGCGAAGTAAAGAAATGCATATAGATTCTTAAGCAATACAGAAATAAATCAATGGCTCATACATAGAGTACACAGAGATTTTTACCGGAAACCCTCAACCGGGAAAACCTTTCTTATTTTCATTATATCGAATTTCACCATTCGCCATACANCATGCACTGAAGCAATATGGTTAAGGAAGTTAATCTTTGATTTATTTGATCATATTCTAGAATCGACCATAATATATTGTGATAATCAAAGTTGTATAAGATTATCAGAACAACCCATGTTTCATGAAAGGTCGAAACACATTGAGATCAAATACTACTTTATTCGAGATAAATTCCAAGAAGGAGAGGTAAAGCTCGAGTATCTCCCCACTGACGAGCAGACAACAACCATTCTGACAAAACCTCTATCTAGAATAAAGTTTGCATATTTCCGAGAGAAGATGGGGATCGTGGAAATAACTCCCTTAGCTGAAAGGGAAGACTGTCCAGGTTAGGAGGGAGCATTAAAATATTATTGAAAAATATTATTGAAACACTTATCTTTGTGATTGAAAAATAGTCCAGATTGGACAGATTCTTTCCTGTTCGGAAAGTGGATTGAGATTTATGACGGACAACAATTTCCCATTGTGTTTAACATGGGAAATGGTCTAGATTGCTGATGTATCATAGACAATGACTTCTCATTGTGGTTAACATGGGGAGTGGTCTAGGGCAGTCTCTCTTATTGAGGGTTACTCAAGAAGACTGGCCCGCCTCGCCGGACAACGATTTCTCATTGTGGTTAACATGAGGAATGGTCCATTTTGGAGGTTGATGCAGGACCGTCTTTTCCTCTTGTGGTTAACAGAGGAAATGGTTCAGACAATCATTCCTTAGGGTTTATACATTCTCTCCAAGGTGCACTTTGATTAGTGTAGGAGGAATGGCCCAGGGTGGGGAATGGTCTAGGCTCAACAATCACTTAGGGTTTATACATTCTCTCCAGGGTGCACTTTGATTAATGTAGGAGGAATGGCCCAGGGTGGGGAATGGTCCAGGCTCAACAATCAGGGACATGCATTCCTTAGGGTTTATA
>JZKD02S2397732.1:11125-29129 GCA_000966675.3 Picea glauca
CTTCATAAACTTTGTTTTTGGATGTTACTTTTTACAAGTAAATCTAATTGTATTTTTGATAATATATTAATTTTCAGTAAAGTTTATAAGTTGATTTAATTGTTTTTCAGGTAAGAAAATTTGTATTATAGTCCATAAATTAAAGATACAATATTTTATGTCATACTAGAGTAATTGCCAGTTTGAATTGCTTAGTTAGAAAATTGATTCAGCTGACACAATAAAATAGACTTAAAAACTAAAATATATTGTTCAAGAAAGACAAAAATGGGTCGACTATTTTGGTGTCTCTGTCTAATCAAAACAGTGCCACATAAGGCCCAATAAGAGTCTAGATGTCACACAATCAATAAACCGAGCATGAAAAAACTCCTAAGCTCTGGAGAAACTAAAATGAAGGCCATAACTTGAACCCAATGTCGAGTTATTGTTCATGTCATGTATTCTCTGCTTTCGTGCGTGGACAAGTTTCTTGGGCACTCATTGCAAGAGTATTCACTGTCGCAGCCAGAGCACTGGTCATTGTACTAGGGGCGTGAAGGGAGTCGAGCAAGGTGGTGAGAAGGAGCTCCATTCGCTCCCCCCATTTGTCCATAAGTTCCATCCTAAAACACAGGTCGTCCATGTCCCTGCGAGCGTCAAAGATCATGATTTGCAAATTCTCCCAGGCAGAAAGAAGGCACTTCCAAGCATCGTATTCCATGTAGACATGTAAAGGAGGTGAGGGATGGGTCTCCACCATGGGGGCAAAGGGGTGGGATGGAGGCAGTGGAGGGGAAGAAGGGGTAGAGGGAGGATGGGAAGAGGATGCAATATTCGTTTGTGGGTCAGGGGAAAAACCCAATGAGTTTCCATCGTTGTCAAACACTCAACTCAGCATGCCCAAGGAGAGGAGAGAGGGGGAAGAGTGCATTGGCCAGGGGAGGATAAAGACGAGGAGGAGGTCAAATAACTTTGTGCGGGAAGATTGGGTGCAAGGGGCCAAAGAGCCATTCGGCCATAAGTCTGATACCACATAAGACCCCTTTTTGGCCACTTGTGTTGCTTGGGCATTACCAAGAGAGGGAGAAATCCAGAATCAAGCATAGAAGAGAAGGTGGGGAAGCCAATCCATAAGAGAGTGTCTAAATGACACCAAGAAGCAAGGCAAATGTCGCGGGATCCCGGCGAAAAAGCAGTCATCCTAAATAAGAACAAGAGCATAACTTCACACAAGCATAGGAGTAAAGGGTCAGGTGGCTCAACCGTCACCATGATGAGGATAATCGAGATGGCACACTGGAGTAGGAGAAACATGTACGTAGAGGAGTGAATGTGAGGGGCAGTCGAGGTGATCAACATTAACTAGAGGAAGGTGTCGTTGGGGAGGGATCACATGGCCTCGTCAGAGCTGGAGCGTGCCATCTGTCCTGCTTGTGTGTGACAGACAACTGACACCCCATCTGTGGATAAGTTGATTTAATTGTATTTTATATAATATTTCTTATTTTAATTAATGATTACAATTATCAACAAGAAATTATATAAATATTATTTCCTTTGTCTCTTGTCCCATAAACAAGGGAGTTTCATATATCAATTTGGTGTCTAACTTGACAGTGACGACTACTACTACTACTATTATTAATATCTCTAAATTAATAGTAATTTCATCCTAAATTTTCAATTTCCTTACACACTGCTTAAATTCTTAAATTCTTATAAGTATATCCAATATATTTTTACACTTTATAGTTGTTCTATTTTTATGATGTTCATAATTACACGCATAGATCATACAAATGCCACTAATATCAATGATGAACCAGAGATTATGAGAAAAATGATCAAAATTATACATCATCCAAATTTCCACTTATATACCTCTAATCCACACTAAGTTTATCTTTTTATTAGCCAAATACATTATTGTTTATTTTAATATAGTTTATGTTTTATATTTGGAAAATAATCAATGTTTTTAGAAAATTATGTAATAATGATTAACATGTAAATTGTTGTGGATATTCTAATGAAATGAATCGTCACAATAAATATGATAAAATGAAAACTATACTGTGAAAGTTAAATTCCTTTAGATTCCATAATATTTAGTTATTGATTTTTTTCTTATGCATGAAATAGATAAAATGCAAAAAATAGAGAACAATAAAATACAATCACACACCATCCACAAAATAACAAAAATGTTTTCTCTGGGAAACCCTTACGAGAGAAAACCTAGCTAGAAGTTGAGGTTGCTCTACTCTCTTTTCTTTGGTATGGAAATAATGCAAATACAAAGGAGAAGACACTCTTTATGGAGCTACTTGAGACATGTGGCATGTTAGGCTGCTACAAAGCATTGACCCCTCTGTTATGCTCTCTAATTTCCAACTCCCAGTTTTTTTACTTTGCTATGGAACAAAATACAATAACATAGAATCAAACCCCTTCTCCTCTTGGAAACCTAGTATTTAACATAACCCGATAGTCTTCTAGGGGTAGGTTTTTTACTTTCTCAACCCTCAATTGTGATAAGATTTTGGACCTTCTATAATTCTCTCAGAAAATAGATTATGTGTCTAGCCCCACATGTCTAAGTAATGGAGTCTGACATGGCATCCACTTGCACCATGGTGAACAATACAGTAGAATAACTTGCGAGAGACATAAATTTTGCATACGAACTCTAATTGGGGCTATTTTTGCACTGTTGGAAAGGTATCAGTGTGTATAATATAGAATATTCTTGCACAATAAGGTCTGGACCCAAAAAAGTGTTGTTTGATGCCTCAAAATGGATCCTAAATACTTTAGATGATTTTTTGGACCCAAAAAAGTGTCGTTTGATGCCTCAAAATGGATCTGAAATACTTTAGTTGTTTTTTTGTACCCAAATTTCCAAATTTGGACCCGCCGTCGAAATGGTCCTATAAGTTGATTTCTCCAATTTTTCCACCCAGAAAGTACTGAGATAGATGAAAAATAATATAATATCCAATACAAATCTTACGTCCCCATTTAGGGAGGCTTTTGGTCCCCAAAATCTTTACTTAATGAGGTGAGGAAATTTTTCCTCTACCTTCTCCCTAGAGTACCACTTTGTTTTTCTTGGAAGTGTTCCTTTCAACCTAATCTTCCAAAGGTCATGTTGCCCTTCTCTTGTAATTATGAACCTCTCTTATAAAACTATGTCCTCGGTCAACTCTACCTGAGCATCTGGTGCTAAGTCCTCTATGGAAGGTAGGACCTTCTCCTCCTAATCCAACATGGAAGGCTCATAGGGTTTGGGATTCTCTACATTCACTATTTATCAAATGTGCATGTATGGGGGTAGATTGAGTCTATAGGAATTATCTCCAACCTTTTCCACTACCTCAAAAGGACCATACCGCAAAGCCTTGATATTCTTATTAGGACCCTTTAGCCTTTCGTTATTCATTTGTAACCATAGTCTGTCTCCCTCTATGAATGTTCTCTATGTTATGTGTTGGTCATGTCTATCCTTGTACTTTTCCTATGACTTCTTCACCACCTCTTGTACTTGCAAATGGATCTTCCTAATCTTCTAAAAAAAACTACTTTCAATGCATCTCATGTGAGGTCCTCTGTCACTCCTCCTTGTTGTCCATATACAACATCCAAGGATGAATGTGGAAAGTATCCAAACATGTTTCAAAAGGTGACTTACTAGTAGAAGTGTGAACTCCTCTATTTATTTATTTATTTATTTTTATTTATTTATTTATTTTTATGTCTGGCGGAATCAACAACTAGTTGGACACGTGCTCACATTACACGTGCTCGTGTTATGCAACTGCTACCACTATAACCTCCAGGTGTGCCCACGATGCCCCTTACATGACACACATTGTAAGTCGGGGGGAATTGAACTCGAAACCTCATGGAACTTCATTTTCACGGCACTTGCCAATTGAGCTAACCCCCCAGGGGCAGTGTGAACTCTTATATTATAAGAGTGTTGTATGTAGATTAGATTTTCATCCTAGGTCTTCGGATGATCTGAAAAACCTTAGATGTTAATTATTTCTTTACAACACACATCTTAACATATAACTTGATTCAAAATAATTCTTGATCGTATTTGAAATATTTGCATAACATGTGTGAATCTTTACTTATTCAAAATTTCCTGAAAATGATGATAATTTGCATAATCATGTGAGACGACACATCTGAAAATAAAAGAACTCAATAAGATAACATTTGATCTACATCTTTGAGTCCCCTTTAAACAATGAGACTACTTTTCATAATCTCAAATGTCAAAATTACAATGAAAATAGACTTACAAAGCCAAATTTGAAGTCATTCTTCAATAATGCTTCTCAAACCCAAAAATAGAGTCTACCATCGAATTCCCCTCAAAAATTTGAGAAAAGTGAGTATAAACTTGACCATATTCTAAATTGGATCAATTTAACCCTCTTTACAAACCAAACAATGCACTATGGCACTCATAAATGGAAATCTAGACTAAGAATTTCATTAAAACACAGCTTAGCACAAAAATAACATCATCATCGTGCTCCTCTCGAGAAAACGATAAATATGAGTATAAATAAGGCTATATTTTGAACTAGTTCCCCAAGGTAGGAAAATCAAGACAACACCATGACTCTTGTCCTCCTTGGCACACAAACCAATGCAATGTACCTTCCTCATTCTTCATGCTTCCTTGGGATATGTGTCCACATGTACCTCATACCGACCTCGATATATGTGCCCAACCTTAAATAATCCACATGCCTGAATAGGGTCTGCACCTTGGGTTAACTGTGGCATCAATCCAAAACCATATTGCACAAAATCTTTGTCAAAGGTGGCGTGCATGGTGCATTGGTTAAAGCTTTGTGCTATCTGGGTGGAGTTCATGGCTTCGACCCCTAGAGACCTCTCCCCCCTTTGGTATTTTTATATTCATTGGAATATTTTTTGTTATCCCTACATGAATGTAGGGCGTGGTTACATTGGATACCATTTGAATCGAGGGTCAGGGGCTTAGCCCTCGACCATTTTCTAGTTGACAATACCTTAACTTTATTTCAAATATATTATTTTCCACATGACTATTAATTCATATAGTTTGGTCTATTGGTATGTCATGGTAACACTGGACAAGAGTTCGAGGGTTCAACTCCTGTTGACTCATAAAAAATTTAATACACCATAGCCATTAGAGGCCAATGGAAGACTACAACGTGGCAGTCTCTCATTGGTTCAATTAAACTTGTATGCACTTACCATGTGTTGATATCCTATTGGTCCACCTGTTCTTGGATGGTTATCATGTTACCTTGCCAACTTAGTTGTACAAACATGTATGGTCATGCCACTTGTCACCTTTCCAGTGGTGCCACATTTCAGCCCCTTTTTGGGCCTTTGACATGGTTTGACCAAAACTTTGACTAGCCATAATGTTTGCATACAAAATCCATTTGAGGCGATTTTTGTGTCATTGGAAAGCTATTGCTGAGCTCTACGTAATGAAGTCCTTTTTTTTTTATAGAAAATTTGAGATAATAAATCATTTTTAGATCCTCCTGGACCTCTGTAAGTGTTTTGGATCATCATATGCTTTTGATTTTAACCCCTCAAAAGTTGCACCAAAGTCTTGTTGACTACTTCCATCTACCCATTTATATATGGATAGAATGTTGTATACCTCTTAAGCTTAGTGTCTATCTTCTTCCACAACGTAATAAAAAAGGCATTGAGAAATATGGTGTCCCTATCTGAGATGATTCTCCTTGGTATCCCAAAGTGCACCCAAACATGTTCCAAGAACAATTTTGTTGCTTCCTATCCCTTTATGGTATTTTTAAAATCCAAGAGAATGCACATTTTGTTGAACCTATAAACTACCAAAAATAAATATTCATGTCCCTTCCGTGTGGTTGGTAAACCTCCCACAGAATCCATGGAAATGTTTTCCCAAGGTCAAGTGGATACAGGTAAGGGATGATATATATCTTACTTCCTATTATTGGGCTTGCTGGTACAACAAAGTATATATCCTCTAATATATCATGCTACATCTTCTTGCATTCTAGGATAGTACACATACCTTTGTAAAATGTAAATCGTCTTCTCAACACCAAAATTTCCTACAACCTTGGAGGTGTGAGCCTCTCTAATAAGTTGCAATCATTCACCTTTAGGGACATAGAGCTTGTCAAGATTGTAGAGTAAACCATTATGAGAATTATAGTCCACCTTTCCCTCACCTTATTCTCTATGAATTTGTCACTATAGTTGTTGAAACACCTCCTTGATGTCCTCATATTATGTGCATGCCTCTCTGTATGGATCATGGGTAAAATGCTCCATGTGCATCATAGTTCCAAAATATGTAATCTTGGATGTGGGTGGCCTTGAAAGCATGTCTGCCAACTTGTCTGTGCTACCCTTCTTAAAATTGATGACTAGATTAAATTGTTGTAATAACCCCATCCATATATAGTGCCTGGTTTATTGTAACTTACTCTAGGCCTGCAAATACTGGAGTGGTTGGGGATCTATGTGGATGATGGTCTCCTTTCCCATCAAATATTGCTTCCTCTTTTTAATAGCTTGTACCAAGGCATAAAGATCCTTGTTGTAGGTATATTAGTTGAGAAATTCCCCATGAAATACTTCATAATGATAATATATAGGCCTTCCTCCTTGCATCAAAATTGCTCCCATGTCATACCCACTTGCATCTATCTCCACTTCGAAGGGCTTATGCAAGTTTGGTAGCATGCACACTAGTGCTTGATTGATCTTTCTTTTCAACTCATCAAAATCTTTTTTCTAATTCTTCCCCCACTGGAAACTCTTACCACTCGATGTTATGGCGTGGAGTGGTGCAGCTACTACTCAAACTTTTTAGGGACCGAACCTCCCCAACCCCTCAAGTGGGTAGAATAATATATTTCCATGTAATAAGGGCCAATATTAATAAGGCCTAGAAATAAAGAAGAATAAGTTAAATGTAAGAAGACATAATAGAAGCTTCCACTTCTAGAAATATCTTCCTCTAAATTGTTCTTTTGGATAGATAGATTTAGTATAAATAGGAGTAGAGGGTATGATAAGTCTTGTCTTGAGAATTATTGTAATAAATCTATTCTCTACTGGAGGTTTCCCCCTGGAAGAGGCAAGTGAACATTGTTTCCTATCAATAAAGGTATAATTTTGGTGTTGTGGTTCCATATAATTTGTTGTTTCGTTGTTATCTCTATAGTATTTCCGCATTTTGTTTCTATCTCGGTGTTTTTATCTTTGTAGTATTTACACATTTTGTTTCTATCTCAGTGTTATTCTCTGCATTATTTCTCTTTTCTGCTAATATAATCGACCTGGTACCTTACAAGTGGTATCAGACCACTTTCCTTGGCAGAAAATTTGGGTTAATTTTTTTCAGGGTAGAGACGTATTCCAACGTCTTGAAGCTACAAAGATATGTCATTGAACACATAAATATGTTGTTGGATAAGCACACATGCAAGAACTACAAGTGGTACTGAAGAGAACATTGGTGTCCACCCTTGTAACCCATGTTGGAACCCCTTCGAGTAGTAGTGCATCAGACAACAACTGTATACAGATCGACCTAGCTCTCCTAAAGCCCTCCGTAGATAAACCAATTGGCCTCCTAACTACTATAGTTTCACCGAGAAAAACACTCAGGAAGATACTCTCTAGTACCTAGGTAGTCGGATAGTACGACTAAGGGCATGGTCTAGCCTCCTAAGTTGGTTCCTTGAGATATTGGGTTGAGTACTATTGTTGAAGCCTGTATGTATATCAGAGAGATATAACACAGGGAAAACCCTTGTTCGTAGACACCATGAATACCCTAACCCTTGGGACGGAAACATAAACAAAACATACAATATCTATTGCCATGCAACCTTACCTCATGCATTCGAGTTGCGAAATTACTACACATTTCTTCCTATTAAGAATTTGAACATTTCACCACTACAATATTCTTTAGATCAGAGTATAGTGGTCCCACCAACACACTTATTTTGGACCTATCCCATTGGATTCCCCTTTTCTCCCTAATCGCAGTCGTACTTTTCATTTTTAGCGATTTTTTTTTTTAGTGGACCCAACCCCTTCCCAATGTCCCTATTTTTCCACCTATGCCATTATATTCCCCTTCTCTCTCCGATCGTAGTGGTACCTGTCACTTATAGGTCCTTTTCTGTGAATCCACCCACCCATTTTCCCTTACCAACACTCCCCATCTCCAAATGGCTAACACTCACAACCAAGACATGCAAGCTTCCATCAATCAAGCCAAGGAATCCCTCCAACAAGTGACTTATGATATTGGCTCTACCAATTTCCTCATTGAAAAATTTGAGACCTAAGTCCAACAACAATTTGACACCATGGATGCCAAATTTATGAACCAATTTAACACCCTCTAGTCTGTTGTTAACCAGTTGTTGAACCAAACTCCATGTCCTTCCTGCTCGGACCAACCAAATCATGTTGATTCCTCTCATTCTCTACCTTTTCAATCCAACTCCTTTCATCGTGACCCACGTCTTCCCCGCGTTGAGGTCAATAAATTTGATGTATCTGATCCCATAGGTTGGGTCACTCAAATGGAGCATTATTTCACTCTACATGGAATTACTCATGAGTTCGATAAACTTCGCTATGTTGTTCTCTATCTATATCCTGAACATTGGCAATGGTGGAAATGGATTAAAAATTCATGTCAGAGGTATATTTCATTGACCTATTTTGTTACCGATCTCTATGATTGATTTGACACTAATACCCACTATCTCAGTCATTTGACCAAGCTGAAATAGTGAGGCACAGTGGAAGACTTTATAACTTCTTTTGAGCATTTGTCCTTTCGAACTAAGGGCATGTTAGATGAATTCTTCTAGGAATGCTTTATTAGTGGCCTAAAGGATGAAATCAGAGCCCAAGTCCTCATGGTCCACCCTCAGACTTGGTTGGAAGCTACTAAACATGCCAAAGAGGCCCAACAAGTTTTTTTTTCTCAGAACAAAAAAACCTCTTTTGTTCCTCACCCTCTACCCACTCATCCTACCCCCCTGCCACTCCCCTCAAAGTACATAAATTAACTAGGGATGAAATGGTTGAACACCAACTAAATGGTCTTTTCTATAATTGTGATGAAAAATATTTTCCGGGGAGCAAGTGTAAGGAACAAAAAAAAATTATGGCCTTTTCAAGAGATGTTGTTGAAGAAGATGTGAAAATTCCCCTTGTTGAAGAGCCCTCCTTTCATGATGCTACCCAAGAGCCTGCTGACCCACTTAAAGTTGACCCAATCATTTCCTTCCATTCCCTCACTAGACTCTCTGCTCCACAAAAACTCAAGCTCATTGGCTATGTTAAGCATAGGAAAGTCATCATCCTTTTTTACAGTGGTAACACCCATAATTTTATTCATCGTTGCATTGCCTAGGAACCCAATTGTTATATTTGTGTTGTCAATAATTTTTAAATCATAATAGCCAATGGTGGGTCCATAAAATGTGGTGGGTGTTGTGAAAATGTACTTCTTCAAATTGGACAGTA
The DNA here is from genome assembly GCA_000966675.3 of Picea glauca. NCBI lineage: Eukaryota > Viridiplantae > Streptophyta > Pinopsida > Pinales > Pinaceae > Picea > Picea glauca. Next base: position 20,690 of record JZKD02S2397732.1, read on the forward strand.
CCACCTGAAATCTCATATGTTTTCCATTGACATGGGAGGTTGTGACATTGTGCTTGCTATTGAATGGTTACGCACTTTGGGTCCCATTGTTATGGATTTTAAGGCATTAACCATGCAATTCCAACAGGAGGGACAAAAATATCAATTCCAAGGAATAATAGTCGGTTCTCCCGAGATCATCAGTTCCCATCGCATGGAAAATATCCTCAAGAAAGGTCACTCCGGTATTATTTCTCAACTCTAGTCCATTCAAGCAGTTGATACACCCTCTGTGCATCCTGATCTCCAAGTTGTCCTCTCCAAACATCAAGCTATTTTTTCCACTCCTCAAGGACTTCCGCCTTCTCATGGTGTTAATGATCATTCCATCCCCCTTGTTCCTGGAAGTCTTCCTCCCAATGTTCTCCCTTATCGTCATCCCTTTTCCCAAAATAATGAAATTGATAAAATAGTGCATGATTTGCTCCAAGTGGATGTTATCTCCCCAGTACCAGCCCTTATTCTTCCCCGGTGGTCATGGTACTCAAGAAAGAAGGTACTTGGCACATATTTCTTGACTTTCATTCCCTCAATAAACTCACCATCAAAGACAAGTTTCCCATTCTTGTCATTGATGATATCTTGGATGAGCTGAGTGGTGCTTAGTACTTAACTAAACTTGATCTTCATTCAGGCTACCACCAGATACATATGCAAGAAGCTGACATCCCCAAGATTGCCTTTCAAACTCATGAGGGTCACTATGAGTTCTTGGTCATGCTCTTTTGCTTGTGTAATTCCCCCTCCACCTTCCAAAGCCTCATGAATCATGTCTTACGTCCAATTCTCCATCATTTTGTCTTAGTTTTCTTTGATGATATTCTCTTCTATAGTAAAACTTGGCCATCCCATCTTACCCATGTGGATCAAGTTCTCCATCTACTCTCTCAGCACCAAATTTTCCTCAAACGCTCTAAATGTGCCTTTGGTGCCTCAAAAGTTGAGTACTTGAGTCATATTGTTGGCAAGGCCAGTGTCTGGGTGGATCCTAAGAAGATTGAAGCAATGTAGGATTGACCTCACCCCAAGACTATCAAAAGATTGTGTGGTTTTCTAGGTTTAACAGGTTATTATCGCAAGTTTGTTAAGAGTTATGAAAATATTATGGCACCTCTCACTGCTCTCAATAAAAATAATTCTTTCACTTGGACTCCCCCAACTGAGAAGGCATTTCAAGCCTTGAAGGAAACTATGTGCACCACTCTGGTCTTCACCCTTCCTGATTTCAAAAAGACCTTGTCCTGGAATGTGATGCTTATGGGAGAGGAATTCGAGAAGTCCTTATGCAATATGGCCAACCTTTGGGCTTTACCAGCAAACAATTGTCAGAGCTCCATTTGGTCCAATCAATCTATGAAAATGAAATATTCGCAATTATGCATGCAGTGGATCTCTGGTGCCCTCGTCTATTGGGAAATGCTTCCAAATTAAGAAAGATCATCAAAGCCTCAAGTATTTTTTGGAGCAATGACCTTCCTCCTCAGAGCAACAAAAATGGGTGACTAAGCTCTATGGATATGATTATGAGATCATTTACAATAAAGGAAAATAAAGTGTGGTTGTTGACGCTCTTTCCAGAAAATATGAAGATGAAAATTCCATTTTCTCCCTCTCCTTCATTGTACCAAATTGGCTCCAAGCTATTCTCCAAGAATGGCTACAAGATCCCAAAATTTTGCATCTGATCCAACAATTGCAAGACAATTCTCCAATTTCCCCAGGGTACTCTTGGCACAATGATGAGCTTCACTACAAAGGTCATTTGTATTTAAATAAACAATCACAACTTAAATCTAGGGTGCTTTCTGAGCTTCATGCTACACCCATAGTTGAGCACTCAGGTTTTACCAAAACCTATGACCAGGTCAAACGTTCTTTTTTCTAGGATGTTATGAAAAAGGACATTCACACATTTGTGGTAGATATGATGTTTGTCAATGCAACAAGGGAAAAACAATCAAATATATTGGAACACTACAACCGCTTCCGATTCCACCCGCTATTTGGAGGGACATATCTATGGATTTATTGTGGGATTACCTAAATCGGGCAATAAGTGAGTCATCATGGTGGTCGTTGATTTTATTTCAAATTATTCTCATTTATGTGCTCTTCAACACCCATTTACAACATCCATTGTGGCTCAACTTTTCATGGATCATGTCTTCAAGCTTCATGGCATGCCTCATTCTATTGTTTTTTATCGAGATCCCACTTTCACCAGCAATTTTTGGCAAGAACTGTTCAAGCTATAGGGAACCCAATTGCATCTCAGCACAACCTATCATCCCAAAAATGATGGTCAAACTAAAGTTGTCAACAAGTGTTTGGAAACATATTTGAGGTGTTTTTCCTCTGAAAGGAAAAATTAGTGGGCTCAATGGTTACCATTAGTTGAATGGTGGTACAAAAATTCTTACCATAAAACTACTCGCATGACTCCTTTTGAAGAAGTATATGGACAAAAGTCATCTTTCGTTCTCTCTTACATGCCAGGTGTCTCGAAGGTCCAAGCGGTTGACCAAACACTTACAATTCGAGAGGCTATTATCCATAACCTAAAAGATAATTTGGTCATGGATCAAAATCAAATGAAGCAACAAATAGATCAAGGTTTCTCCGAACATCAATTTGTTGAAGGAGACCAGGTGTTTCTTTGACTGCAACCTTATAAGAAAACTTCTCTCAAGGCCGAACATTGTCAAAAATTGGCGCCCAAATTTTATGGTCCTTATATAGTTCTCAAGTGCATGGGACAAGTGGCCTATAAATTAGCTTTTCCTATTCATTATAAGCTCCATCATGTTTTTCATATATCCTGCTTAAAGAAGGTGATTGGAACTAAGTTCCAAACTCAAACTAGCCTTCTTGATTTGGATGAAGAAGGCTCCATATGGTTTCATCCACAAGAATTTTTGGACCAGCGTGAGCATCGTCTTCATCAATGCACCGTCAAGGAAGTGTTAGTCCAGTGAAAATATACAACTCCCATAGATGCCACCTGGGAGCCAATTACCATTCTACAACAATTTCCTCATCTCAAGCCTTCAGGACAAGGATGATTTTAAGGGGGAGGGAATGTTAGGGACCTAACTTCCCTAACCCCTCAAGTAGGTANGAAACCATGACAGAACCCCAGAAAGAATCATAGAAAGTATTGGTACAGATGAAAGAAACCCTCAATGACCATCGCCATGTCAACTTATCAGAGATCTTCAAAGAAAAAGAGTGCATTGAAATAAGAATAGGAGACTTCAACATTGACTATGTTATGGATGAGGAAACACAGGTGAATACCATGATGGAAAGAACTTGGGAACTTTTAGGGGAGCCTACTATGATTCCTTCATTGGGAGGAATAGGATTATTCAGAGGAAAGTTGATAACCCTATGTGGAAGACTTATCCAGATATCTATGAGTGCTCATGGAACTTTGACGGAGGAAGAATTTGAAGTTGTTAAATTTATTGAGAACAACACTCCATTTTCTATGTTACTAGGAAAACCTTGGATTGAAGGAGATCAGGCTAGATGGAAACAATAAGACATCTTAGAACAAAATAAGCAAGAGTTGAAAGATTTCATGATTAGGAGGATCACACACTTGATTGAAGAACAGGAGAACTGAGAGAAGCTATTTAAAACTAGAGACTTGGATGTCAAAGTGGGAAGAACACTAGAAGACCCACAGAAGAATAAAGTACCTATTCTAGATACAAATGAAGTATTACCCCTGATTTCTAGGAAAGAATGTTACTATGCCAAAATAAGATAAGAATCAGAATGGAAAAAGGAATACAGAGATGAATCTCACTGGAAAGAAGGCTAGAAAACTAAGTAAGAAGAGAGCTAAGATCAAAAAGTTATATAAGGTTCCAGAGGGAACTTTCCAGAAGGAAAAGTTGAAAAATTGGAACTTCGTTGGGATATCAGAACAACGTCACATGGCACTTCGCCATGGCGAAGAAATATAGTCGTTGGAAATAGTATAACCATTAGACCGACGACCCAAATGGGTAGAAAGGAATTTATGGTCAGAAAGTTTGCCAACAGACTATTGGGACCGCACCATAATGGACAGAACTGAGTTAATGAAGGATTCTCACCTATTGCAAGAGATATGTTGCCAAGTTATTTATTTATCATGTCGCACCACGCAGAGAGAACACTTTTTCCAACCGTGACTATCTGAGCCAGCAGAATAGTTGATTTCTCATAGTGATCATTGCACTATTTCCATCTATCCAGTTGCATTGAGCAGTTACTCTTCGAACTTGAGATATTCAACCACGAGTGTGTATGTCCGAAGAACTAAGCACAGTCGAAGAGTCTGTGAAGGAATTACTCATCAACCTCATGACTAAGAGAGTCATGTATGAAAGAGTGATGTATGTGGGTGTACAAACATCCTCGACGAGAGGAGTGAAAGCCTCTTCGTCCACTGCTCGTGGAGCCGGACCATCCCGACCATCAGTGGAAAAGAGAACCAAACATAGAGATGACCTAGAAAATGCGAAGGTGATCCTGACCATATTGCCTAATTACATCCCGCCTCTGATCGACGTGGTGAGTTGAGATAGTGTGCCAAGAGATTTCGAGTACACCATGGTTACTGCGTACCTCCCGAAGGGGATACGCGCAGTTAGAGCACAATAGGACAAGATCAAAGTGTTGAAGTTTAGTGACTTCAACCTTAAATATCGCAAGAACTATAGTATTCTCGCCCCATATAAATACCTGACCATGATGAAGGGGAATAACTCAAATATAATCCCCCATCCGTGAATGATGAACCTCGCGCAGTCCACCCTGTTAAATGTAATGAAAATCCCACACTTTGGAAGGCACCAAGAAGTCAATGCCTGTGTCAAGCTATTTCTTTTATGTTACCATGGCGGCTACTTATGGCTAGACCATCGTATCACAGTCGATTCGACATTGATCCATAGGATCACACGATTAAGTATGCAAGGACCCGACCCACAAGAGTTCTATCCAAGAAAAGCCACATATCGCGCACTAGCACAGAAGATCAAGGATACATACAACGATGTTGAAAAGGGGATGCGAGGCTACAAGGTAGCCTCCATCCAAAATGGCGTAGTGCACCTAGCCTGCCATCTAATAGCCAGAAAGTTATTAAGGAAGAACAGACCTATGCAGGTCACAGGCTTTGTTGTTGGCCTCACAGGGAAGTGCGTAGAAGGTCTATAGATGAACTAGGTGAAGTACCTAGTTAATCAACTGCAACTAGACTATTGCGAAGCACATGATCAGGGCTACGAGACTTTAGTTGGCTCCTAATCCTCATCGCCTTTGTATACTGGGAGATGCTATAAGGTGCGAACTTCCTAGATATTGAACCGTTCGAACCACTTGCTGCGAAGTTCACCACACTCTGGTACTCAAGTGATATGAACAAACAGTGGCAGTCGAACGCTATTTTTCACACATATTACCTTCAGCTGAAGAGATCCATAGAAGCTAAACCTCGCATGACTTCGAACACCCTACAGAGGTTCTGACCCCTGATGAAGTTCTGCGCAGATCGAAACTTCATAGACCTTACAACACGAGCCGATGAACATAAGGAGCAACTTCAGTCGTACTACAAACTCACAAAAGAGGACCTTGAGGAGATCACTAAGGACTGATCGACAAACCTCCTTATTCCGGCAGACCCTACAAAGATGTTTGACCCTGACAGCCCAGAGACCATGCACAAAGAACATGATACACCTGGACCCAAAAAAACAAAGAAGACCGAAGAGGTCCAAGACTTAAGCAACACCTTAGGAAAGACTGCTTCAGTATCACCTGAACAAGGGGGTGATGACAAAGTAGAAGAGATAAATGGAAAAGGAGCTGAACAAAAGCAAGGCGAAGTAACACCACCTAGAGATGAGACCGATCCCATGAAGAAGAGGAAGGTTTCTCCCTCGAAACCTTCTTCCCGGAATAAATCAAGGGCCATCGTGACCAAGATGAATATTATGCTCACTACCGATGATTTTGACTTCATCATAGCATCCCTAAATGATGCTTCGCTGGAAATCATGGAGAAACAAGAAGCCAAGCAAGAGGAAATGTACGATATAATTAAGGTCGAATTCTGAGGGGTACAACAGGCCCTTCAGTCTAGTCGTGTAGTGTCCACTGCACCCCTTCCATCAAGAGAACCAGAGTTGGGAGAAGAGCCATCCCAACTCGGCCGACTAGTTGATGTGGTTGAAGCTCGCCTTCATCACGCACAAGAAGAAATAGAACAAGCCACCCATTCCTTGAAGGAAGTGCAATGCATAATCGTAGAACAACGCAGAGTTGCAGAATAGGAGAAGGTTTCTTTCTAGGAAAAGTTTGAATAAGAGAAAGCATAGATGCAACAAGAAAAAGAATAGTTTCTCACAGAGCAACTCGAAGTGAAAGAAGTAGTCAACAGAGCCATCCACTCTGTGATAGGATTAGAAACACAGGAATAAGATTGAGTCATGCATCAAGTAGAGAATCTCACATAAGATATCCAATAGCTACAGCAATGAAAAACATACTTAGAGCTCCACACCGTACCCGACACCCCGCAGGATGTAAGGGATCAAAGATAAGCAACTGCGTAAAGCACAGTTGAAAGAATAAAATTCCTTTCCCTAGAATGCAATAAATTGAGTGATCACAATGCCCAAATGTATGAGTGACTCACTGAGAATCCATAATTGAAGGCACTGGAATCACAGCTACAGGAAGCGAAGAAGCAAGAAGAGACATTACAGGTGTAGTTGAAGCCCCTATCAGCTATGGAAATAATGAAGAGATCCCAAGAGCACCACACTACCCAACAACAGGTCCACACTATTCAGAGCAGAGTTATGGAAGTAACTCAGAGACTCCAACTTGTACAAGATGAGGCTTACCAAATGTTCACAGAGATCGAAGGTCAAGGAGCGGAACTAGAGAAAGTTGTCACTGCAGCTTAACAATTCCTAGAGGGACCTGTCAATGAACCAGTCATATAAGAGTTCGTTGAACAAGAGGTCGTGGCACAACAAGAAGTCAAAGCAGCTCGAGCCAAGCTCAAGGCTTTTGAAGCATAACTAATCAGATCAGAGTGACTTGGGACAAGTCACAGGTGAGTGTTGGGGGCATGTTGGCCCTTGACCAAGTTTTGAATATTCTTGGTCATGTTTGACCTAATTTTGGGACTTCTACAGGCTGTCGAAGGTGGAGCGCAAGACGAAGCAGAGATCGCGCGATCTCGGCCCCTTTTAGGGCCCTTTTTGGGATTCAAGATTATGTAATGGGTATGGGATGTTGGCCCATGGGTTTACCCATGTTTAGGCCTATTTTGTAATGTATAAATACATAGCTAGGCGATGTAAGAAAGATACCAAGAGGCCAGTGTGCTAAGTGCTAGAATTGGATCTACGTGATCAAGAATTGTAAGTTCTTTGTGCATACTATGTGAGACTTGCAAGGCTAGTGCAAGTAGTTGTAAGAGACTATGTGAAGGCTTAGTGTTGTACCCTAGCTAGAAGAAAGAGGATTTGGCGGAGTGCGCGCAGATCTCTTGTCTTCTGCGGAGTGGGACTTGGATGCAATGTGCATGTAAGAAGCTTTACCAAAGATAATAAATAAGAGAAGAATTGGTGGACGTAGCACCAGGGTGGGGGTGAACCACGCACATGATGTGTTGCTATGATTTGTGTGATGTATTGATGTGTTTATGTGTTTATTTGCTTAGTGATTTAATATAGATGAATGATAGATAGATCTGTTGATGCTTAGTTATTAATGATATGGATGGATGTTAGATCTGACTTATGAACATATACTTAGTGCTTAAAATCTGAATGGATACTGTGATATTCTGTAATTAGGGTTTAACTGCGCTGTAACTAAGACTGGATATTGATGAATGTTAACTATTGAGTGATCTGTTAAGTGTTAGAATCACATATCTATTTCCCAGCTAAGGTTGAAGACATCTAAGTCCTGCAACCACCCCTGCCCCTACCTCGGGTGAGACTTCATCTGCTTCGCAGGTGTTGTTGAAAGAGCCAGTAGTTAGGGTTTTGTTGGTGCATTGTTGTAGCGTTGAACCCTGGGTCTGCCCATGTGCCAACATGTTTCAATCTCGGTGTTATTCTCTACATTATTTATCTTTTCTGTTAATATAATAGACCTGGTACCTTATAAAAATGAAGCTATGAACTTTCGCAAGTACTTTTCTGCCCCAAAAAAGCTCCTAACTTATGCGCAATTTCTAGGAACTGGCCATTTCATGATGACATACATATTTATGGGATCTATATTGAGCTCTCATCCACCAATCACATACCCCAAATACACAAAATATTGCTAAGCAAACTCACATTTTTTTGAGGTTAGCCAACAGTTGGTGCTTCTT
>JZKD02S2397743.1:0-17108 GCA_000966675.3 Picea glauca
GCAACCTAGAGTAGATCCATAATAATTTTGATGGAGATTTATACAATATTTTGTGTGGCATCTGTGAACAAATCTCAATGAAGATTTATAGATAGATTTAAGAAATTGAAAGTTTGGGCCATTTTCGAGGAAACCTTAATATTCCAAAGGAAAGCATGACTATTTCTGAGACAAATTTTTGGGTAGTATGTGGGTGAAGAGTTCAAGCTAGATTTTACGCAAATATCTTAGAAATCTTAAATGTTATTTTTTATCATTAAGTAGATAGTTCTTTGAAAGAACATTCAGATATCAATTTGGGTGGTTTTCTTTCAAATCTAAAATTGGTATTAAATTATTACTTTTTCTTCTCCAACTATCACGAAAAGGATAAAAGCATAGCATTCAAGAATCAAGACTAATCGCTAGCCATTATTTAACATGACCATTTTAGCAAGCAAGATCAAGTTGTTATGAGTTTAACAGATTGCCATTATTGTTATGTTATATACCATCAAGATGGGTTATAAATTTCTTTTATTTTGACCCTAAATAGCCAACATAAGAGTCCTTGTCTTGATAAACCTTTATTGTTTCCGTTTCGTGCTTTATATTGAAAATATACAATATAAAATCTTAGATGCTTTATCTCTTTTATTTATCTACATTACAATCTTCATCATAATCTTCATCATTGCATTAAACAAAAGTTTGTTGCAGTCTACAAATAATACCTCTGTGGAAAAGGCATGCCAAATGTCTTTCTAGGTCACATGCATCGACTTATAAACAAAAAAATAAAAAACAATCCCATAAAATAAAATAATAGCATAGATTTAAAAAAATTACACTGTTATCATGCTTGTATTGAATTCTTTAGGACCAAGGATTTATTTTGGACAAAGACATTTAGAAAGAGGTAAACAAGTTTTAATGTACAAGGAAGTACACCATGATTTATATTGTTCGAGTGCTAAATAATAGTGAAGATTCATCTTAACCCTACATCTAAGCCTATCAAGATGAGGAATCTTATGCATGACCATTCAAAAGATATCAAGGATTTTAAAATTTAAAACTATAGTGTGGATTTGATGCAGACATTAATCTTATGCTGGATTAATATTGTGTCAATCAAAAGATGTGCATTCTTTTTACTACAACATATTCATTGAAACAAAGATTTTTGGTTGACTGTACTTTTCATTTTGCTCTTGTTCAAAGTTATACTATTTTGTCTATTGGAATACATTCATACTCATTTGAGATACTGGTCAACATCATTGCATTCACAGACTACAGTTAGACATTAGTAAGATCAGTGCAAGTGTTATAAATAGCTAGCATAGATCCAACATAACCTTGGATATATTAAGCAATGAGAGGGATAAAGAACCTAGGTGCAAATCCAACTCTTAAAAGGATCTAGGGCTAAGATGGATCTATGGTCCTTCAACATAAATACAAGGATGGATTTCTATTTTTTTTGGTTTTATTCAACACTAGACATTGCATGTTTTTAATGTTTATGTATTTTTCATTTGTGTTTAATATACCATCTTCTTTATGCCAAATGTGTCATCAAAAAAGATGGTTCAATATACTCATTATGATAATTTTGTTTACAGTATCACAAGGATCACTTTTTCAATCAAATATTTTAGGAATTTCATGGAAATCATGTCTCTTTATTTTTGTACTTTTTTCGTGCAGTGTATCTATGCTTTTGATGATGGTAACACTCCTGATGTCACTTTTTAATCAATAATAGGTATGCAGATTTATGTCTTGCATTGGGCATTGGATTCTTGAAAAACAATGGTGCCCACTATGCAGAAATAAAGTACTGGAAATTAGACTAATTTCATTTAGAAACTTTAATCTTTGAGACAATTCAACATTCTCATATGAAAAAATAACTCATTGCAAAAAAAATCTATTGATATACACTATAATTTACAGCTTGAAAAATTCAAAGTAAGAGATGCAAGCTATATAAGAATTTTTCAATATCATTTTTTTCCTAAGGTAAAACTCACAATTTCTATTTCATCATGAAAATGAAAGTACAATTCGTAAGTGCTAAGTGCACACAAAAATTACCCCTCACAAGGCATCAAAACATTTTAGAATACTAAAAGTCACTAAGTCCGAGACAACTACTATCCCTGAGGGCATACTGTCCCAATATTATAAAAAATAGCAACATTAAGTAGTCTAACATAGTGCAAACTCATCTCAAGAAGCTAAGAAAGTCATGCCTTGCAGCATATACTATATTTTCAATAACACATCATAGAAGGGAAACTTACAACATGTTCCCATATACACCAAAAAAGGATAGAAGCCACAAAAATATATTGTCACAAATGAAAATAAAATTGGATCAGAGCTGGAAATTATTTGAAAACCTACATGAACATCTGCATAAGCCAGAACTGAAATTTTGAAACTTGGGCTGGAAATGACTTCAAAGTATCCATGAATAGTTGCATAAACTGGGCTAGAAATAACTTCAAGATCTACATGAATAACTGCATAATCTAGAACAGAACTCAAATTCAAGGAAATTGTGCCTGAATAGGCCTCGAGACAATTGGAAGCTTCTCATCTGCCCTGTCTTCCACCTCAAAAACAATAAAAGAATAAAAAATCAAAGCCTCTTTTGATAATGATTCATCATGCATATTAAGTTCTCTATAAACATAAGAATAAGAAACAAAAACTAGTTGAGTTTCAATTTGTTTGATGTGATCATATACAAAAAGAAACAAATTTCTAATCCAGCTGATAAAAAAAAGTATTCAATTTTTTTTTTCAAGTGAGATACATTTCTACTAACAACACATTTAAACATAAGCAACAAAGATGAAAATTCCAAAAAGTTGTTATAAGTTGGAACCATTCAGTAACCCTTCTTTGAGCCTTATAAAATGAGTGTCATAAAAGTATAATATACCACCAACACCACAAAAAAATGGATTGAACCTTGCAAGGCACCATCAAATAATGATGGATTGTACAATCAACGATGGTGAAATGATCATTTCCAATGATATATGGCATGTTGCAATCTTATCAATGACCATAGATGTAATATGGTCAACCTAAGACATGGCCCAACATTAGTAATAATACATCTTTTCCAAGAAATCTGAGCATTGGTCTTCTAATGATGAAAAATGTTATGACCTTTGCAAGCATTTCTTCAAGGAATCAATATAAGGTTGTTGCATGTTGAGTTCAACAATATATGCATATGAAAAACAATGATGGGTCATGTAGAAAGGTTAACAATCTATCAGATTTTTTGATATTTTGCAATTGCTAATATGACTCATATTTTTCCAATTATTGACATATGCCAGGTAATAATAAATATATGATCAACAACATAGCAGTCTACTGGAAGGTGCTGTAAAATTGAGATGGTATTATGGATGAATGAATGGTGATGGGAGCTTTCGACAATGGCAGGTTAGGGTTAGTTTTTTTTGACAGGGTTGGGGGTTTTTCGGGCTTTGGTAAATGTTTAGTGGGATGACTCAGAGGTGTTTAGTCAAGGCTGATCTTAGATATGGTGACGACAGAGGAGGGGGGAAACCCCAACAACTTTTTTGGTGTGGGGCTCCTAGCATCCTTCTTGTAGGGATCATAAGGTTGCAAACTTCTAGATGTATGGAAGGCGACAGGTGGGGCGTGGGGCTTGATTGCGAACGAGATTCCAAGGTTGGAGGTCAGTGCACTGGGGTTTCCCATATGTGGGGAGGTTGTGGGCTCGAGAGATATCCTGACAGAGGTGACATGATCAAAATTCACCTCGGTGGGTGAGTTGCCCTTTTTTGGAGGCCTGGGTTTCTCTGAGGGTTGGGGAGGAGAATACACGTGCTTCTTTGAGTTGGTGGGGGGTCTTGTAGGGGTTTTGGGGAATGTTGAGGGGGGGATCAACTCAGGGATTAGTGTAACAATTTAAATTTTTCTAGAGGAGGAAGATTTATGTGGGCCTGAAAAAATTTCAAAGGGTTTTAGTTCTCCATTAGCATACTTGTCGTCTTATGTTCTGGTTGACATTGCTCTAGGTGGTGGTAGGGGAGCTATGGTCATCTCAAGCGGGGTTTCTATTGAGGGTTTTGTTGGTTCAATTCTTGAGAAGAGGGGGGGAAATCCCTCTAGGGACTCTCAGAGGGAAGAGAGGCCTCTAAAGGGTATGAAAGGTGCGAAGGGAAGTCTCACTTTGTCCTCAAAACCCATCTGGTGTGCTAGCGATAGGACCTGCACTGAATGACTTGTGTTTGAGGTGAATATTAACGTGGGCAGGGTGGAGGATTTTTCAGAATGAGATATGGTTGGTTGGTTTTGGGGAAAACATTTGGGCATGGACTTTCTGAAGGACTGGATAACCAAGAACTAGTTATCGTATATTGCTAAGATGTCAAACATCTGCTTACTAACGAGGGGATAGTTAGATTTAATTTTCTCATCCATGAAGGATGTTAATTGGGTGTTACTGAAGGTTTGGAAAATGGCAGGTACACCCATTATCCTTAAGCAATGGAACCCTTCTTTTGATGAAAATAAAGAAAGGATCAAATAAGAACCAATCTGGGTCAGGCTCTCGAGTCTCCCAGTGTAGTTCTGGAATCCATAATGCTTTACTTCCATTGGTAATATTCTGGGGAGATTTTTAGAAGTGGATATGTCCTTTGAAAAAAATGGGTATATGTCAGTGGTTTGGATTCTGGTCAGGCTTAATTTGCGACAAGGCTTACTATAGGAGATAAGGATTGAGTNTAAACAAAACAAATAAAAAACAATCCCATAAAATAAAATAATAGCATAGATTTAAAAAAATTACACTGTTATCATGCTTGTACTGAATTCTTTAGGACCAAGGATTTATTTTGGACAAAGACATTTAGAAATAGGTAAACAAGTTTTAATGTACAAGGAAGTACAACATGATTTATATTGTTCTAGTGCTAAATAATAGTGAAGATTCATCTTAACCCTACATCTAAGCCTATCAAGATGAGGAATCTTATGCAGGACCATTCAAAAGATATCAAGGATTTTAAAATTTAAAACTATAGTGTGGATTTGATGTAGACATTAATCTTATGCTGGATTAATATTGTGTCAATCAAAAGATGTGCATTCTTTTTACTACAACATATGCATTGAAACAAAGATTTTTGGTTGACTTTACTTTTCATTTTTCTCTTGTTCAAAGTTATACTATTTTGTCTATTGGAATACATTCATACTCATTTGAGATACTGGTCAACATCATTGCATTCACAGACTATAGTTAGAGATTAGTAAGATCAGTGCAAGTGTTATAAATAGCTAGCATAGATCCAACATAACCTTGGATATATTAAGAACCGAGAGGGATAAAGAACCTAGGTGCAAATCCAACTCTTAAAAGGATCTAGGGCTAAGATGGATCTATGGTCCTTCAACATAAATACAAGGATGGATTTCTATTTTTTTTTGTTTTATTCAACACTAGACATTGCATGTTTTTAATGATTGTGTATTTTTCATTTGTGTTTAATATACCATCTTCTTTATGCTAAATGTGTCATCAGAAAAGATGGTTCAATATACTCATTATGATAATGTTGTTTACAGTATCACAAGGATCACTTTTTCAATCAAATATTTTAGGAATTTCATGCCAATCATGTCTCTTTATTTTTGTTCTTTTTCTGTGCAGTGTATCTGCGCTTTTGATGATGGTAACACTCTTGACGTCACTTTTTAATCAATAATAGGTATTTGGATTTATGTCTTGCATTGGGCATTGGATTCTTGAAAAACAATGGTGCCCACTATGCATAAATAAAGTACTGGAAATTACACTAATTTCATTTAGAAACTTTAATCTTTGAGACAATTCAACATTCTCATATGAAAAAATAACTCATTGCAAAAAAAATCTATTGATATACACTCTAATTTACATCTTGAAAAATTCAAAGTAAGACATGCAAGCTATATAAGAATTTTTCAATATCATTTTTTTTCCTAAGGTAAAACTCACAAATTCTATTTCATCATGAAAATGAAAGTACAATTCGTAAGTGCTAAGTGCACACAAAAATTACCCCTCACAAAGCATCAAAACATTTTAGAATACTAAAAATCACTAAGTCCGAGACAACTACTAGCCTTGAGGGCATACTGTCCCAATATTATAAAAAATAGCAACATTAAGTAGTCTAACATAGTGCAAACTCATCTCAAGAAGCTAAGAAATTCATGCCTTGCAGCATATACTATATTTTCAATAACACATCATAGAAGGGAAACTTACAACATGTTCCCATATACACCAAAAAAGGATAGAAGCCACAAAAAGATATTGTCACAAATCAAAATAAAATTGGATTAGAGCTGGAAATGATTTGAAAACCTACATGAACATCTGCATAAGCTAGATCAGAACTGAAATTTTGAAACTTGGGATGGAAATGACTTCAAAGTATCCATGAATAGTTGCATAAACTGGGCTAGAAATAACTTCAAGATCTACATGAATAACTGCATAATCTAGAACAGAACTCAAATTCAAGGAAATTGTGCCTGAATAGGCCTCGAGACAATTGGAAGCTTCTCATTTGCCCTGTCTTCCACCTCAAAAACAATAGAAGAATAAAAAATCAAAGCCTCTTTTGATAATGATTCATCATGCATATTAAGTTCTCTATAAACATAAGAATAATTAACAAAAACCAGTTGAGTTTCAATTTGTTTGATGTGATCATATACAAAAAGAAACAAATTTCTAATCCAGCTGATAAAAAACAAGGAGTCAATTTTTTTTTTCAAGTGAGATACATTTTTACTAACAACACATTTAAGCATAAGCAACAAAGATGAAAATTCCAAAAAGTTGTTATAAGTTGGAACCATTCAGTAACCCTTCTTTGAACCTTATAAAATGAGTGTCATAAAAGTATAATATACCACCAACACCACAAAAAAATGGATCACCTTGCAAGGCACGATAAAATAATGATGGATTGTACAATCAACGATGGTGAAATGATCATTTCCAATGATATATGGCATGTTGCAATCTTATCAATGACCATAGATGTAATATGGTCAACCTAAGACATGGCCCAACATTAGTAATAATACATGTTTTCCAAGAAATCTGAGCATTGGTCTTCTAATGTTGAAAAATGTTATGACCTTTGCAAGCATATTTTCAAGGAATCAATATAAGTTTGTTGCATGTTAAGTTCAACAATATATGCATATGAAAAACAATGATGGGTCATGTAGAAAGGTTAACAATCTATCAGATTTTTTGATATTTTGCAATTGCTAATATGACTCATATTTTTCCAATTATTGACATATGCTAGGTAATAATAAATATATGATCAACAACATAGCAGTCTACTGGAAGGCGCTATAAAATTGAGATGGTATTATGGATGAATGAATGGTGATGGGAGCTTCGACAATGGCGGGTTAGGGTTAGTTTTTTTTGACAGGGTTGGGGGTTTTCCGGGCTTTGGTAAATGTTTAGTGGGATGACTCAGAGGCATTTAGTCAAGGCTGATCTCAGCTATGGCCACGACAGAGGAGGGGGGAAACCCCAACAACTTCGTTGGTGTGGGGCTCCTAGCATCCTTCTTGTAGGGATCATAGGGTTGCAAACTTCTAGATGTATGGAAGGTGACAAGTGGGGCGTGGGGCTTGATTGCGAACGAGATTCCAAGGTTGGAGGTTAGTGCACTGGGGTTTCCCATATGTGGGGATGTTGTGGGCTTAGAATATATCCTGACAGAGGTGACATGATCAAAATTCACCTCGGTGGGTGAGTTGCCCTTTTTTGGAGGCCTGGGTTTCTTTGAGGGTTGGGGAGGAGAATACACGTGCTTCTCTGAGTTGGTGGGGGGTCTTGTAGGGGTTTTGGGGAATGTTGAGGGGGGGATCAACTCAGAGATTAGTGTACCAATTTAAATTTTTCTAGAGGAGGAAGATTTATGTGGGCCTAAAAAAATTTCAAAGGGTTTTAGTTCTCCATTAGCATACTCGTCGTCTGACGTTCTGGTTGACATTGCTCTAGGTGGTGGCAGGGGAGCTATGGTCATCTCAAGCGGGGGTGCTATTGAGGGATTTTTTGGTTTGATTCTTGAGAAGAGGGGGGGAAATCCCTCTAGGGACTCTCAGAGGGTAGAGAGGCCTCTAAAGGGTATGAAAGGTGCAAAGGGAAGTCTCACTTTGTCCTCAAAACCCATCTGGTGTTCTAGCGATAGGACCTGCATTGAATGACTTGTGTTTGAGGTGAATATTGACATGGGTAGGGTGGAGGCTTTTTCAGAATGAGATATGGTTGGTTGGTTTTGGTGAAAACATTTGGGCATGGAATTTCTGAAGGACTGGATAACCAAGAACTAGTTATCGTATATTGCTAAGATGTCAAACATCTGCTTACTAACGAGGGGATAGTTAGATTTAATTTTATCATCCACCGAGGATGTTAATTGGGTGTTACTGAAGGTTTGGAAAATGGCAGGTACACCCATTATCCTTAAGCAATGGAACCCTTCTTTTGATGAAAAGAAGGAAAGGATCAAATAAGAACCAATCTGGGTCAGGCTCTCGAGTCTCCCAGTGTAGTTCTGGAATTCATAATTCTTTACTTCCATTGGTAATATGCTGGGGAGATTTTTAGAAGTGGATATGTCCTTTGAAAAAAATGGGTATATGTCAGTGGTTTGGATTCTCGTCAGGCTTAATTTGCGACAAGTCTTACTATAGGAGATAAGGATTGAGTCAGTGGCCAGAATGTTTGTCCAAATTCTGGATTAGGAAGGGATTACATTTCGGTGTCACACATGTCACATTTACGACCATAGAGTTGTTAAATTCCCCTTGCCTTTCAAAAGGAATGTTTGTAAAGCTAAAGGCTTGGGTTCACCTTCCTCTCCCTCGAGGAAGTCTATGGAGGATGAACCAGTTTCTGGAGAGAATAATGGGGGTTTGAAGAATCCATCTATGGAAAAGGTTGCAAAAGGTTTTCACCCAAGAAACTTGGGTAACTTGGGTTGCGGAACAGTCTCATCTAACACTTCTGGGCCAAAATATTCACCATCTTTGGAGGACATTCTTTGTCGAGAGCAAGATTTCTCGGGTAAGTCTTTAATGGGTGTCTCATTGTTTGCATATTCTCCTTTTACAAATGTGGAGCTTGATGGTATGGTTGGGAATGGTGTGGGTACTCTCTTGAAAAGTAGTGGGAAGGGTAACTATGTGGCTCGTTTGGTCTATCTTTCATCCCCCTTTCTCTCTAGTGTTTTTTTTTTCCCTTCTTTGGTCATGCCTTCATTGAACTTTGGGAGGGTGGGGGGATTTTTGTCTCCTGAGGTTTTTCTTTTTCTGGTAAGTTTTCCTTACAAGAGGTAGGTGTCACGGTTATTGGTCCTAGTCTCCCCTCTTTCTCTTTCTCCCCATCTCCCTCTATTGAGGTTCCAACTTCCACCTCTCCTCATTTTTAGCCACCCCCTCTGCTTCTACAGACTCCTGTTCAGAATATTGTAAGGTTCATTATCACATTAGAAGTAGGTTTTTGGTCAAGGGGGAACTCTTGGCGGTTAGTGCCGAGGTTTCAGATGGTCGTGGGCTGGGACCTTTTCTTTGGACTATTTTTGTGGGTAAAGGAAGGGGCTAGAAATCACATCTATTTTTAGCACAAGATCAGGCTAGGATTGATTTGGGATCAAGAAGGAAATCTTATATTGTTCAGGTGCTTAGAGAAAAGAAACCCCATGATTTAGTTACCTCATGATGGAACTATCTGTCAATTGTTGGGGGTTGACGAACCTGACTAAAAAATCATCTTTATGAAGGATGCTGGAACTAAATTTGTCGAATGTTATTCTGTTACTAGAAATGATAGGGGAGAGTGTTCTAGTAGTAAAGGCTCTCGAATCCTTGTTTGTGAGTTGGATGTTTGCAGCAGTGGATGCTAGGGGTCGTTCGGGGGACCTAGCCACTGGGTGGAAAAAAAATAATTGTAATTTGGAAAGTGTTTGGGGGTTTGATTCAGGTATTGGTTTGACAATTTTCTCTACTGATCTAGGGCATATTTTGACAATTATCAATGTCTATGGGCCTTATCAATATCATCAAAGATACTAGAAATATTTAGTTGTCTGCGTGTGGAACAGGGGTAAGGATCTTATTCTTGGAGGAGATCGTAACTTCTCTTTAGGGATCTCGGAGGTGTGGTATCAGCGGGCTGCCCTAGATTCCATAACCAATTTCTTTCTAAACTTTTTTGACCGGGTGGGGTTGGTGGACGTTGAACCTCAAAAACTAACCCTCACTTGGTGCAATAGAAGGGCTGGGGATGACTGGGTGGCTAAGCGTCTGGATATATTTCTCTTGGTAGAGGATTACCTGGATTCTTTTGATTTGGTTCGATAGTGGGTAGCTTATGGCAGGGAATCTAATCATTTTTCGTTTATGTTAGACCTAAGGGATAGAAGCATAAGGTTTTTGAGCCCTTTTAAATTCTTTGAGGGATGTATCTCAGACCCCTCCTTTCAAGAGATAGTGAGGGGGTTGTGGTCTCCAATAGTGAATGGGAATCAGATGCCTGTGACGATTCAGTTTGTGGAGAAACTCAAAAGGTTGAAAAAAGCGACTAGGGGCTGGGCTAGGGAGAAAAATCTCAAGGACAATTAAGAGTTGAGATACATTGAAACTATTATATCAGAGCTCCAAGGTTGGGTAGGGAATGGGTTCTCTAGTCTTGATGCAAAATAAATATTGTGTGGTTTGGAGTAAATGAGGGTTTTACTAGAAGAAAAAGAAGTCATGTGGAGACTAAAGAGTCATGCATAATGGCTCTCATGTGGTGATGAGAAAAATAAGATTTTTCAAGCCTTTTCCAAAGGTAGGAAAATGGCTAATACCATTTGGGGTTTAAGGGATCGAGTTGGCAAGGAGGTGTCTTCTTTTGAAGGCTTGGCCAAGTTGGGTACTGAACATTTCTGTGAGTTATTTAGAGTGAAGGAGGGTTCTTCTATTGAAGAAATTGTTCAGGTGGATCGATTATTCCCTCGATTTGTAGAGGAGGATTAAGTTGTTCCCTTAATGGCACTTGTAACTAAAAAATAGCTACTAGAAGTTCTTCACTCTTTATAAAAAGGGAAAAGTCCTAGGCCTCATGGATGGCCTATTGAATTTTATTTGGGTTTCTTCGATGTAATTGGACCTGATGTACTAAAGGTGGTTTAGGAATAAAGGTTGAATGGTCACATTCATAATCCTATAAACTCTACCTTCACAGTGCTCATTCCAAAAATAGATAATCCCTCCTCTGAATATTTTCGACCTATTTCATTATGCAACTGTCTGTACAAGATTATCTCAAAGGTAATTAGTAGAAGGTTGAAGGCGATTTTATCTAAACACATTTCTTGTGAATAGTTTGGTTTTTTGGAAGGAAGGCAGATCCATGAGGCCATTGGTGTAGCTCAAGAAGGCCTTCACGGTATAAAAATAAGGAAACTCAAAGGAGTTGTTGTGAAAATTGACTTATCTAAAACATTTGATTGGGTAAACTGGTTGTATTTAAGAATGCTTTTGATTCATCTGGGGTTTTCCTTAGATTTTACCAATTGGGTGATGGGTTGTGTGACTTCGGTTTCTTTCTCCATACTCCTAAATGGTTCAGCCTCTTTTTTTTTCCAAGTGTAAAGAGGACTACGTCAAGGTTGTCCTCTATCTCCTTTAATCTTCCTCTTAGTAGCAGAAGGGATCCATCGATTTCTGGCAGGGGAAAAAAATGATGGGAGATTGACATGTATAAAAAATTCAAATGGGATGTACATCACACACTTACTCTTTGTTGACGATATCCTAATTTTATGTGATGGGACAAAGAGAGAAGCTAGCATTTTAATTGAGGGTCTCACCCTGTTCAAAAGAGAAACTGGTATGTGGGTTAATGAACATAAATCTAGTATTCTCTTTTCTCTGGTTGAGGAAGATGTTATTCAAAATTTATTGGATCAAATCCCTTTTTAGTTGCAGGGGATGGATGAGGAACTAAAATATCTAGTTTTCCACTTAAAACCCAATGATTATCGAAAGACTGACTAGTTGTGGCTCTTGGAGAAATTGGAAAAAAAATTGAAGGTTTTGAGTAATAAATGGTTTTCTAGGACTGGGATATTAGTGTTAATCAAGTCAGTACTAGAGGCAATCCCAATTTATTGGATGTCCCTCTCTTGGATTCCAAAGGGTATTCTGGAAAAATATAGAAAAATGTCTCTCTTATCTGTGGAGGGGAAGGAAAGAGAATTGAGTGATGCCATGTGTCCGCTGGGAGAGAATTGCAAAACTGAAAGCTCTTGGGGGTTGGGGATTAAAGAAAATTTACCTGTTTTCTAAAGAATTAGAAGAAAAATAAGCATGGATAATGATTTCCTCAAAAAAATTATGGACCAAAGTAGTCATCCAAAAATATGTATCTCCACTCTCTTTGTTGGAGTGGATCAGGCACCCAGGACTATGGGAAACGGGGATCTCTGTTATGTGGAAGGTTGTACTAAATGATTTTGAAGTGGTTGGGAATGGCTTAGCCTGGAGATTTGGGTCTAAAACCTTGCTCTGTATTGGCCGCGACCCTCGGGCAAGCAGTTCTAGAGAGCACATACTCCCTGAAGAATTATGTTCAATTTTGGATGGGGGGGGGTACTTCTATATGGCACAGGTTCGGGAACCTCTCGCCTGAAATATTTGGCACCAAGGTTGGAAATATGGGAGAACATTGGGCTTAGTAGGGGCCGATGTATTTACTTGGGACTGATATGTCAATTCTCTCTGGAAAGAAAATATTCATTTTTCCGATCGAGATGATGAACTCCTTTGGGATGGGGATCCGGGAGGGGTTTACACCCCAAAATATGGTTATGTATAATTGAGTACTGAAATTTTGCAACAAGACATAAAATGGTGGTGGAGAAAAATATGGAAACAAAGGTTCCCAACTAAAGGGAAAATTTTGATCTGGTCTATTCTAGAGAACAAAATTACAATGTGGGAAAATCTACAGAAGAGACAATTCAATGGTCCGAGCTGGTGTTCTCTATGTAAATAATAGGAGGAGACTATTGATCATCTATTTATGCAATTTCCTTTTTCCACTTCAGTGTGGGTAGAAGTAAACAGTTTGAACAATTCCATTGGTGGCTGGCAAGGGGCATCCTTTGAGGAGGCCTTGGAGGTTTAGCTCTCGCCGAGGACTCTATAGGATATCAAGTCTTTTCCTTTCATTGTTGCAAGGTGGATTTGTCTTTCTCGTAACTTCTCTCTTTTTCGGGATGAGCTTTAGTCGCCACTCTGTGTGGCTATTAATTGTATTGGAATCCTTGCACACTTAAAACTGATGGTTAGGGTGGGTCTTGGAAATGCTCAAGGGGTTCAAGAGGAACAGATAGACAGGCAGTGAACTTGGGCCTTTTTTGATGGGGCAGCTTCAGGAGACCACTTACTTTGTGGGGGGTGGTTTTTTATACTTATCTTTACATAATTGTTTTCTACTCAGGGTTGGGTTGGGAGTTGATACAAACAATTTCTCTGAGATTATGGCTTTAAAACTATTACTTTTATTTGATGTGGAAAAAGGTTGCAAAAAATTACAGGTTTTTGGGGATTCCTTATTAGTCATCAATTGGGTGAACTGGATTCAAATTTGTCACATTTCTCATCTTATTTCTATAATTGAGGAATTCCTGAGGATTATCACTACTTTTGACTTTATATGTTTCTCTCACATCTACAGGGAACTAAACAAAATGGTTGATAGGATTTCCAAAGAAGCATCGCAGTTAGATTATGGCAGATGACACATAACTGAACATTCAATAGGGGGAAATTTTGATTACCACAGACCTTTTCAGGATGGTCTACTATAGGAGAGATTCCTCTCTTCTTGGAAATCTTAGCAATAAAATGGGGTTTACCTATATTCACATAATTGTAAATCGATATATAAGAATCATTCTTTTGTTTATTGTATATGGTATGTGAGAAACTATGACTCAGTATGTGAAAAGTGGGAAAGGAGGGTTTTTTTGGCTTTATGACAAAACTATTATTTTTGTTGAAACTTTCAATAATGGAAGTGACTCCATCAAGACAATATATATGTGGCTATTTCTTCATAGTCAACATATATCTACGAATGTAATTTTGTACCAAATTAATGAAATTACAATTTTTTTCTAGGGAAAAAAAGCAGTCTACTGGCAATGTCATTCACCAAAGGATAGGCTCAAAAATGAAATTGCTTAGGGTGGTAGTAAATAAATTCCAACATGGGTGGATTTTAGAACTAGAAAAATTACATTAATGATTTAATTCCTTAACCGAATGAGCAAGGACTTAAAATACCAAGTTTTTCAAATCAGGGAGCCCTCAACAAACTATTAAAGCACTTTTGGGAAGGCCTCACATGATGATTAAACAATGTTGATCTTCTAATGTTTAAACAATGTTATGACCTTTGCAAGCATGTTTTCAAGGCATCAATAACATAAAGGAATATAGGTGTAAGACTAGCACTCTATGCTGCTAATGTAATTTAAACAGTAAGGGAATAGGTTTCTTCAAACTATGCAACCTTACCTCAAAATAGAACAATTGCAAAGCCTTTTCTTCAAAATTCAAAACCAAAAAGTATTTTCCTTCTACAATTACCTAGAATATATATAGTCAACATCATTACATTAGGTTAACAACATCCGATATAGTAATAAAAATAAAATTGAGAAAATTTTTATGAAAACCAATATTACAAATATATGAACACATCCTATATGTCAAGGCTTTTACATTAAAAACTTGAGAGTTTCCAATTGGCCCAACATATTCCAGAGGAGAAATATCAACATGAGAAGTTCCTGCATTTGTAATGTAACAATGAAATTTTGGTCAAATTCCATTGTAGTATCAAATAAATTACATTATAGTATCCAAACTTTGGTTACATCAAATACACCTAGCATAGTAGGAGAACTAGAATGGCATTGTATCTTTCTATGTTTTTTATTTGAAGCCACAAATATGGAATGTTGCACATCTATAATCATCATAACACTACAAGTAAAAAATGAGGACGGGTACAAAAAAAATCCTAAACAAATAAATATTCTCACTCTATCCAACTTATCAGGGACAATAGGAGATGCATTGTTTGAGCAAGGATGTCCCCATTTGTTGACAGATTCAAACTGGAATGGTTCATATTCAAAGCGATGTGCATTTAAATCAATTTCTAAAACTCTATTTACTTTTCTTCTTCTCCTTTTATTTGTAGGGCTGAGGAAACTCTTCTTTTTCTTGAGAGATGACTCAAAAGCACTAAGCCCAAGTGTGAATTAAAATCCAATATGTGTTGATTATTGGCCTCATCCAACATCCTTTTAATCAAGTCCACCATCTCTCATGTGTTCGTTAAAGTAGAGGGACGATTATTTAGAAGCACATCTAGGTATCCCAACAATTCCTCCCTAGCCAATCGAAGCGCATCATCATCTTGATCAATACTTCCAATGGCCACAGGAGTCGTGCCAACATTTGCATCAATCATTGATGTCTCCATAATTATCTCAAGAGGATCATTGAATGCATTCGGTGTTGCATCATCAAATAAATTAGGCTCTGCATTTTGATAAAATGATGGCTCTAAACCCTTTGATAGGAAGTACAACCACTCCACCTTTATGGTATTCTTGCAGGTGTTTCCACGAATATAACATGGAAATTTGCGCACCATAAAATTCTTGCGATACCATGTCACAAGGTATTTTTTTTTCATGATCGATTTGACTCCTCACCTGGTATGCATGGCATATGATTTCATGTGGTCAAACATCATCATCTGGAATTCTTCTAGCTTTCTCCATTGAGGATTCACACAACTTCTCCTTCTTGTGGTTATTCAAATATCCTTCTTCTTTCAAAATGTCTTTGAATCTATAATATGACTCTACATGTATTAACAAAATATATAGCAACCAATCCATTCTACGAGCACATTTATTTCTTTGATCAGATAGAAATTTGGACTTCAATAAGCTATGGTATGCCTCCACAGAATTATTTGTCTCTTGATTTGCATGATGGAAATTTCGACAACCTAAAAGCCCACATCCCTAATTGAAAGAACTAAGTTAGTGCAAAGAGAATATTTATGGAAGTGAAAAAAATAAAATAAGAAAGTGGAGTATGTGAAATTACAAATCTTATTACCCGTAACCCAAGTGCTATGAAAATCATCCAAGAACTTTTTATCATTCGCAAAATCAGTGAAAAACTTATCCACATGATAAACCACTAATTCAACATTGGGGCAGGAGTTCATAATATAACTTAACCTATCGAGCAAAACATTTGATTGATCTGAAGTAGAGGCCAACCTATAGATATTGTGTTTTCCATGTCCTCCATATGTTCCAAATACACAATATCACTTGACATTGTGTGTCCCTCCTATAAGATTCAATGCATTTATGTGAGATAATCTTACAAGATAAATACAAGTCACAAAAAATTCAAATGAAAGTTACCTGAAATCATCGATTTATGCCAATTCATCATCAACCATGAATCCATTGAATTTTTATTCGGGGAAAAATTTATAACACGTATCCATTAGTGGCTTCAACCATGTCACAATATCAAATGATGTATTCTGAGATGTCACTACCCATGCAACCGGTACCCCTCCTTGTTGGTCGTCAAAGGCCACAAGTGTGTACAATTGATACTACGATATTCAATAAAACTCCAAGTCAAAGGTTAAGCTATCAATTACAATGAGTCACAACCCAAACAATCATTCAATCTTTCAAATTCAACTTACCCCATATTTATTGGTACTAAAAGTTGAATCCATTCCTATTAAACTTTCATCAGATAGTTTGACCATTCGATCCAACATCCATTTAGTTTGAATGCAAATTATAAAAGGAAAATTTAGACCATTAGGCTTGTTATCACCCCATAAATTATGGGAATCAACTGATGACTTGGATATTATCTGTATCTAGTGTCTTTATTGACAAATGATTTTTCATTCTGCAAATAAT
>JZKD02S2397754.1:0-18671 GCA_000966675.3 Picea glauca
CACTTCTTTCACTTATTCTTATTCTTGGAATCTGAAGAGTCTTTGAAACCTAAAGAATCATTGAAGGGTTTGGAATATCCCTCCTCATTTTGTTTCTACTTTTTGTTTTGTTTGGATGATCCTTTTCCATCACACATGGTGAGTGCATGTTCTTTGGGATCCTTGATTAGGCCCATCTGAATGAATTTTTCTTGCTCATTTGTGAGAGAATCAATGAATTGATCCATGGTAGGAACATTCCAATCTTTTCCCATAAGATACCTTCCAGAATGGAAAGTGGAAACATAGACATCATATCTTGGTCCTAGCTTGGCCAATATTGTTAGAATAAGTTGTTCCACTTGTTTAGACTTATCAATACCACACGATTCTAAGCTCAATATAAAATATTTAAACTTAGTAAATAAATAGTGTATATTATCAAAACTTTTAGTATCCAAAGTATTCAACTCTACCTCAAGCATATGACCTCTCATCTCATCCTTTTTTCCAAACAAACTTTCTAAGGTGGTCCAAATTGTGTTTGGATTCTTGTATGAAGCAACATGAAACCATAAATAAGATGATATAAATTCAAGAAGAATTCATATGGCCTCATCCTTTCGGTTTTCCCATATGGTCTTCTCAATTACTAATGTAGGTTCTGTTTTTGTCCCCATCATCAAGCTCTATAGTCCTTTCTTTCTGAGTTGAAATTCATCCTTCGGATTCCAATGAAAATAATTGTATGGTGTGAGGATTACCACTAGTGTTGTATCCATCTATCCCATTGCTTCTTAGAACCCCTAAAAATTTACTCTCAATATGAAAGTGAACAACTAAGAAATCATTGCAGAAAAGATACGTACAGATGGAAAATCCGTATCAGTTTTAGGAGGTAATTTTTTGGCTTCCTTTCTGAGCAAACAATGAGGATTTTCTCTAAAAAATTGAAAATGCACTTGTAGAATGGTTCGATTTAATTCTCACATGGGTCTTTTCCTAATTTGAGAGAAATCACTGCAACAAAAGGGGCACTTTCATAGGTTGTCGCACCTTGCCTTCATACACAGAGTGACAGACACCTAGTTGTTGCACTTTGGCAGTGTACTAAGGTGCAACAAGTCCAAAATTAAAAACAATGTTAGGCCAGAGTGAGACTTTTGCACCTTTCAACGGGGAGAATTTGTGACAACTTCAACTTGTCGCACTTTTCGACAAAGAAAGGATACGACAATGTCTGTTACATGGATTTTTCTCACCGAAACTCCTATTTTGCTTATTCTCTGGCATGTCTATCTTGATACAAGAAGCATAGATATGATACCATGTCAATGTTTCATAAAAACCTACACAATATATCTAGATAAATCAATTACAAACAAATTTTATCAACAAAGGACGAGAGATTCAATATGGAAGAATGAGAAAATATATTCACACTACTCCAATGAGTTGATCAATGAATTATGATTGATACAATGATGATAAATATGATCAATATGATAAAATGAATGAGTGGAATACACTCATATATAGGGCAGAACATTCCATAATTAAGAAAATAAATAAAGTAGTTAGATTTCCTTAGGAATGCATGCATGCATGCATAATAGGGATGGTCAAAATTGCAAGTCCTATAATAGAACTAGTCAGTTAACTTCCATTGAACTAGTGTGTCAAAAATATAAATTTATCCAATAGTTTTGATGTGTGTTGCAAGTTGTTGATGTGACATGAGATACAGGAGTTTAGTTTGTTAAGACCTTGAAGTCTCTTATCAATAAAACCATATTAGTAAAGTTATCATGAAATTGAGGTTACAAAAAAGCATTAATCGTCGAAACCAGAAAGAGAATTATGAGCTAAGAATGAAGTTGCAAACTCTTGGGAAAGAGAATAAAAGGTTACAAGATCGACTGATATGTCATGAATATTTTCACATGAGTATTTGTCATGAATTAGAAAGTAAGTTGCAGATATTAGCACAATCAATCAGTAGAGTTGGACAAGAACATAATGTAAATTCTCCAGTGCAAGAGAGGCTATCTCCCTCGAAAAACATGACCGAGAAAGATGAATCCTCACATTATTCTTATTACCATAAAGATGGATAATGCTTAATGGTAGTTGAAGCAAAAAGAACTTTAGATGAATAAGTCTTGTATAAGAAATTGACCTTACCTTCTAGTCCAGATAAAAGTAACATGTGTAAAGAATCTTCAGAGAAATATGTGCATGCTACAGGATAAGGAAGGAAGACTTTTATGAGTGGTGAATGGTATATTTATCCATGTGCTTCTTGTGGAATTAGAAACCATGATGTCGAGAAGTGTTGAAGAATATAGTTTGTGCAAGTAAATCCCTTGAAGAAGAAGGCTAAAGGTAAAGATCATTTCTTAAGTCAGAAGAAAAGGAGGAACGATAAGAAGGGATCATGAAACAAGACACTCTACTCTTATTTTGGTAAGAGTGGACACCATATTGAGAAGTGTTGTACACTTTACCCAAACTTATGTCTGAAGCAAAACAATAAATATGTAAATACACTTGAGAGAAGATAAGCAGAATCTCCAGATGAAGTCAATGGTCTTACTGAAAGGCTTGGGAAAGAATACTTCTTGATGGTTGGTCTTGGAAAAGTGATATATGAAGACATCGAATAATGGTTCATGGAAAGTGCCTCATCTCACCACATTACAGGGATGAGATCAATATTTTTGACTTTTTTAGAATCCTACACAGATTTCTATGTGGGATATAGAACCAACACTAGACAAGCAATAAGAGGGTATGGATACATAATATTTCATCTTGAGTAGGCAGGATTTCTGGGAATCGAGAATATGTTGTATGTTCCAGACTTAAAGGTAAACCTACTCTCAATTGTAGCATTTGAGGTGAAGGATATGCAGTCACACTCTTGAATGGCTGAGTACTTGTGTATTCAAGAGAATCTACTCCAGAAACAACCATAGTTCTTGGTATTCACAAAGAGATGTAATACAAGTGATCCAAATGTATTCCCACACATGGAAGGACTTTATTGTGTTCACCAAGTTGATTTGCAGAGTGGTGAAGGTGGTGAACTTATATGTTTATGAGTTTTATTTTCTCATGCATTTTATTAATGCTTTGTGAGGAAAAGGGTCTCATGCATTGTTATGATTTTATGAGATTCTCATGCATTCAATTATTCTTTATGATATTTTGAAAAACTCATACATTATTATTCACTTTTGATGTAAAATGATTAATACTCGTGAGAGAAATCAGACTCACTTATTTATCATTAAATTATAATTTTGGAAATTGGTTTTTATGTGAGAAACCACCTCACACCAACTTTCCATTATTCTAAATTATAGGTTGAGAGAATCAAGCACATGAATGAAGAGTCTTGGGTGGTTTTGATACTTTTCCCATTATGTGCTTGAAGATAGTTTGAGATCCTACATTCATGGATCGTGGTTTTCCTCTTTTGTAATTAGATCCTATTTTTGTGGATCTAGGAATTAATTCTCTATCTTAAGATAGAGTGAGGAAAAACTGTATAATTCCTTATGTGATCCCTTTGAAAGGATGGGAGTAATGGAGATATAATGAGTGGAGTTAGAAATCCATAGTGCTACTACTCCTAAGAATTGAGAGACTTATTCATGTAAGGTATTATCCTTCTTGATGTATGGAGAGGTAAGAGTGTGAACAGTCTTTGTTGGTGTATATATATGATTAGTATATTGCACTCATTTATATATTAATCCGATATTCATAATCAAAGGAGTTGTTACACTATATGTGTTGAAAATAGGTAACCTATCTATGTCTATTGTATCTAGCTCAATCAAGGAATAATTAATAACATAACACTCTGTTTCTAGAATACTTGAATACTTCACACAACTTTAAAATTAGAAGATAAAAATGATAACAAAACTCTCAAACAAACACTCAATTGAAAAGGTTCTTGCTTAGATGACAAGTTTGTTCATTACAGGCTCATGAAATGAAGAGATGAACTTAAATCTTGCTTCTTGTAGAAATTGAAACAGTAATTAACAATCCACTTTATTCACTCTTAGAAATAAATCAATCACAACTCTATTAATTACAATCAAACCTTCTTTAATACAGGAAACAGTCAATATGATTGAGAGACTTCATTATATGGAACATGAAGGTGAGAGATGAAGTCTTATGGTTCYTATACCTACTAAGAATACCACAATTATAAATTCAAAACAATAACATTTGCTTKCTTAACAATCCCACACATATATCAAACTCTTATCATCTAAATATCAATCTRCAGAAATGGAAATGRAATTATCTACTMTGTTCAATGTATAACCATTTACTCACACTGATTCAAAATCAAATAAATCTTTATTGTACTTAAAATGCATTTAAAATCATTTACAACACACAACTATTGAGTGTTCACAATCACAMAATTGACTTACAACACACAAAGACATGTACATGGAGGTTTAATTTGGGTGGGGCAGTGGGCCCTTGYCGAACCATCAAGGTACMTGGAATTGCAGACTAAAATTCTTTACTCATGTTCATGAATTGCACAAAATATCATTTTTATTCCTTCAATTGATTGATTGAATAAGCAGTTCAACATTTCATTCAACATAACAATGTATATCATCCTTTAATTACTACTTCCTTTTTATCATCTACACAACATCCCTTATAAACAAGGTTAGTCGCTATAACCAAGGTCTGAGGATAATTATCAAATGGTTTCAAAATATTACAATTGGTAATTCATATCGTATCTCTAGGGATGGGCTTCATCCTCATGACACAAAGTGCATGAGTGATAAAGTCTATCGTGATCTCCAAAACTACCTCAAGATACTTCTATCCAACTAACTTCTTGGAATCACCACCAGCATACTCGTTCAACATGTAAATCCTATAAACGAGGTTTAGTACCAGATGGAAACAATCATGACTATGGGTACCAGACTAGTGTAAAGGTAGCATCGTAATAGGTGTGAGGATAGAACCAGATGAGGCGTTGAGATGGTGGTACTGGATGAGGCATTGAGCTAGTGGTACCGGAATAGCCACTGAGCTGGTGGTACCGGAATAGGCATTGATTACTGGAATAGGAACTGAACTGGTAGTACTGGATCAGGCAGGGTACCGAATCCAGCGGAGTACCGGATCAGTGGAGTACCAGATCCAGCGGAGTACCAGATGGATTTTCTTAATTAAGATTCAAAGTAATTAGGAGCATAAATTATCAATCATTCAATCCAATTTAATCAAGAAAATCAAACAAATCATGCTTTAACATAGGTTACCTCTCTATGCACATGGAAAAGTCCACAAAGTAGGTTTGTGGAGGAAATGGTCAATCATATACACATATCATGGGTAAAATAGACTCAGATAGATGATAATATAGGATAATAGAAGTGTCAAAATGGAGACTCAACATTTCCCCCATGCTAAAGTCATTTCATGTCCTCATGCAACAATATAAAAAATGATACTCAAAATTTTGCAAAACTGAACCATTCCCCATCATTTATCTGGCTGTAGGATGTTGAGACCAGAAGCTTCACTCCTAAGTTCCTTCTTAATCACCCTAGTGTATTGGATCAAACGTAAAACTTTGTTCATTTTAGCAGAGACTCTTCTTGTGCATCTTGTAACTTGAGGTTATATTATTTCAATTGTGCATTCCCTGCCTTAATGTGCCTATCCAACACTTGGTACTCTATAACTTCTTGTTTCATATTGTCATTCTGTTTTGTCAGCTTCCCAATCTTCACTATCAATTGTTGTTTTCTCAGAGAATTGTCAAGATCATATGTGGTTGTTTTTTCAGTCACCTCCTCTCGGGATTCCTTCTCCTTTCTTAGACCTCTCAAGGTTTATGTCTTCAACTCCTCGGTCTCACTAATCATATCTCCATAGCCATTTTCTTTCTCTGGAGAAGTCGTAATATCAATAAGATATTCTGGAAGAGAAGGCACATGTGGAACTATTATCTGTTTGGCCATGCTCCTGGTGGTTCTTCGTATAGGAAGTGAGACTTCCTCAGATTTGTTGACAGGGGTGGAAGTCTCCTCAAACATCTTCCTCTTCTTCATTTTAATAGCAGTTATAGGCATGGAAACTTGTTTCTCTTGTGTTGATTTGATCTTCACCTTGGAGCACCGAAGTGTGGGTCCTGGAGTCTGTCCTTGCTGAAAATTCCCTATTTCCACTCTGGAGGACTGAGGTGTAGGCTTTGAGATTTGTTTCTTTTGAGCCTTCCTCATTTTATGATTCCCCTTACTTCCACTTGTCATCGTAGGAGTTTCCTCAAACTCACTAATTGGTTCTTGAGGAGACACAATAGAAGCTTTAGGGGTCTTTTCCAACTCCTTTCCCTATTCTTGAGGGAACTCAATAGTTTCCTCGGGGACATCATGTGAAACTTCATGTTGACCTATTTTATTCCTCTTTCACCTGTCATTTTGTGGAAGTTGATATTTAGGACTCGAGGATGGACTAAATTCTTTAGATTGGGCAGGCCTCTCCTTCTTAGATGTAGTGGGTTCCTCTAGGATTCGTTCTGTTGGCACACCCTTCTTTTGACCCTTTTTCCTACTCTAAATGTTTAGTTCATGGGTATTTTCCAACTTGCTAACTGGATCTAGTGATAACTCAATGGTTTCTTCAGAAGCACTATCTGTTCGTTCACCTTGCCCAAATTCCTTCCTTTTTTGTCTTTTATTTTTTGGAATTAAGGTTGGACTTATTATCTGAGATTGGGAGGCTTTCTTCTTTTTGGATGCAGTGGGCTCCTCCACAATAGAATTATATTTATCCAATTCATCAATAGGATGGGATGAGCTAGGTGTAACAATGTCTTCTTCACCCCCTAACTTCTTTTTCTTGTTTTTCTTTCTCTTTCTGTTAGACCCCTCACTATGTACCTTTGTTTCTTGTTCTTCTACAGATTTGGGCATTCCTTCCTGAGAAAATTTTTGTTGAAGTAGTTTTTTTCGACTACTACCTTATTTCATCAAGGCATGGAAAAAAAAAAGTTTCATTAGGCCATGGTGATGGAGGTTGGTTTCAGGTTTCTTGGAAGTTGATTTAACTCCTCTCGCCATTTTATTTAAACTCATCCATAGGAAGTGAGGAAAATCAATTTTTGGCCCTCCTTCAAAATGTGACAAAAGTTTCAAATGGTGTAGGAAGGTTACTGCATACATCCCTAAGGAGGTGATAAATCTCTGCAAACTAATGAGCATCGTCCATTATTCTTCTTTGATGTAGCTTCGAGGAATTCCCTTAGTCCAATCATGGTCCTGATTTTATGGCCTGAGAAATTTTTGACAAAGCTTCATGTCAACGATCAACCCCTTAAAGTATTTTTCTCCAAAGGAAGGTAGGCATGTAGCCTCTGCTATGGTGGCCTCCAAAATCATTAATTTCATATATCCAAACTGAACACTTTCTCCATCATATGTCTTCGAAAAATCAAGAGAGACTCCCTTGTGATAGGATTTAAATTTCTCCAAAAATGGGACCCATCCGGCATGTTCAAGTCTCCGTACAAGCTTGATATTATGGTGTTTCCCTATATCAAGTAGAAAAATCTTTGAATATAGGATAAGAACTACCAACACCTCATTACCAGTACTAGATGAACGCAGAGTTGTGCCTAGTATCGGATGAATGCAGACCTTGTCCCACAGTACCGGATGAACACAGAGTTTTTCCTAGCACCAGATGAGAACAAACCTTCTCCTTTAGTACCAGATGAGAATAGAGCTTCTCCTACAGTATCGGATGAACGCATAGTTTTTCCCAGTACTAGATGAACATAGACCTTCTCCCAAAGTACTAGATGAACGCAGAGTTTTGCCCAGTACTGGATGAGCACATATATTCTCCTTTAGTATCGGATGAGCATAGATATTCTCTTATAGTACCAGATGAACGCAGATTTTTTCCCAGTACCAGATGAGCATAGAGGAAAACATTGTTTGCAGTACCAAATGAACGTAGAGATGTTGCCCAGTACCATATCATCAAAAAATTGTATTTCGACACTCAAGGGGAATTGGACAAGGTACCTGGTGGTAGTGCATTATATACTGGAACTTTGTAGGATGCTCTTTGTAGAAATTTCTGGTGTTTTCCGATGATATGGAAGAGAACCTATGATTCGATTGTACTTAAAGACCATCTACGTGAAACAAATACCAACACTTGATACATGAACTCTGAATTTGCAGTGGAAGTGTCAGAAAATAAGACAAAAGAATTCAATGACTGGGATCCAAGCTCTGTAACAAGAAGGTACTATGTAGTTGGATGACCACATGTTGAGATTCATAATCCTTCTCTTTTGGGACCAAGATGATCACTACTCCTGTTGCCACTTCCTTTTTATTATAAAAATAATAATCCTAACTACTACTTTTCTGTGGAATTTTCTTGAGCCCAGATTAGTTAATGCTTGTCGATGTTTTAAATTTTAAGGAGTCTGAAAAAATGAAAGAAAACTCCATCTACTGTCCTGTGGATTTTTCTTGAGCCCGAGCCAGTTCTTGCTTGCCAGTATTTTCAATTTTTAGGAATCTGAAAAACTTAAAGAAAACTCCATCTATCGTCCGGTGGATTTTTTGCGAGCCTAGGTGAGTTCCTGCTTGTCGATGTTTTTAGTTTTTAGGAGTCTGGAAAAATTTACAAAAACCTCATATGATCTACCAGGGCTGGATAAAGGGGTAGACCTACACCTCGAAGTTTTCCTCCTTATTCATTTATCTACATGAGAACACAATCAACTTTTTGTTTTTGTTAGTATTACCAAAACTTATATCTAAAGACACACCTATTTACCAATATGTACAAAGCCAAATTAATCAACACAACCAAACTTATTGTGGTGGATCAGCAACAGGAGAAACCCCCTTTCTTACCAATTACATTTCAGAATTCTGAAGAACATGTCTGACAAAATCCTCTTTGGATAGAGGCTTATGATAAACCTTCAATCGATGTCCATTCATGACAAAGGGAGTTTGATTCTCATCAATAGTCTTTATCTTAATTGAACCATTCTCATAAATTGTATCAACTTCATAGGGTCCCAACCATCTAGTAGACAATTTACCTTTAAAATTCTTGAACCTACTATCATACATGAAGGCCCAATCACCTAACTGAAAAGACTTCTTCTTGATGTACCTGTCATTCCATTTATTCCTTTGTTATTGTATAAGGGTGGTCCTTTGGAGATCATCTTGTTTGATCTCATCAAGATCATTAAACTATAATAGCCTCTATTTTTTAGCCTCATCCATATCCATCCCTAGTTGCATGGTAGTCCTGAAGGTTTTTACTT
Organism: Picea glauca; assembly: GCA_000966675.3. Classification (NCBI taxonomy): domain Eukaryota; kingdom Viridiplantae; phylum Streptophyta; class Pinopsida; order Pinales; family Pinaceae; genus Picea; species Picea glauca. Next base: position 9,353 of record JZKD02S2397754.1, read on the forward strand.
GAAATTATATGGGAAGCAACACCCACTTCCCATATACCAACTCATAAGGTGTATGGTATATTGTGTTTCTCCAAGATGTCCTATAGGCCCATAAGTCCCCACACAACCTATCAACTCAGTCTTTGGGATGTAGATGAACAGTGTTGGTAAGAATAACCTCTATCACCTTGTTAGTTGATTCCACCTACCCATTTGCTTGAGGGTGATAAGGCCAAGATTTTCTATGTTTGATTCTATATTGTTCAGTAAGAGCTTTGACCAAATTGGAGGTGAATTGGGTTCCTTGGTCAGTTACTATTTCTCGAGCTACACCAAAGCGAGTAAAGATTTATTCAAAGAGAAAGTCTGCAATAGATTGTTCATTAGAAGAATATAAAGCTTTAGCTTCCACCCATTTGGTGACATAATCTGTGCAGACCAAGATGTACTTCTTTCTTCGAGACATATGGTTAATGGGTCCTACAAAATCCAAAGCCCATTTTTCAAAAGGTTCAATTACTACCTGAGCTTGGAAGGGCATCTCATCAACTGTAGTAGGTTTTCCCATCCTTTGGCAATCATCATAGCCAACCACATACTTATTTGCAACCTTGAAAATAGTTGTCCAATAGTAGCCAAACTGTAAGATCTTGTATGTTGTCCTTTTATTAGCAAAATGGCCTCCGCATAGACCATCATGAAATTCTTTGAAGATATCATGCATCTCATCCTCCCTGACACACCTTTTGATCACCAAATCAGGCCCAGTTCAGTATAAACAATCATCATGCCACATGTAATTGGCACTTAGCTGGATAAGTCTTTGTTTTTCTCGGGAGGATAGATTTTGAGGTAGATTTCATGTTACAAGATAGTTGGCTACATATGAATACCAAGGAATGTAAATAGAAATAGAAAATAGATTCTCATATGGAAAATCGTCATCTAGTACTTGAGAATTATCACCTGTATAATTGAGTCTAGACAAGAAATCAACAATTAAATTATCTTTTCCAGGCCTATCAATAATGGTGATATTGAATTCTTGCAGTATTAACAACCATCTAGTCACTCTAGCATTTGTAACAGGTTTCTTCATCAAAAATTTGATTTTCAAAGGGTCGGTATGTACAAAACATTCATACCCTGTTATGTAGTGTATGAAATTGTTAATGGCATGTACTATCAACAAGAATTCTTTTTCAATGACAGTGGTATTTACTACAGTAGGTGAAACATTCTTTCTAACAAAGTATATAGCATATGGAATCTGGCCTTCGCTTTGTCCTAAAACAACCCCCAAAGTTGTATCTGAAGCATCCGTGCAGATATGAAAATGAAGAGACCAATTTGCTCCTCTCAAAATAGGGGCACTTGAAAGATTTTCTTTTTAAATTTCAAAGGAGATTTGGAATTGTTCATTCCAACAAAATTCAGCCTCTTTTGCTAACATTTTGAACAGTGGGGCAGCTAGATTTGTAAATTTTTGGATGAACCTCCTATAGTAACCATCATTCCCTAAAAATATTTTGACTTCTTTCTATGATATAGGGATTTTGATTTGGGAAATGATGACAATCTTGGTAGGGTATACTCTTATTCTAGTATCGAAGATGTGGTGGCCTAAAAGAATTCCTTCAGTGAGCATCATTCTAGATTTTTCATGACTAAGGGAAAGGTCGGTTTCTTTACACCTAATCAATACTTTCTCCAAATTTTCCAATGCCTGCTGAAAATCATCCCCATGTATTGTGAAGTCATCCATGTATACTTCTACATAGTCATAGGTCAAATCGGAGAAAATGGCCAAGACATCCCTTTGAAAGGTAGCAGGGGCATTACACAAACCAAAAGGAAGAACGCTATAGGCATAGGCCCCCCATGGGAAAGTAAATGTGGTTCTATCCCGATCTTATGGTGAGATTTGGATCTGATTGTAACCACTAAACACATCCAAGAAAGAAAAATAGCTCTTCCCAGACAAAGTGTCCAAAACCTGGTCTATGAAAGGAAAAGGAAAGTAATATCTGTAGGTATCCTTGTTCAATTCTCAAAATTCCACACAAATCCTCCATTTACCATTTTTCTTAGGAACAATAACTAATGGGGATACCCACTTGCTATCTGATATAGGGTAAATGAAATTGGCATGCAGGAGTTTCTGGAGTTCTTCTTTCCCTATGTCTTTTAAGTTTGGATTCATTCTTATTTGGGGTTGTCAAATAGGTATGATTTGGTCATTAGTGTAAATATGATGCATACAAGTGTCAAGGTGGATCCCCTTCATGTCAGAGTAATCCCATGCAAAAGCACTAGATTTCCCTTGAATCATTTGAATCAACTTTTGTTGTTGATCTGTTTCTAAACTAGCATTGATATACAAAGATTTTCTAGGGATGATTTCAACAGCCTGGACAACTGATTCTTTCCCTTCATCTACTTGTGAAATGGTGGCTACTATACAGGTGGAGGGGTGCCATATTTCTTGGAATTCAGAGTTGAATATATGTGTGTATTCAGGAAAAGATTGAGGGTATCCAATGCATTCTGTATCAACCAAAAATAGGCTTAATATTGTTCTTTAGTTTTCTCTTGAACTTCTTTTACTTGTTCGAGTGTCAACAAGGGCTGAGTATAGTCCTCCTCCCCATAGGTATTCTACAACCAGAGAGGAAATTCAGTGGTTGGTTGGGTAGGAGGAAAGAGGATAAGTTTTTGACTTTGGGTTCCATTGGAAATTGTCATCTCTCTAGACTGACAACTAATAAACACATCAACAGTGGCCAAACAAGGTTGGAAAAGAACTGTTGGATGTCTTGGTTTGGAGGATTTGGGATGAATCACTAAGAAATCCAAAGGGTATTCCCAAGAGGCCAAAGTAACTATTATATCATCTAGACTTCATGTTGGGCTAATGACTGATTTGTTTGGTAATTCCAGCAAAGTCTATGTCGGTCTTAGGTGATTCAGTTGGAGCGTTTTCATGGTGTCAACTGACATAACATTTATTATTTCTCCTAGATCAATAAGTGTGTTTGGAAAATAAACATCGTTAATCTCTATGGTTACCACTCAGTTTCATGGACCATTATTTTTAGATGGCATTTCTTATATAAATTCGGATAATTTTCCAACCACCTGTATAACAAAAGGATCCTTCCTCTTCCTACCTGTATTTTTAATGCAAATATCCCTTAAAATCTTAGCATAAATAGGTATATCCTTGATGGCCTGAAGTAGGGGAATAATTACACATATTTTTCTAAGTTCAATCTCTAGATTATGTCCTAGAGGTACCTCAGATATCTTCACAGGTAACCTTTCTGGATAAGGAGGAGGATTTTTTTCTGTGGCATTTCTACTGGGTGAGAAGTGAGAGGAGGAATTTCCTGTTCTACATGGGTGTTTATTTCTTCATCTAATTGGTTATCCATTTGTTCTTCTTCTTGAATTGATTGATTATATATTTGTTCTTCTTCTTGAACTTCTTGATTATCTATTTTTTCTTCTTCTTGAATAACCACAATAGGATTTGGTTTATTCACAAGCCTCTATGACCTTAATTCAATTCCATTAAATGAAGTAGGATTTATCACATAAGTGGGGAAGGCTTGTACTTGAAAATTGTGTACAGGCTGTGTAGGTCTATTATTTGGATTAGGAATAGGTTGTGAAGGAATAGGGGTAGGTCGAGGAGGGTTTGGGATAGGTGCAGCTTGCATTTGTTGTTGCATATTTGGGTTCATAGGTAGTGCAAGTTGTTGTTGCAGCTGTGGAGGTGGAGGAAGAGAAGGGGGATTAAATCTCGGTAACAACTGAGAAATATTGGAAGGGTATTGTGAGTAGGTGGGAAAGGTTGTTGGATGAACGATAACATTCCCATATGCAGGCCCTCTCCATCCTTTTTTCCAAGGCTAGATTTGTGGTTGTTGAGGTGACCATTGAGGATAAGACATTGGAGATACCCATTGTTGTGAATATTGTGTGGTAGGGTCTACAAACATATTGGGATTTTTTTGTCTCCATGTCCTCTTGGGGGGATATGATGTTTCTTGAGGTTCTCCCCCTTCCTTGAAAATGGATTTAGGTCTAGGTAAAGAAGGGAACTCACTAGTAGGGTGATCTTTTGTATAGAGGCCACAAATTTTGATAACATTAATGGGGAATTCCTTTTCAGGATGTCTTTTCCTACACCGAGGATAGAAAATTGCCAAAGTATAATTTTCTTCTGGTTGTTTTCTTTTAATTTTAATGGTATAAGTTGGGAACTGATGGTGTTTAGGATGTCTGTTTTGAATTTTTCTAGTAGATTCCCCAATTCAATCCTAGTAACACCTCCTGATGTGGGTTTAGTAATTCTGTTTGTAGGATCCCTTACACTTTTTCTTGTTTTGTCTTGACTGCAGGAGTATCTTTTACAATAATCTGTAATGTCTGCAAATGGATTTTGGTACACATCTCTAGAAATCATGAGATTTAGTACTTCAATGCAGTCATCCCTCACACATTTTAGGAATATGGTCCTAATTGTGGTTGTGTCTAAGGAAAATTGATTTTTCTTTTGGTAGTTGTATAGGAACATATCTAGGTAATCTTCCAAACTTTCTTCCTTAGATTGATGCATTTTAAATATGTCATTCCTAGCATCCCTAGGCCTACAATAATCTTGATATTTATGGAGGAAATTCTCCTTCATACCATTCCAAGATAAGATAGTTTGTTCTCCTAGGCTCATAAACCACTTTAATGTTGAGTCTTTTAGTGTGGCTGGAAAGAGTTTTAGATTTTGTGCATTATCAATGTAATTATAACTCCTACATAGTATATCAAATTCAAACAAAAATAAATCAGGATCTTTTGTTGACATACCATGGAAGTGAGGAAGTGAGGAAAATGGAATATTCTTCATAGAAACGTCTCTAACGATGTCAAATATTGGGAATCCAAATGTCTCTATTTCATTTTTTTCATTTCCCTCTTCATATTCCATGTCTCCAAATAACACTTTGTAGGGTGTTGGTGATGTCTCCACACTACATGACAGATCAACCATTGGGATGTTTTGTATATCTAATTGTTCCAATACTGTGTGTGTTGCCCCAATGGAATATGCAACTTCCTCTGTCTCTTTTTCAGTTCCTCCTTCTAAGGGGGTCGCCAATGCTTCCCCTCTTTCTTGTTGTATTATGCTTTCAATCTGAACTGTGGATTTGGATTTAGTGCCTTTGGTTGTTGTTTCAATTGTTTCCTTTGAAATTTCTCCTCTGAGAATTGTTCCTGCATGAATTTTAGCTGAATTTGTGTGTGTGTGTGTGTGGGGGGGGGTTTCTTCTTGTTTTTTTTTTCTAATTTTTCTCAAATTTTGGATGCAATAAATCTACCTTTATTATCCCTATACCTACTCATAAAAAAGAATAAACTCTAATACTAATGAAACACAAACTTTTAACTACTAAAGATAAGAGGACAACCTGAATTTGGAGCAACCCCACCAAAGTGGATGCGCACATTCTTACCTNTCAAATTTTGGATGCAATAAATCTACCTTTATTATCCCTATACCTACTCATAAAAAAGAATAAACTCTAATACTAATGAAAAACAAACTTTTAACTACTAAAGATAAGAGGACAACCTGACTTTGGAGCAACCCCACCAAAGTGGATGTGCACATTCTTACCTCTCGTCTTACTGCCTTCTCCCCACCCTTAGATTGTCCTTAAATCCAATCCAATCATCAAACCAATCAAAATCAAAATGGTACCTATTACCGTTTACAACTCCCCGACAATGACGCAAAAATGTTGGTATATATATATATGCTTAGTATATTGCACTCATTTATATGTCAATCCAGTATTCGTAATCAAAATATTTGTTACACTATATGTGTTGAAAACAAGTAAGCTATCTATGTCTGTTGTATCTAGCTCAATCAAGGAATAATTAATAACATAACACTTTGTTTCTAGAATATATGAATGCTTCACACAACTTTAAACTTAGAAGATAAATCTGATAACAAAACTCTCAAACAAGCACTCAATTGAAAAGGATCTTCCTTAGATGACACGTCTATTCATTATAGGCTCATGACATGAAGAGATGAACTTAGATCTTGCTTCCTGGAGTAATTGAAACAATAATCAACAATCCATTGTATTCACTCTTTGAAATAAATCAATCATAACTCTATTAATTCCAATCAAACCTTCTTTAATACAGGAAACAATCAATATGGTTGAGAGACTTCATTATATGGAACATGAAGGTGATAAATGAAGTCTTATGGTTCTTGTACCTACTAAGAGCACCACAATTATAAATTCAAAACAATAACATTTGCTTTCTTAATAATCCCACACATCTATCAAACTCTTATCAATTAAATATCAATCTGCAGAAATGGAAATCGAATTATCTACTCTATTCAATGGATAACCATTTACTCACACTGATTCAAAATCAAATAAATATGTATTGTACTTAAAATGAATTTAAAATCATTTACAACACACAACTATTAAGTGTTCACAATCACACAATTGACTTACAACACACAAAGACATGTACATGGAGGTTTACCTTGGTTGAGGCGGTGGGCCCTTGCCGAACCAACAAGGTACCTCTAAATAAATTGAAGACTAAAATGCTTTACTCATGCTCATGAATTGCACAAAATATCATTTGTATTCCTTCAATTGATCGATTGAATCAATAGTTCAACATTTCATTCAACATAACAATGTATATCATCCTTTACTTACTACTTCCTTTTTATCATCTACATAACATCCCTTATAAAGAAGGTGATCTGTTATAACCAAGGTCTAAGGATAATTGTCAAATGGTTTCAAAATATTACAACTGGTAATTCATATCGTATCTCTAGGGATGAACTTCATCCTCATGACACGATGTGCATGAGTGATGAAGTCCATCATGATCTCCAAAACTACCTCAAGGTACTTCTATCCAACTAATTTCTTGGAATAACCACCAGTATACTCATTCAACATGTAAATCCTGTAGGTGGGGGTTTAGTATTGGATGGACACAGTCATGACTATGGGTATTGGACTAATGTAAAGGTAGTACTAGAATAGGCATGAGGCTGGTACTAAATGATGCGTTGATCTGGTGGTACTGCATGAGGCACTGAGATGGTGGTATTGGAATAGGCGTTGAGCTGGTGGTATCAGAATAGGTTCTAAAATGGTAGTATTGGAATAGGCATTGAAATCGTAGTATCGGATCAGGCAGGGTACAGATCCAGTAGAGTACCAGATCAGTGGATTATTGGATCCATTAGAGTATCGGATCAATGGAGTATTGGATGGAGTTGCTTAATTAAGAGTCAAGGTAATTCAGAGCATAAATAATCAATCATTCAATCCAATTTAATCAAGAAAATCAAACAAATCATGCTTTAACATAGTTTACCTTTATATGCACATCGACAAGGTCACAAAGTAGGTTTGAGGAGGAAATCGTCAATCATATACACATATCATGGGTAAAATAGACTCAGATAGAGGATAATATAGGACAATAGAAGTGTCAAAATGGAGACTCAACATTTCCCCCATGCTAAATTCATTGCATGTCCTCATGCAACAATATCAAAATTGATACTCAAAATTTTGCAAAACTGAACCATTCCCCATCATTTATCTAGATGTAGGATGTTGAGACCAGAAGATTCTCTCTTAAGTTCCTTCTTAATCACCCTGGTGTATTGGATCAAACGTAAAACTTTGTTGAGTTTAACAAAGACTCTTCTTGTGCATCCTGTAACTTTAGTTTATATTCCTTAAATTGTGAATTATCTTCCTTAATGTGCCTATCCAACACTTGGTACTCTGTAACTATTGGTTTCATCTTCTCATTATGTTTTTTCAGCTTCCCAATATTCACAATCAATTGTTTTTTGCTCAACGAATTGTTAGGATCATCTGTGGTTGTTTGTTTAATCACCTCCCCTCGGGCTTCCTTCTCCTTTATTATACCTCTCAATTTTTTTGTCACCAACCCCTTGGTCTCACTAATCGTAGCTCCATAGCCACTTTATTTCTTTGGAGAAGTCAGAATATCAATAGGATCTTATGGAAGAGAAGGCACATGTGGAACTGTTATTTATTTGGCCATGCTCCTGGTGGATCTTTGTACAAGAAGTGAGACTTCCTCAGATTTGCTAACAGGGGTGGAAATCTCCCCAAACAAATTCCTCTTCTTAATTTTAATAGAAATTATAGGCCTGGAAACTTGTTTCTCTTGTGTTGTTTTGATTTTCACCTTGGAGGACCGAAGTGTGGGTTCTGGAGTCTGTCCTTACTGAAAATGCCCTATTTCCACTCTGAAGGACTGAGGTGTAGGCTTTGAGATTTGTTTCTTTTGAGCCTTCCTCATTTTAAGCTTCCCCTTACTTCCATTTGTCATCTTAGGAGTTTCCTCCAATTCACTAATTGGTTCTTGAGGAGACACAATAGTTGCTTCAGGGGTCTTTTTCAACTCCTTAACCGATTCTTGAGGGAAATCAATAGTTTCCTCGGGGACATCATGTGAAACTTCTTGTTGACATTTTTTCTTCCTCTTTCGCCTATCACTTTGTGGAAGTTGATCTTTAGGACTCAAGGCTATACCAGGCTCTTTAGATTGGGCATGCCTCTCCTTCTCATATGTAGTGGGCTCCTCTAGGATTCGTTCTACTGGCACACCCTTCTTTTGACCCTTTTTCCTGCTCTAAATTTTTAGTTCATGGGTCTTTTCCAAATTTCTAACTGGCTTTGGTGATAACTCAATGGTTTCTTCATGAGAACTATATGATCGTTCACCTTTCCTAGAGTCCTTCCTTTTCTGTATTTTAGTTTTTGGAATCAAGGTTGGAATTATTTTCTGAGATTGGGAGGCTTTCTTATTTTTGGATGCAGTGGGCTCCTCCACAACAAAATTATCTTTCTCTGATTCATCAATAGGCCAGGATGAGCTAGGTGTAACAGTGGCTTATTTACCCCCTAACTTCTTCCCCTTGTTTTTCTGTCTTTCTGTTGGACCCCTCACTGTGTACCTCTATTTCTTGTTCTTCTACAGATTTGGACATTCCTTCCTGAGCAAAATTTTGTTGTAGTTATTTCCAACCACTGCCTTGTTTTCTCAAGGCATGGAAAACCAAAATTTTCATTAGGCAATGGTGATGGAGGTTGGTTTCAGGTTTCTTGGAAGCTAATTTAACTCCTCTCACCATTTTATTTAAACTCATCCAGAGGAAGTGAGGAAAATCAATTTGTGGCCCTCCTTCAAAATGTGACAAAAGTTTCAAATGGTATAGGAAGATTACTGC
>JZKD02S2397776.1:0-13435 GCA_000966675.3 Picea glauca
GGATGTTTCCCCGTAGGGGTTTTACCACGTGAAAACATCGGTGTGTTGATCTTTGATTTAGTTATGTGAGTGGTTACTGAAGGTGTTCGTCCTCTGTTGGAATACCTGTGTTGTCAAACAAGTGGTATCAAAACATGCTGCTCTTGATTGTCTTTTTAGTGCATGTCTTCGACGAGATATTAGTATAGCAAGTTGGGTATCAAGATTCTCTCTCTTGAAGAAAAATTATTTCATATTCCCAAGAAACCCTCCATGGAAGAAGAAAAGAAAAACGATAGAGAAGATGATTCTATTAATATGTTTCTTGAGCAATTTCTCGCGATACAGAGGGAAGAAATGATGGAAAATTTTTCCCACATATTTCAATGCTTGTTGATAACAACTGGTGCATCTTCATCAAGAAACCACTTTGTAGGAACCTTTCCTTTTAAGGTACAAGTTAATTTCGATATTCCCATAGCTAAACAATATATAAATGCAAATGCCTTAGAAAAATGGTTAAATCTTCTAGAAGGTTATTTCTTTGTTCACAATTTTTTCGACAGGGAGATTACCTTTGAACTCCTTAAAACTCTTCCCCATGTAAAACATTAGTGGGAAACTCACTGGGAGAAAATTTCCACAGAGGAGTCTAGAATATATGGGGTCAAGCCTGTTATCCCCGATTTCTAGGGATAACTAGGAGATCATGTCTCGAGGCCCACAGGTCTGTTGATGGGAGAAATCGACTGTCCATCAACTCGAAGAGTGGAACCGGTCTGGGGTTGTCTAATAACCCAAGCCGTTTGGTATGAACCACCCTGATGGGTTTAGCAACACCGTTAGTCGATCTAAGGTCCTAAGAAAACAAAAAAGAAAGAAAACTAATCTACAATAACTAATCTAACCAAAAATAAATAAAACAAACTAATAAACTAATCTAACTAAAACTACCTATTAAACAAACTAAACTAAAACTAATTATTAAAACAAACTAAACTAATCTAACTNTTTCCCCGTAGGGGTTTTACCACGTGAAAACATCGGTGTGTTGATCTTGGATCTGGTTATGTGAGTGGTTACTGAAGGTGTTCGTCCTCTGTTGGAATACCTGTGTTGTCGAACAAGTGGTATCAAAACATGCTGCTCTTGATTGTCTTTTTAGTGCATGTCTTCGACGAGATATTAGTATAGCAAGTTGGGTATCAAGATTCTCTCTCTTGAAGAAAAATTCTTTCATATTCCCAAGAATCCCTCCATGGCAGAAGAAAAGAAAAACGATAGAGAAGATGATTCTATTAATATGTTTCTTGAGCAATTTCTCGCGATACAGAGGGAAGAAATGATGGAGAATTTTTCCCACATATTTCAATGCTTGTTGATAACAACTCGTGCATCTTCATCAAGAAACCACTTTGGAGGAACCTTTCCTTTTAAGGTACAAGTTAATTTCGATATTCCCATAGTTAAACAATATATAAATGCAAATGCCTTAGAAAAATGGTTAAATCTTCTAGAAGGTTATTTCTTTGTTCACAATTTTTTCGACAGGGAGATTACCTTTGAACTCCTTAAAACTCTTCCCCATGTAAAACATTAGTGGGAAACTCACTGGGAGAAAATTTCCACAGAGGAGTCTAGAATATATGGGGTCAAGCCTGTTATCCCCGATTTCTAGGGATAACTAGGAGATCATGTCTCGAGGCCCACAGGTCTGTTGATGGGAGAAATCGACTGTCCATCAACTCGAAGAGTGGAACCGGTCTGGGGTTGTCTAATAACCCAAGCCGTTTGGTATGAACCACCCTGATGGGTTTAGCAACACCGTTAGTCGATCTAAGGTCCTAAGAAAACAAAAAAGAAAGAAAACTAATCTACAATAACTAATCTAACCAAAAATAAATAAAACAAACTAATAAACTAATCTAACTAAAACTACCTATTAAACAAACTAAACTAAAACTAATTATTAAAACAAACTAAACTAATCTAACTRGAACTAACTATTAAACAAACTAAACTAAAACTAATTATTAAAACAAACTAAACTAATCTAACTACTCTCTATATATATAATCTACTAACTACTACTATACTAACTTTAACTAATTAATTATCGAACTACTAACTGAAATATGGCTTATTCACAAAGTGTACAATATCTACAATTTACAGATTTAAATAAAACCTGGAAAACTCACTTATATTCTGCCCTAAGACAGAGAAGGATATTTTTTGTTGATTTTATAATTTTATGAATAGAAATAAAACAGAAAACTAAGTAAACTAAATCACTAATCTGAACTACAAATATATCTACCTAAAATACTAATAGTATACTAACAAATTAATGAAAATAAATTACAAACTGACCTGGAGAAATGCTCCAGATCTGCCATGTGTATGATGACTGTTTTAGCTTATCGGAGGGAGGAAACCTGCACCGAATTGTCCAAGAGCTTCTCGTAAACGATAACTGCAATGCTCTTCAAGTGTGATTACAGGACAAACAAGACATCAAAATCACAACAATCATATGATTTATAAATCTCCACAGTTGGATAAACCTGTATGCAAAGACTTATACTAAATAATTCAATTGATTAAGAAGTGAAATCTGTCATTCATTAACTGAACTAAGTAATTGTTGTATTTTTAAAGTAATGGAAGAAATCAGATATGGATCACATTAATTTAAATCATATCATTTATCAATAGACTATGATAGCTAAAGTAGTCTATAATCGATTACAAATGACATGCAAAAACTTGAAACAAAAGATTGATATTATGAAAAGCGAAAGCTATAGTAGAACATCAACTTCTGTCTCAGTTTGTATTAGAAATCCATAGCCTGGTTCTCCCACAAGTGAGGATGATCCTTAGTACAAAAAATAATAAGTATTTAAAGGTTTTCCACAGGGTAAAACCTCCCTGTGGAAGTTATCAAAACTGTTACATAAAATCTGGGAGGATATCCCAAGTTCAACTTAAACTAGGAACCTACAATAAAACTAAATACACAAATATCCCCTAGACTTCCCAACATATCCCATGCAATTCGAATTTACCTGAAAAGGGTAAAAAATGGACAATTTAGAAGGATCCTTTATTAATAAAATGATAAAAATCTAATTCTATAGACTAGCTACAGAATCTTGCGATTCTGTAGCTGGTCTAAATAAGACACAGAATCAACATTAAAATCAATTGAAAATATTTCAAAGAATTAAATTCAATTAACATCCAATAGCTATTTGAAAATGAATCAATCAATTTGAAATTGTTACACCATTCAAAATCAAACAGGATCAAGGTCAACCAAATGGTTACAGAGATACACATACTATGTTTCTTTTGTTACCATAAAATCGAACGAACTGAATCATAATCGACAGTTGTGAAATCATTTGATATCAATTTGAAACTGATATAATCAAAACAAATCATAGGCAATTGTTATGTTGCCTTATCAATAGGAGATACGAACCAATCCAAGAAATATCATTTTCAAATCGTTATAACTGTAATGTCATAGCAAACGATTCATGCTACGGGTGGATTAACTCAAACTGGCACGCAAATCAATTCAAATGAAATCATAACAGGATCAATTAATCGGTAACAGAATCTGATCATTTATTAATGCAAATTGGGCAAACAAGATCGATTGACTTTGATCAAAATCGTTCCATTCAAACGAATAATAACTGGATTTGATAGAGATAACCTGGGTTGACCATTTCGTTTTACAAATCAAACAGAGCAACAATTATAATATGAATCCAATTCATAAAAAATTCTTGTCAACTCAAGATATGGGATAATCCAATCAGAATAAGAGTGAATCGAACAGTTAAGGTAATAACAAAGTTATTATGAATCAAAGCCATTCCACGATTCAGGCGCATTTGCACAGGCTTAAATGAGAGAATTATTTTCATACGAAACAGAGTAGTTTTTTTCCAAATTGAGACCGAATAGAGTTGTATTCTTGTTTTTAGAAGATTACATGATAGAGCATATATTAAAAGATCGTGGCAACCAAACTCATTGAAATCATTTCCAATCACATCAAATGAACCATAACAAAATCAAATCCAAACGTGATCGTATTCTAAATTGAGCACGAAAAACTCATACAAAACAAATTCAATTGAAAGCAAACCATTAGTTTCGTTAACTTAATCGAACAAACGAACAAATCAAATCTAAACGAAAACCATTCAAATCCAATAAAAATCTTTCAATAGCTAAACTGGGAATGATCAAATCATGTATTCAAAACAAAATTTCATTTATTTTTAGCAAAGCAAAATGTATACAGGATGAACACATTATGACAGAGCCATTTCAAAATATAAACAGAGCTATTCAAAAACCAAATTCCAATCACTATATTAATCCTGGTCCTTCACAAAGCTAAATGATATCACAATCCGTACCTGTATGGCGAGCATATGGCTTGATCATGACAAATTAGAGTCGAAAACGGTTGTGGCCGATTCGACATTCTTGAAAGTGATGGAGCCAGTTGTCTTCCGCTTCTTATCAGTTGCTTGGAGCTTGTCTCTTTGACTGATCAATACTGCAACTTGATCTTCTAGTGATTGGTTTTTCAATTAGAGTATGGGAACATCGATGTAGTATCGTTCCAACCATAAATCGCATTGGTCACAGGACGACCGTATGGGTTTCGAAAGAAAATGTGAGGGTTTGATTACATTGCTAAGGGTTTCGTTATGCAGTTTCATATCGGGGTAGCTAGGATTATTCCTTAGGAAAGGAGGAATATTCATCATGAAATCATAAGGTGGTTCGGGGCATAAACCCTATGAGTAAGGGTTCTCACTGGCTAGAAAACGTTCTATGTCAGAATCTGAATCCTCACTAAGGACGATGGGCTTCTGCTCAACAGAGGGTTTAGGTTTATTCCTTGCCATCCTGGAAATAAGCTGAGCGTTCTTTTTACCCTTAGCAATAACAGTAGGGTTTTCCTTGGTATTTTTTCTTGCAGGCTTTTTAATAGCCTGGGCCTTCTCTGCTACAATGTTTGGTAAATCAATGTCAGGGTCGGCCAAGGGTTTAGGAGAGGGAAGTAGGACATGGAAGGGCACGGGTGGCTCAGGATTGTCTTCCATAACCACAGGCTTGTCAACCTAGAGAGGGTTTGTGTCATCAAAACCATTTCGAGCAATGAAAGCTCTCCAACTATCACCGTGTAAACTTAAGTGATAAACAATGATAAGTTTAATCAGTCCATGATGGAATAGGCTACTATCGGCCTTCTCCCTTTTAAACCTTTTATACATTTTATATAGGCTACGCTGAAAGTAGAAGGGAATATTCAATGAGTATCCCATAAAAATCATTAACAAATGCAGGTGGTAGATAAACACGAGTCCATATCGACCTTCACAGGTCACGAACTGTTTGACCAGCATCAAAGTATCGTGCCATCGTGGTTTAAGTGCAGAGATGGGCATACCTCTGTCACAAGAGGTGACCTTTCGAGAGACGAACAGTAGCATCCATGGCACATCCTCGACCTTAGAATTTTTTAACCAATGCTGTCCTGAGGAGGATAACCCTGTAGCAGAACTAATAAACTTCTCATCGATTTCCAACTGGATGTCACCCACCTTGGCTCTACAGCCATCAAACGTCAGAGCGAGCTGCTGTGCAACACAGAGATTAAAACCCTCGAATCGTTGTATAAAGGTCAACCAACCGTTATCCTCCAGGTATTTTCGAGCATTATCGAACAGTAGCAAGTCTTGGCTACCATTTGGTTAGATTCTCACCACCGGTGCCATGGAGTCGAGCACATGGTGAACGAGCCAGGGTTTGGGTCATAGCACACACAGGAGCAGAGTGCACGAAGGCTTACCTGGGCTAACAGAAACGAGACAAGGATAAGGGATAGGAATTAATGTCATCGTGTGAAGGTGGTGGAGCTTATCTCTGCCATGCATAATAGTTATTGCCACAGTACAACCACCGGCTTTCATAGCTGTTCAACCCATTATAGCAAAGTTCAACAATCATGTCACTTGGTCGACCAATGAAACCACAGTAAGTGTATAAACCAACACGTATAATCAACGTTATGCCATAGTTTTAAACCATCAACATATAATTTGAAAACAATACCAAATGTTTAACCATGCGTCAATGTATCAGCTCATATCAATAGTTTAACCAATGCGCCAATGGGTATTCATATAATCAACATGCCAATAGTTATGAAAATACGAACATAGGCATCATATTAAAAGATATATATGAAGGATTTAATCATAACCCCTATGTATTTTCATGAAACCAATGGTCAAGTAGGTCAAATAAAATGCAAATCCAAATGCCAATGCATTACAAACTCAATAAAACCAAGTCACACGATCAATACAAGAATGTCCAATGAGTATAGTTCGAAATTTTTTCCAACTGCATAATGATAAGTGAAAAGCAAGCGCAATAGGCATATTGACAAAAAGGATCATGACAGTTCAAATAATGATTTCAATGCGACTTCGAAAGACTAAGTTTTCATGCTTACAGTCGTGAAAGAAAAACGGAGGTAAATTTGCAAATGTTGCAAAAATAAAAATGTCGTTTATTTGATAATTGCGATGAAAAATTGATGTTTGCAAAACATTGGTGTAGGTAGCTTGTAAGACAGTGGAAAAATGTGAATTGGATGCCAACAATGGAGACACACTGGTAGAAGCAGTTATCTCTGCCAAAAGAAACAAATTTAGATTAGGACAACAAAGATAATTCCAACTCAAAAATAACAACCAGAAAATCATATAAACATCATCATTAACCAACTAGTCCAGTAGTGTTTCAAAAGATGAAAACGGATAACAGTCTTAAGACCAGCGAATCACGATATTAAAGATAAAATATCTAATACTGTTGGCATAGCCACTGCTTCTAGCAGGAGTCCATAGCCTCGACAGGGTTTCCATTTAACCCACTCTGACATCTGTATCATGTCAAGAAGTTCTGGATCAGAATAAAAGACATTAAAGAGGTTACTTATTTTCAAATTTTCATATACCTGACATTGCTTCACTACCAGCGGGCCTGTTCAGTACCCCGACGAAGTTGTCTTGGCGCCATGCATGCATTTACCCACTGCCAGCAGACCTGTTCAGCATCCCGGAGGGTTTACAAGCACTTCCCACTACTCTTATTAATAATTTTTTTATTATTTTTTTTTTCATAGATATATAGTTGAGCGGGGTGACGCTGAAAATCATGATATTGTAATATATTTTTTCAGACCTCATCAGATTTTTTTTTTTTTTTTGGAACTGTCATTTATTTAGATCCAGAGATGTTTTATTTACAAAAACAACTTCCTAAGGCAAGGAGACATCTTCTGGGTCATTCCTTTACGGAAAAGGGACAACGTAAAAAGATAATAGATGATCATGACAAGATTTACTCAGAGATTGAAATCAATGATCTTCTTTCAAACAACAGACTTTTCCAAGATAAATTTCAGAAATATACCATTGATGTTTGTACAAATTTTTTAGAAGTTATTTTAGCAAAGGAAATTTCTATTGTCTTTATCTGAATAGCTCAGTGTACAGGTATGTGTACTTTAAATAAACACAATTGATAAATTCAAAGAAAAATCAAAACAAAAAGCAAACGAAAAAGAAAACAAAGGAAAAATATATACATAATATACAAGGGTATGTATCAAGCAAAGTATCTTTTCAGGGCTTGGCCATTCACCGGGTAGGTGTCAAGCTGCCCTTCAAGATTCTGCAATCGAAAAGAACTGGGACCCAACTTTTTAGCAATTAAAAACGGTCCAAGACATAAGTTTTGAAATTTTGTGTGCTCTCCCTTTCCCTCGTGTGGTTTGTCCCACTTTAAGAGGAGATCGCCTACCTCAAAATTCTTATCAGAAGCAGAGTTAGAATTGAACCAGATTTTAACCAATTGTTGATGTTGATCTAACTTTCGTTTAGCTTGGGCTCTTACTTCCTCTAGCTTCATCAAAGCGTTAATTCGATTTTCTAAAGGGGGGAAATCTTCTTCTTGAACTTTCTGTGACAACCAAAGTGAAGGAAGAAGAACATGATGTGGCAGAATTGCTTCTTTTCCATATACGAGAAAAAAGGGGGAGTTACCTATAGCGGCTTTTGGCGTTACCCTATCAGCCCACAGTGCATTTAGAAACGCATTGTGCCAATTCTTGTGATTTTCAACCACCGTTCTCTTGATGATTTTGATCAAGTTCTTGTTTGTTGATTATGTTAATCCGTTGCCCTGGGGGTAATAGCTAGAAAAATACTTCAGCTTAATTCCTTTTTCCAAAGAGAACTCGCTCATCTCGAGAGAGGAAAAGTAAGAAGCATTATCGAAAACTAAACAATCAGGGATACCAAAGCGAGTGATAATATTTGAATTTAGAAAGGCAATTACCTGACTGGTGTTGACAGTTCTTAACGTAGTAGCTTCAGACCATCGAGTAAAGTAATATGTGGTTGTCACAATAAACTTGTGCTGTTGCAAGGATGGAGGGTTGATTGGACCTATGATATCAAGGCCCCACTGCTGAGAAGGAGAATCTACTATAACGGGCTGCAAAGGAAAGGATGGTTTTTGTAACCACTCTGATGCTTTCTGATAGATGATACATTTACGACACAAGGCATGGGTGTCTCTAAAAAGAGTGGGCCAGTAATAACCGACTCTCAAAACCTTATGAGCAGTGGTGTCACCACCAAAATGAACACCAGATTCTCCTGCATGCAACTCTAGCAAGACTTTATCTGCTTCGTCCTTTTCAAGACAATGCATCAGAACACCGTCAAAACTCTGACGAAACAGGATACCATTAACCAGATGAAAGGAGGCAGACTTTAATCTCAACGCTCTTATTTTGGAGGGTTCTAGGTGACGGGGGGCTAACCCATGTTCAAGACATAATCTTATATCGTTGTACCAAGGACTGACAGGGTTTTGTGTGCAACAGATTAGACTTTGATCGCATTGTCCTAGGTTTGACGTATCGCTTTCTTCTTGTTGTCCTGCTGCTGAATCAGTGACTAACTTGCATAACCCTTTGCCTCTCACTATCTGAGCTGGGGTGATTTCTAATTCATACTCCTGCAAGGAGGTGACCCAGTTGGCCCTCTTTTCTCCTAGTTCCTTCTGCACTAACAGATTCCTCACGGATGGGTAAGGGACAATGACTTTCGTCCTTGACTTCAAAAGATAAGACCGGAAGTGCTTAATTGCTTTGAAAACAACATAGGATTTCCAATCTACCACTGGGTAATTAAGTTCAGCACCTTTGAAAGAAGAGCTCATAAAGGCAATGGGTACTTCATTGTTCTCAACATTCTTTTGGGTTAGGATGGCGGCAGAGGAACGGTCAGAAGCAAAAGTGTAGAGTGTAAAGTCTTTTGAAAAATCTGGGCTCATGAGAGACGGGGCGTCTATTATGGCCTTCTTTATTGCATTAAAAGCTTGATTTTCTAGGGGTCCTCAGTGATATTGGATGTCTTTCTTAATCAGATTCTGTAAAGGCCTGACCATTTCAGAGAAACTGGGGACAAATATTCTCACAAAGTTAATCTGGCCTAAGAAAGACTGCATGGATTTTTTGGATGTAGGAGGGGGGAGTTTCACGATGACTTGAGTCCTTTCGGGGTCAATAATCATATCTTCACTAGACATAATGAATCCTAAGAGTTTACCCTGTTCTATTGCAAATATGGATTTTTTGGGATTCAAGGAGATGTCGTATTTGCGACATTGCAGTAGGACGACTCGTAAGTGAGCTAGATGATCATTTTTGTTTTTAGAAAATACAGTCACATCATCTAAGTAAACTATGACAGACTGATTGATTAAGCCTCAGAAATCAATGTCCATTGCTCTCTGAAAGGTGGCTCCAACATTAATCAATCCAAAGGGCATTTTACGATAAGCATAAGTGCCCCACGGAGTACGAAAGGTAGTTTTAAGTTGGTCTGGAGGAGACATCGGGACTTGGTTGTACCCCAAGAAACCATCCAGTAAGGACAGCCTCTCAGAACCAGATACCTATTGAAGGCTCTATTCCATGGGCAGGACAGGATAGTTATCTTTATCAGATGCTCTATTAAGGTTTCGAAAATCGACGCAAAGTCAAATTTCCCCACTTTTCTTCTGGACTGGGACAAGGTTAGAAACCCATTGAGTGTGCCTAATAGGAAAAATTATCTTAGCCTTTAGGAGTTTATTCAATTCTTTTTGAACGGTCGGTTCGAGTTTCGGGTGCATTTTCCTCAGTTTTTGTTGAAAGGGTAAGGTTTGGGGCTTCATCAGAATGACATGTTGTATGATGTTAGGGTCGAAAGTTTTAAGGTCATCATACGTCCATGCAAAGAGATCTTTGAATTCTTTGAACAATTTAATGAATGCAACTTTTCTTGTTGAGAACATCCCAACCCTAGATTAATGCACTGAGGATTCTCATTAGTTCCTAAGTTTACTTTTTCATAAGATAACGAGGAACTATTGGTTTTACAATTGACCATCTTTTTAATTTTATCTTGAAAATCATAAAACTTTTCTAGTCTAACTACAGATTTAGGGATCGAGTTTACCATATTCGATGAGGATTCAGGAGTTCTCGGATCTGGTATTACCGTGAAATCGCGCAAATTGTCGTCGTGCGTGTGTTCATCTATCACCGCACCTTGAAAGGTTTCTTCCATATGTAGAAAGTTAATAATCTATTGACCATCGTCATATACTCTCCAGTTCGTGATGTTGTCGGGGACAGATGGTCGAAACAACAGCTCAACGGAGAATACGTCTGGGGACAAGCCTTCTGCAGGAAGAAGTTTAGAAGCTACAATAGCTAATAAATCTGCTTCACAGTTATTCAATCTAGGAATAGAATTTATATTGAAAGCAGAAAATTTATTCATTAAATTCCATACCTCAGACTGGTAGCTTTTGAGATGCGGAGAAAGACAGTGGATAGAATCTCTTACCTGTCTAACCACTATTTCAGAGTCACCAAAGATGGTTAAATTTTGAATGTTCATATCTAAAGATTTTCTGAGACCTTGCAGTAAAGCCTCATATTTTGCAGTATTGTTAGTACATTCAAATTCCAACCTACATGCAATTAATGTTTTGTTACCTGCCAGATCGATAATGACGCAGCCTTCTCTAGCTCCTTCTTTGGACTTTGACCCGTCGAAATACAGAGACCAAATTTTATTTGCATCGGGTACATGGGACTTTAGTGTGGAAGATGTTGGTTGTATATATTCTACAATCTCGGACTGCTATTCTGGATTGGTGATAGGTGAAGCCTCGGCCATGAAATTTCTGAAGAAGGTGTCCATTCCTTGTACTTCAGGTGAATCAACAGGAGGTGTATATGGTTCATTGGGATCATTCAAATCTGTGACCATGAACTTAAGGTAGCGCTCACGGTTTACTTTGATTTTATTAGGCTTGCCATTCTCTGGAAGCCATAGATGAGACCAATCTGTTGCGAAATAACCATGTAGCTGCTCCGACCAGTCCCTGCTTAAAAACATGCCATACACTTCTAGAATTTCCACAACAATTATATCAATAACTTGATGAACCTTGGGGTTAGACGATAATCTAATAAGCACATTCTTTAGTTCGCCTATAACATTGACATTTGTCCGATCAAGTTGTATGATTTTTAAAGTCGAGGGTTCAACTTCAGCGTTAATCTTCTGGCATACAGACCAAGGCATCACATTGGATGACGCCCCTGAGTCTACCATACAATTGTGCACGTTTCTATTAAAGATCTCGAAAGTTAATAGGAAAAGAGGTACATTTTTGCGAGTACTAAGAGTAGTAGTTTGTGGTTTTTTACTCGCAGTTTCTAAATCTACTTTATCTACATTATTTACATTATTTACATTACTTACAGGAAGGCTTCCTTTATCTTGAGGATCAGGATTATTTTTAGTGGAAGTCTTCTGGTGAACTTTGTTTTGCACAACCTTGTTACTATTAGAATTACCATTTTTTCCATTCTCTGAAATATTTTGTAACATTTTTTGTAACAAAAATGGAAACTTCAATAACTCATAAATAGAAATGTTGGTCCTTAACTTTTTAAGATCTTCAACAACATCATAATCTAAGTTGGGGTTTACATTACTTTGTTTAGTCTCAGCTGATTTAGATTTCTTTGGAGGTGAAGTTGTAGTGTTTTCGGTAGAAGGTTTGTTTGTTGTCTTACTCCTAGTATTATAAGGATGAACTATCTTGAAGTTAGCTTGAAAGATGTTATCCGAGAAGTGTCCAAAAATGTTTGGAGAAGACTCTTCTTCTTGAGTTGTCTCTTGTTCAACTACCTCCTCAGGAATATCAGGAGGCATGAAGTTATCTTGAGCTTCTAGAATTTTTTGAAGGGAACATTGCAAACTTTCTAGATTTAGGCCTTCTGTGGTTGGGTTAGGTCAGTTGGTAGGAAAAGGCTTCCGGAATGGGGTTTTATAAGGACCTTTGCTCGAGGAAGCTTCTTTGGTCGACCTTTTCAAGTCTATAACTTGATTTGACATTTTTTGAACAACTTTAGTTAGGTTTTCTAAATCAGAGCTTTCAAGTTGTGTTTTACTTTGAGTGGGTCTCAAGAGGATTTCAATCTTCTTTTTGGAAGAAGAACTAGTCTCAGTTTCGTTGCTAGTAGAGTCTTTAAGACTAAGTATGTCTTTTTCAATATGGATGGCCTCCTCGAAGGCTTCTAACAACGTGGCTTTCTTAGATCGTTTAACCCAAATAACTATACTTTGATGCAAAGCTTTGGTGTAGTATGCTATTATTAGACTCTCATCGGGCATAGAATCCGCAGGGATTCGGTTTTTAAGTGTTAAAAATCTTTTATTAAAGTCTTTAACTTTTTCTTTTGGGTTCATTCTTAAGCTAGAAAGATCCATGACTAGGAATTCCGGAGGTTTACCGTCTCTGAACTTTTCCAAAAAGCATGACTCAAACTTTTCCCAAGACACGATGGTATGGGGTTGTTGGGCAAAGTACCACGTGGATGCATTACCCTCAAAAGTATACGGGAACAACGTACAGCCAACGTCTTCATGTTCGACATTATAGAGTCTTATGGCTAACATAAACTTTTTAATGTGATCTTCAACAATCTGTTTTGAGTCAGGTTCAAACTTGGGAAGCCATTTCTCCGGATGCTTAGGTAAAGTGTGCTGAGCTCCAGGTACAGCTACGACATCCTGATCAAGCTAGGGTCTAACAGGGTTGTTCTGATTTTCCATTGGTGTAGTGGGTGTGGAAGGCTGAGAAGGGGAATCACCTTCATCAAAGGAATCTCCTCCAGAAGAGTAAGGAGATGATGGAGGTGGTGAAGGGGGTATCCCAGATCCTTCTGCAGCAGGATTTGGGTTTGGATCCGTAGGATTCACAGTGA
>JZKD02S2397776.1:15312-29127 GCA_000966675.3 Picea glauca
AGGATCAAGGTCAACCAAATGGTTACAGAGATACACGTACTCTGTTTCTTTTGTTACCATAAAATCGAACGAACAGAATCATAATCGACAGTTGTGAAATCGTATGATATCAATTTGAAACTGATATAATCAAAACAAATCATACGCAATTGTTATGTTTCCTTGTCAACAGGAGATACGAACCAATCCAAGAAATACCATTTTCAAATCATTATAACTGTAATGTCATAGCAAACGGTTCATGCTACGGGTGGATTAACTCAAACTGGCGCACAAATCAATTCAAATGAAATCATAACAGGATCAATTAATCGGTAACAGAATCTGATCGTTTATTAATGCAAATTGGGCAAACAAGATTGATTGACTTTGATCAAAATCGTTCCATTCAAACGAATAATAACGGGATTTGATAGAGAGAACCTGGGTTGACCATTTCGTTTTACAAATCAAACAGAGAAATAATTATAATACGAATCCAACTCATAAAACAATCTTGTCAACTCGAGATATGGGATAATCCAATCAAAATAAGAGAAAATTGAACAGTTAAGGTTCTAACAAAGTTATTATGAATCAAATCCATTCCACGATTCAGGCGCATTTGCACAGGCTTAAATGAGAGCATTGTTTTCATACGAAACAGAGTAGTTTTTTCCAAATTGAGACCGAACAGAGTTATATTCCTGTTTTTAGAAGATTACATGACAGAGCATATATTAAAAGACCATGGCAACCAAACTCATTGAAATCGTTGCCAATCACATCATATGAACCATAACGAAATCAAATCCAAATGTGATCGTATTCTAAATTGAGCACGAAAAACTCCCTATTCAGAATAGATACAAAACGAATTCAATTGAAAGAAAACCATTAGTTTCGTTAACTTAATCGAACAAACAAACAAATCAAATCTAAACGAAAACCATTCAAATCCAATAAAATATATATCAATAGCTAAACTGGGAATGATCAAATCATGTATTCAAAACGAAATTTCATTTATTTTTAGCAAAGCGAAATGTATACAGGATGAACACATTATGACAGATCCATTTCGAAATATAAAAAGAGCTATTCGAAAACCAAATTCCAATCACTATATTAATCTTGGTCCTTCACAAAGCTAAACGATATCACAATCCATACCTGTATGGCGAGCAGATGGCTTGATCATGACAACTTAGAGTTGACAACGGTTGTGGCCGATTCGACATTCTTGAAATTGATGGAGCCAGTTGTCTTCTACTTCTTATCAGTTGCTTGGAGCTTGTCTCTTTGAATGATCAATACTACAACTTGATCTTCTAGTGATTGGATTTTCGATTGGAGTATGGGAACATCGATGTAGTATCGTTCCAACCATAAATCGCATTGGTCATAGGACGACCGTATGGGTTTCGAAAGCATAGGTGAGGGTTTGATTACATTGCCAAGAGTTTCATTAGGCAGTTTGATACAGGAGTAGCTAGGATTATTCCTTAGGAAAGGGGGAAGATTCTTCATGAAATCATAAGGTGGTTCAGGGCATAAACCCTATGAGTAAGGGTACTCACTGGCTAGAAAACGTTCTATGTCAGAATCTGAATCCTCACTAAGGACGATGGGCTTCTGCTCAACAGAGGGTTTAGGTTTATTCCTTGCCATCCTAGAAATAATCCGAACATTCTTTTTACCCTTAGCAATAACAGTAGGGTTTTCCTTGGTCTTTTTGCTTGCAGGATTTTTAATAGCCTGGGCCTTCTCTGCTACAATGTTTGGTAAATCAATGTCAGGGTCGTTTGAGGGTTTAGGAGAGGGATTTAGGACATGGAAGGGCACGGGTGGCTCGGGCTTGGCTTCCATAACCACAGGCTTGTCAACCTGGACAGGGTCTGTGTCATCAAAACCATTTCGAGCAATGAAATCTCTCCAACTATCACCGTGTAAACTCAAGTGATAAACAATGATAAGTTTAATCATTCCATGATGGAATAGGCTACTGTCAGCCTTCTCCCTTTTAAATCTTTTAGCCATTTTATATAGGCTACGCTGAAAGTAAAAGGGAATATTCAACGAGTATCCCATAAAAATCATTAACAAACACAGGTGGTAGAGAAACACGATTCCATATCGACCTTCACAGGTCACGAACTGTTTGACCACCATCAAAGTATTGTGTCATCGTGGTTTAAGTGCAGATATGGGCATACCTCTGTCACAAGAGGTGACCTTTCGGGAGACGAACAATAGCGTCCATGGAACATCCTCGACCTTAGAATTTTTGAACCAACGTTGTCCCGAGGAGGGTTACCCTGTAGCATAACTAATAAACTTCTCATCTATTTCCAACTGGATGTCACCCACCTTAGCTCTACAACCATCAAACGTCATAGAGAACTGTTGTGCAACACAGATATTAAAACCCTTGAATCATTGTATAAAGGTCAACCAACCGTTATCCTCCAGGTATTTTCGAGCATTGTCGAACATTAGCAAGTCTTGGCTACCATTTGGTTCGATTCTCACCATCGGTGCCATGGAGCCGAGCACATGGTGAACAAGCCAGGGTCTGGGTCATAGCACACACAGGAGCAGAGCGCACGAAGGGTTACCCGGGATAACAGAAACGAGACAAGGATAAGGGATAGGAATTAATGTCATCGTGTGATGGTGGTGGAGCTTATCTCTGCCATGCATAATAGTTATTTCCACAGTACAACCGCCGTCTTTCAAAGTTGTTCAACCCATTATATAAAAGTTCAACAATCACGTGACTTGGTCGACCAATGAAACCACAGTAAGTGTATAAACCAACTCGTATAATCAATGTTATGCCATAGTTTTAAACCATCAACATATAATTTGAAAAAAATACCAAATGTTTGACCATGCACCAATGTATCAGCTCATATCAATAGTTTAACCAATGCGCCAATGGGTATTCTTATAATCAACATGCCAATAGTTATGAAAATACAAACATAGGCATCATATTAAAAGATATATATGAAGGATTTAATCATAACCCCTATGTATTTTCATGAAACCAATGGTCAAGTAGGTCAAATAAAATGCAAATCCAAATGCCAATGCATTACAAACTCAATAAAACCAAGTCACATGATCAATACAAGAATGTCTAATGAGTATAGTTCGAAATTTTTGCTAGTTGCATAATGATAAGTGAAAAGCAAGCACAATAGGAATATTGAAAAAAAGGATCATGACAGTTCAAATAATGATTTCAATGCGACTTCGGAAGACTAAGTTTTCACGCTTACAGTCGTGAAAACAAAATGGAGGTAAATGTGCAAATGTCGCAAAAATAAAAATGTCGTTTATTTGAGAATTGCAATGAAAAATTGATGTTTGCAAAACATTGGTGTAGGCAGCTTGTAAGACAGTGGAAAAATGTGAATTGCCTACCAACAAGGTCCTAGACATGGAGTACCGAGAGTAGGATTGACCTTAGCATGGCCCTGGAGGGCCCATATTTCTTCTCTTTCATCAGACTTTTCTTGTCAGCAACAACAACATCCATCACCTTCGGCTTGGACTTGTATCAGAGAAGACTCTTGCTCGATGAGGTAATTGGTCCAGGTATCATGGTATGTGTCATATTTGATCATTATAACCTTTAGATATATGCATCAAATTCCTTTTATTTCTGATGACTACTTGGATCTTACATTAACCCACTTGAACATGGTTGGGGGGATTGACAGGATATCCTAGCAAGCTTGTACCCATAGGTTTTGGCTTGCCACTGGGGGGGATTTTGAAGGGCCATCATCCGCTCCCATCATATCATCACTTTTTCATCTTATCTCCCACTCTTTTGTGCCATTCTTCTTGTCTGGACATTAGGATGATCTATTTGTGGAGTTACACCTTATCTCGCAGGAAGAAGGGGCTAAAGGCTCAGAAGGTAAAAGCAGCTGGTAAAAGTTAAAATCCATAAAAATGAAACCTAGAGATGCCTCGCCCAGGGATCCCCAAGAAGGCAATAAAAGGCCTCTCAGCAAGAAATAAGAGGGACCCGAAGAAAAATAAAACAAGACCTAGCCAAAAGGATAGGGGGTCTCATCATGAGCCATCCTATTATGTTCATGGGCACCTAGCAGCATGACATTTCCATTATCTGGTTACCACGCCAGGGTAGTGACCTTTGGTTGCATGGCCAAGGGAAAGGGGTTTTCATCACGAGCCAGCCTTATCATCTCTATGAAAGTGCTTGTGGGTAACACTATTAGCTCTGGTCACCATGCCAAGCCAGTTTCCTCTAGTTAGACCTTGAAATAATAAGAAAAAGCAATAAAGAAAAGAAAGAATAAAGGCAATAAAGGGCTTGGAAAGAATTGCATCCATGACGGGTACAACTCGCCTTCTACAAAGGCACCCACAGGTAATATCGTACATCCCTGTCTTTCACTCTACCTGTGTGTCTAGAAATCCCTTGACCACATCACCTTGTGTTACATGGCTTGGATGATATCCTCTGGAGACTTTCCTTTTCTTATGGATGTTGGCCCAATAGGCTATTTTGTATTTTTCTTCGGCTTTGTATAGTAGTTCATTGTAATATCTTTGAGCTATTGAATGATATATCATGGATTTTATGCATGTATTTGATAAAATTAATGATGAAATGTGATTGAAATTGCTATGATCCCTACGACTAATGAGCCCATGGAGGGCGAAGTTTTTGATGTGTAGGACCATGCCCGATGGACAGGTACTAGTTGGACCAGTACACATGGGGAGATGATTAGCTCGGACCTCCATGGGGATGAAGAGCCCATCAGATGGTTGCTAGGACCCCATCAGGGGAAGAGACGGGACAGTGATTGGTCGAGCCGTTTCACATGAGAAGAAGAAGGACGTTCCACCCAAGACACTTTGGTTGAGCCCAGCCCAGGGGGTTTGACCCACTTCAAATGGAATGTTTTCCTTTTGATGCCCAGGACATCACCCAGGAGGCCTTGACGTCACCTTGAGCATGTGGTAGTTTGATAGGATGGTTGGCACATGTGGTAGCTTGAAGGATCCCAGAAAGGGCTAACGTCTTACTTTTGGATGCTAGACTAGCCTTAAAAGGGCCTAACATCTCCCTCAGAGGGGCTTGACGTCTCACTTTTTGCTCATTATGTATTTTACTTAGTAGTTAATGTAAAACTGATATGATTTTGGTTTGTAGCCTTGTCGGCTATTTTTAATGACCTAATTTTAAATTAAAGGGCATGATACATTGTATATTGAGGATGTTTTTCCTTCATTTGAACATAAAACATCACTCACTCTCCTAGTGAGATCTGATTTTTGCACCCTATTAGGGTTATTGGATATTTTGAGGGAGGCGGACTTGTTTGGAGAGGAGATTTTTGGCAATTTCTGATGTTTTTCTTGAAGGAAGGTTTACAACTAGGGTTTGCATGCTATTTTCTTGATGATTTGTAAGTATTTTTCTGCAAAACTTCTTGATTGAATGGTTGTAGTTTAATTTCTTGCATTCTATTTATATATATACAATGTTGAATCAAAACCCTAGGGGACAAACACACAAGTAGGTCATTGTCTCATGTCCCCTGATAGAAAAACCTTTTAAGCCATTGAAGAAGAAGAAGAGAGCCTAGCCATTGCTACACTCATTCTATCTTCTTCCATTAAGCTAGCCATACTTTTAATTTTCAAATGAAAGAGGACGTCCCAGGCCTAGGTTATCTACACTTAGGGCCGTTTTTGTTTTAGGGTTTGATGAAAGATCCTTGCCTTTGCAACACTCTCCCTCTTTAAACTCTCTTGTCTTGATTTTTCTTGTCTTTGAGCTAGCCGTTTTACAGGAAGGAGGAGAGAGCACGAAGCCTTGCTTAAGCAACATCGGAGTGAGCCTCTCTCCACTAGGGTTCTGTTTTCAAAGCGCTGCCATTGCAGAACTTTGAAACCTTTCCCTCTTGTCCTTTAAATCTCATCCCCTTCAACTTGTGTGTCCTTCATATTTTGACTCCATAACCCTAGGCACTGATCTTTAAGCCTCCAACGTTGAAGTGAAAGTGATTGAAACAAGTCTCAAAACTCTTAAATTTGAAACCCTAACTAACAAAATAACCCTAATTAAGCTGACGTCACACTTGGATATTCCATCTTGACGCAAAATTTGTCTTTGATAAGAAATTAGATGATGGTTTGAAAGCATTTATTGAGTGAAGGATTGATTGAATATATTGTTTGCTACATCATCTCAATAGTTATTGATGAATTGATACTTGTCCATTACTGTATTGATAAAACATTGATCTCATTAATACTTATTGTTTCACATTGCTTATATATTGATGTCAGATAGTTGCATAAAGTACTAAACCATTGAGTTATAGCCTGCATATATATTATATTGTTGTTGTCTTGTTCTGGGCAAGTGTTTTCATTTGGGCATACACTTCATTTATTGGCTGATTAGTTGGATTATCTGACCTTTGGTGGTAACTTGTGAGGAGGAAATTTTGCCTTGATCCTTATAATTTGGCCTCTTCAAAACCCTAGGCTGCCAGGGACGTCTCCCTTGGGTTAACCTCCCTAAATATAAAAACCTCCCCATTGAGGTGACATTGGGTGGGGAAGGTTCATGTTACGCCAGTTTGGCCTCAATCCTCTAGCCTTTTGACATAGCTACAAACTGTGCAATAACAGAGCCCACTTGGGATTTTTTTGTGGATGTGGTCAAGGAACAATATTAACCTGTTGGTAACTATGACGTCCAGTACATGAGATGGACCACCCTGCATCAAGAGAGGGGCCAAGCAGTTCCAGAGTTCACCAACACCTTCCATACCTTGCACACGAAGCTAGGTATCAAATATTCTGAGAGGCATTTGGTTCTGAAATACCATGGGGCTCTACACAAGTACATCCAAACTAAAATGGGGTTTCTGAACATCTCATCGTTGGGAACTACTTACTGATATGTTGTCATAATCGAGCAGAAATTTAAGCACAAGAACAAACAGGAGTTCGGGTTTGCAAATCCAAAACAACCATAGAATGATAAAGATGACCCTAACAAAAATCCTTCTAAAAACCAATCCAAGCCACAAGAAAAAAAGGGTAACAAAAAGACGAAGAAGGAGACTAAAAAATGGTGTGATTTACACAAAATCCCCTGGCACAACACCGATGATTGTAGCTAAAAATAGTCATTGGTGGTCAATATCAAAGACAAGGAGTCAAACATTGATTCAGATTCAGATTCAAAAAATATTGGTAGAAGACAGATCATTGACACAGAACCCACTGCTATTGTCACAACCGCAACAATTCAACTAGAAGAACCAACAAATATTGAAGAGGGGGAGCACCTTTTTCATTCACAGTTGTGGGTGAAGGGGATCCTTGATCCGAATTTTAAGGGGGTATATGGTCTAAATTCAGATACAAAAGTTATAAAGCTATAAAGATAATATATTTTCAATGTGGATCAAGAAGATGCTCACCTCCTCATTAATTAATTGGGCTAACATGTTGCCCATAAGGGTAAAAGAGAGTCCCACCTCTCCATTATTGTATTGGGTTTTATTTTCCACTACTTAGTTAGTTGGGTAGTTAGATCTATTATTATAATAATAGAGACACATTTAATGAGCTCTTTCCTTTATTGGATTGGGTTTTATTGTCCACTACTTAGTTAGTTGGGTAGTTATATCTATTATACTAATAATAGAGACTCATTTAATGAGCTCTTTTTGACTTTGTCCAATGGACCATTTTGTAATGCTATATAAAGGCCTAGCAAACCTTCTCATAATATCAAGTTACTCATTTTGGCTTCTCTCATATTTTCTATTGTTCATTGTGATATTCATTAGTTCTGAGTGATTTACTGGTAGTTAGTTTTGGAGGTGAGACTCTTCTTTGAGCCTCACCTCCCAAGTACTTCATTTACATGTTGTTTTTTCCCATGCTTATTTTTATGTAATATTGGCATTTATAAGCTCCTCCTCTCTCTACATTCAAGCCATCCAGATCTCATCCCATGAGATTCGGATCAGCTGTATCAGAGCACGTGTAGAAATTTTAATACAAATTATGTATTTCTTGGATTCTCCTGATCTAAGAATTATATTCCACTATTAAATACATAATCGCTTCTACAAATATTCTTGCAGAATTTAAAATACGATTGCCAATTGCAATATCAAGAAGAAAGATCAATCGCACATAACATAGATGTTTTACCGNATTAATCGAGAGTTTAATGCAACTCTGATTATCACAATGTATCACTGTCGGATATAAATGAGAAAAAAACAAACCAACCAAGATCTTTCTCATCCAAATAGCCTCACATGAAGCTTGACTCTCTGCCATGTATTCTTCTTCTGCTGATCTGAGTGCCACGGATCTCTATTTCCTATTGTACCAAGAAACAATTGTAGATCTGATACTAAAGATCCCCCCTGATGTGCTCTTTTTGTCCATTGGGTTGCCTACCCAATCTGCATCCGTGAAGCCATGCAAGTTCACCTCATCCATCTGTCTGTACCATAATCCATACTCAGATGTGCCCCTCTGGTATTTCAGTACATGCTTACCTGCCTTCCAAAAGATCTTGGTAGGCTTAACCATCGCTTGAATGAGTTGGTTAACCACATAGCAAATGTACATTCTCGTGTTCACTAGATACATTAGTGAACCCACTAATTGTCGATAGATAGTAGCATCCACTACCTCTCCAGAAGTAGCATCCTCTTTCCTCCGTTTTCCTGGAAGAGGGGTATGCATGGGTTTGCAGCCCTCCATGTGAAACTTACCTAGTATCTCCCTTGCATACTTTCCTTGAGACACAAAATGGTCACCATCTCGCTGCCATATTTCCAATCCAAGGAAATAATGAAAGAGGTCGATATCCTTCATCTCAAACTCCTTTGCAAGGTACTCCTTTAATGAGTGTATCATTTGATCATCACCATTTATTATTAAATCATCAACATAAAGAACAATGATTAAAAACTTACCCTTGTAGATCCATCTCGAACCAACCACTGATTTGTCGACCGATCTTGGGACAATTTCCCATGCATTGTTTTTGACAACAGAGTCATACTCCTCCACCATTGCATCAACCCAAGTGGGATCCTTCTCTGCTTCCTGAAAGGAAGATGGTTCAGTCACAATAATTTTTCTCATGAGAGCCATGTATCTAGTAAATCGATCAGGATATTGTCTATGTCTGCATTGTGAAGTAGGGGCTCCTACATTCTGTGCAGCATCTAGTCTCAATCTATCATCTTTCGTGGTGCACTTTCTGCCATTTATGATGGATGGATTTGCATGAGTGTATTCCTCCACTCCATGAACCTCCTCATGTGGTTGATACACATCTTGAGACTCATCTTTGGGAACCAACAGTTCCTCCTCTGCATGCAAGTCTAGCTCCCTCTCAAGCGACAACTACATGGATTTCCCTTCATCGAATTTTATATCTCGTCACATAATAGTCATCTTACTGTTAGGAAAATACACACAATAATTATGGGGTGTTTTTGTGTACCCCACAAATATCCCAACTTTAGAATTCAGCTCCAACTTCTTCCTGGCATTCTTGGTCACATGCACATAAACAAATGAGCCAAAAATCTTAAAATGAGAAACATGTAGTTGCTTACTAGTGAAATCTTCTCCAGGTGTACTCATGCCAAGTACTCTATGAGGACAATAGTTTTTCACATAAACCACAGTGTTGCATTCTTCCGCCCACAAATGCATTGGTAGTCCCTAATCATGCAACATCGCTCATTTTGCACCCACGATCATTCTATTATTCCTCTCTATGGCCCCATCTTTTTGTGGGTTATGAGGCGCTATGAGTTCTATTTAAATTCCTTCTTTGCTGCAAAATTCTTTGAATTCATTAAAGATGTATTCTCCACCATTATCGCTCATCAGAGCCTTCACTTGCTTCCCCGACTCTTTCTCCACCAATTCTTTAAACTCACATAACTTTGAGAATGTTTGATCCTTCTTCTGCATGAAGAAGATACAATAGTTACGAGAAAAGTCATCAACAAAAATAACATAATAATTATGTTTTGTTGTTGAAGCAACCAAGAATGGTACATACACGTTTGTGTGAACTCTCTCCAGGATCACCGAAGCATAGTTCTCCTTTTCATGAAAGGTGGACTTTACATACTTCTGCATGGTGCAACCCTTGAACTGATCTAACTGATCAAGTGTTCCCATTGGAAGTCCAATAGATATTTTTTGCGTGATATTCAAGGCTCCATAATGAAGATGGCCCAATCACCTATGCCATAATTCACCCTCATCCTGACTCACCACTTTTTATGCCTTGCCCATCATGGCAACGCATCCATCTACCTCTAGCATGTAGATATTCTTAACTTGAATCCCTATCCTCTTGACTTGACCCATTGTTTTATGTCGCAAAAAATATTTTCCACTGCTGAAAACAATGTCATAGCCTCTATCCTCCAACATTGCAATTGAGACCAGGTTTTTTCTTCAGACCTGGAACATGCATAACATTTTTCAATTGAAATGGTTTACCTGACTCCCTCTGAAAGGCAATGGTACCAATGTTATTTTCATTGTATCGTCCATCGTCACCCATCTCTATATGCATTTTGAGATCTTTCTCCTCCAAGTCACTGAAAATATCTTTATCCCCCGTCACTGATCTGAAAATAGAAGGCTGACTTGTTATGCTATGCAAGCACCCTCTACCTCAATAAAATAAACCTTAACATGACCTTGCTTCATGTGTTTAAATATGCAAACTGGTTTATGTGTTAAGTTCTTGCTTCTTCTTGTCAATGTATATGTGTGAGGAAATGTTCTTTTAAAAGACTAATTATGTGCTATAAACCAGTACATAGCAATGTAAAGTGCAACAAATAACACAACAAAATCACAACAATAGCAAGATGATAAAGGAGTTCACCCCTCTCTGGGCTACATCTCCTTGAGCCTCCTTCAATGGACTTGGCTCTCTAGGATTAGTTTGTCAAATGATCTTTACAATCTGCTGCTCAACTCCAATGGATTTACAGACTGTACCATTGGGTTTCGAATACACAAAAACCCCAAATTTGACTATTAGAACTATGAAAATGGATCTTGTCTCATCCAGCAATGACCTCTTCTACATGTGACCTCCAAGCTTCCCTGAGCTTAAATGAGGAAATAACACCTGTAAAAGTCCTCCAATGGATATGAAACCTATCCCAATGTGTTCAAAGCATAATAAATAGTCAATAATGACTATTCAGTCTCAGAAAATGGATATGTGCTCATCTGAGCAATGCCTCAAACAATGAGGGCTTTAAGCTTCCTGGAGCTTCCTCAAACTTCAATGGTTAAAAAACTCCATTAGAAGCCTCCAAATGCCTTTGAAAACATCACCAATGGACTCAGGACGTCCAAAAACCCCTAGCTGGGCTTTTACAGCACCTGATTTGGTCAAAAACTAAAGAAGTTATGCATTCTTCCATTTTTCTCCTTCAGGCTTGTTGTTACTGGTTCGCCATTCTGCACCTATGGAAGAATGAACCTAGCTTCTGAGCATTTTTGGTGCCTAAACTTAGCACCCACACACGTCCCGCAATTGGTGTCAAAATGTCGAACTGTTAATGGGAATCAAGCCCCCAAACTCGGAGGTATTGGGCGCATGGGGCCATGTGGCCACGTTCTTCGCGCACCAAAAGGGCTAAGTCGCCACTCGTTAATATTGAAGTGACAAGTGGCGGTGCATTCAAAAATCATTTTTTAAACCAATTTAAATAAACCCACGCGCATGGTGAAAAACTCCAGTCATATGTTGAAACGTAACAACCAAGGGTTAACATTACAATCAAACCCGCGCGCGTGCACAAATGTATATGGTCATATTAACTATAATATAACCGGGTTATTATAAAACAACCCCCGCACGCCAATTGTCAAAAGTATGGTCATATGTTATAAACCCATACGACCGGGCCCCCAACACAACACAACTCCCGCGCGTATGGCAAATAATATATGGATTGGTCATATGTGTTTCGCATAGAACCAACTCCGTTTTGTGAACCAACCCACGCGCAAACAAATAACATATGGTCACATGTACGCACATATAACCAGTTGCAATTGAAATATACGCCCGCGCAATATACATGGTGAGGGTCATATGTGTGCGATAGAACCTCGGATCGGGGATAAGCCCTGGCCCGACCCCCCGCCACCAATACAAAATGTTTAATTTAAATACAAACAAATGTGTATACCTTACAAGTACTAAGGTGTGAGGTAGCGGTTGGCGGAACTTTGTTAAGGCTTGGCGCATGGGGAGGTCCAGGGGTCGAACCCCGCGGCCTCTATGAAATTTTACAAAATGAACCAAACATCAACAACCAACAGATGGGTGCCACGTGGCAGAACTTAATTGGGCCACGTGGCACCTTTCCATTGCTCCAAATCATGCCACGTGTCGTCATATAAATCACCCATTGAAAACCAATCAGAACTTGCCATGTCAGCAAGGTCGCCATGTCAGCTACCACGGGTGTATCATCATGCCACGTCACTGCCACGTGTGAGTCGTACGGACTGTACGAACAGGTACAGTCAACATCATTTTTTTTTCCTGTTTGGCTTGGCGAACAGATCGCGATAACTTCTCCATATGGACTCTGTTTGCGAAAGTAAATATACCACTAGAATTAGGAGAACGAGACGGACGCAATGACACCATTTTCGTCGCATTCCAATCACTTTGAAAATTGAGCAAATTTTTGACCCCTAGTCCAGATTCTGATTAGTCACGTGGAAGGAAGCACCACTATCCAAATACTACATCGATCCCAATGCACTTGAAGCCATGCATGGGATCAAAGAGAAGTCAAGTTCAAATTGCGAGGCAAGGTCCTCACCGGTTGCAGCTCCAACAACCTTCTTGTTTTTCTTCTTCTGCAGATAGTTAGTAGCGAGATGCCCATGTTCGTGATAGTGAAAACACTTCACTTTGGACAAATCCAACTTCTTGCCTTTAAAATTAAATTTTGAATGGAATTTTTTCTCCTTCCCTTTCCTTTCCGTGGAATCCAAAGCACAATCCTCTTCATCATAATGCTTTGATGAATAGCCATCTCTGGTGTTCCACCTGAACTCGTCCTGCACTAGATCCGACCATAGTCATTCCCATTATGGAAACTTTTCCCTTCCATTGATAGAGTCTTGATAACTGTGCCAACTCTTGGGAAGTCCTAGGAGAGACAATATCAATAAATCCTCATTAGCGATTTTTATTCCCACACTCCCTAGCTCATCCCGACATTGGACAAACTTTGTGAGATATTTTGGAATGGAGTCACCCTTCTCCATCTTGATCTTCCTGAGTTTATCTTTGAGTGCCAATTTCTTATGGTCACTGCTTTTTTGGAATAGATCCGTCAAAACCTTCCACATTGCATGTGGTGTGGCTTTCCCATGGAGGCTTGAGAAAATGTGGTCTTGTACTTCCTCCAATAGAATCCTCCTCGCCTTTTCCACTTTCTTTTGCCATGCATAAAGATTTGTAGCATCTGCATCATTTGTCTTAGGAACATCTTTGTCAATGAATTCCTTCAAGCCATTGTCTTCAAGTACTTCCTCCATCCTTTCCTTCCAATAAATGTAGTTCGAGATGCCCTCGAGTGCATACTCTAACCTCAATCCATTGAAATCCATTTCGATCTTGAATCAACTGTAGCACCAAGAAAGTCTTTCTGCAAATTCAAATTCTATCCAGTCACAAACTCAACTTCTGCAATCTTCTGCGCTCTGATACCATGTAGA